>OX424572.1:73372797-73818032 GCA_949152435.1 Gastracanthus pulcherrimus
TGCAAAGATGTAATTCTTGATTTTTTCGCTATCGTTTAGCCAGGACTCCACGCAGATAAAAACATTCTTTCATTAATATGTTTGTATATATCTGTAAGAAAATCGCGTAGATCAGATAAATTGCTTGTGTATTTGTGCGCAATTATAGTGATATTTGATTGCCATATGATTCTGCTAGAAAATTCACCAGATTATCAAACGTGATATTGTATTTGTTTTGAATTGTGTCTACATGTTCCTTAGCTGATTGAAGTTGACTTTCGATGTCTTCCTTGCTTGTTGTACTAGGTAGCTGTTTGGGTTTTTATTGTAGTTTTCACTGAACTGTGTTTTTGAGGTTTTTCTTCGATTAATGAAATACCTGTATTTGTTGAAGATGAAGAGGAGGAGTGAGGCCTTTTAAATGTAGATTGGTTAGGTGTAATTGATAAACTTTTATTGAATAGTAGTGTTTGTCGATAAAGTTTTTTGTTTCAGTAACGTTTTCTTGTGGAGATTCACAGAGCGTTTGAGCTGATGGCTTCTTTTGATAAATAAATTCAGTATTTTGTGTTATCAAAGTTTATTTCTAGCCTTTGCGGAATTTTGGTGACGTCATCTGGTTTAACATATATTTGTCTTCGAAAACTTTGAATGTGTGAGAAGCCTGGTGCATTCATACCGGCTCTAATGGTCGTTAATGGAGAAACGGGTTAAATATCTAATATTTTTAATTCATCTTCTATAATTCCATTCGGTATACACGTTTGAACGTTCGAAATAATAATTCGTTTCGCTTTGGATATGAGAGGACGAATTCCAAATGTTGTAGAGCCAATGTTTATATTTGCTTGCTTCTCAATAAGCTGATCGACAAGTTGCTTACTATTTAAGTAGAGACAAATTCTTCCATGAAAGATTCTCGACACTGAGATAATACTTGTAGAATCGATTACTTTAGCTAGAGCGAAAACGTACTCATGCACTGTGTGACCTTCGATTGTATCTAAAACAATATCTTGTTCTTTGGATGGACATTGACTTTGTTGAACTACTCTTGAAAATGAAACTTTATTGACGGAGGACGGTGAATCTTGACTCATTGTGAGGTTTGTATGCATTTCTCCCTGTAGTCAGAGATATAATGCACAGAATTTTTTAGGCTTTTTAGTAAATTCTCTTATGAGAGAGTTATACACTGTACTAGTCACTTGTCACCATACGTAAGCAGATTTTAATTAAACGGACTCAGTATAGGTTTGATTTTACTCGAGGAACCGCGTTGGTAAACACGTACTGTCTCTACGACGGTTCAAACGAGACTCCCAGCATTGTTGTTTAAAAAGTTACTTTGCTAGCTAATAAACGACACATTGTTAATAAAACAATATCACTATACATAACTTGTTAATTAATTACAATTAAATTAATTTGTTCAAAATAATCAGTAGTTTATCTTGAGTCTATCCACACTTTTACTTATTTTATGAATTTTAGTACTTTATCTTCTAAAGAATCATTTATTAAAATTTATTTAGTTATTTTATTTACTTACTAATTTCTTCAATTATTTTTCAATAAGCATTTCGTCTCGTTTTCACATCTATTCCAAGCAAACTTCGAATATTGATTTATACAGAATAAGTATAGAAATAATCCTTAATCGCATTTCTTTCATATCACGCAAACTTTCCTGTATCCTAAAAAAATTGTTTTCTACAAAAAAATACGCATCCTTAAAGAAACTCGCCAAATACTACCAAGAAAAACCTTTTTATTATCTCCCAGATCTATTAACTTTCAAAGCCAATAAAGCCACCATCCTTCCCGAACAACAAAACCAAAATAAACTTCATTCATCACGTCAAACGACACTACGTAAAAACATGCACGTTTTCGATTCACCGCGCAACTTATCAACCTCGCGCGCAACCGTCTATCTCCACAGACGCGACTTTTACACATCCAAAAAAAGACCACCACGATTCAAAACTCTACAGATATACAACTAAGCCAAGAAAAATATCTATCGACACTCGCGCAATTATAGATTCAGTGCGCGTACTCTATAGCGAAAATCTTGTTATACCCGCCTGCAGCAGTCAGGGGGGCGAAAAGGCGAAAAGGCGAAAAGGCAGGCGAAAAGGCGAAAAGACTGAGAGAGAGAGAGAGAGAGAGAGAGAGAGAGAGAGAGAGAGAGAGAGAGAGAGAGAGAGAGAGAGAGAGAGAGGATAGAGAGGGGGGAGAGAGAGAGAGGGGAGAGAGAGAGAGAGAGAGAGAGAAAGAGAGAGAGAGAGAGAGAAGAATCGGAGGAACTGGGGCGCGTCATTTTTTTTAACCATTCGGCTCTAAGCGCCGTTCTGCCTATATTAGCGCCGATGGACGAGCTGCAGTGGCAGCAATCTTTACGGCTTTCCGTTTCAGCGGTGATGAGGGATGATAACCTCGCGTCTCTGTGTATTATATGTGTGTTTGACCGTGTGTGTGTGTGTATGTGTGTTTGTGTGTATGTTGTGTGTGTGTGCGTGTTTATGTGTGTGTGTGTGTGTGTGTGTGTATATGTGTGTGTGTGTGTGTGTGTGTGTGTATGTGTGTGTGTGTGTGTGTGTGTGTGTGTGTTTGTGTGTGCGTGTGTGTATGTGTTTGTGTGTGTGTGCGTGTGTGTGTGCCTGTTGGTTGTTTGTGTATGTCTGTATACCAGTACGTATGATTGTATGTGTGTGTATGTATAAGTGCATATACGTGCATGTGTGTATGTACCGTATATTCCTTCGTGTGCAATGTATCTTTTATTAACGCTGTATTATAACGTTTTTAGCCAGTCATGGGCTTCTGAAAAATAGATATATGATTGTGTATGTGCATGTGCGTACGGGTAAGTAGATATATGAGTGTTTGTGCTTGTGCATTTGTGTTTATGCGTACTTAGACGTATGTACACGTGTGCATGGATACGTACATATGTATGAGTATTTGTGTACATGTGGGTATGGCTACGTAGGCATATAAGTATTTGCGTACGTGCACATGTGTGTAATTGTGTTGTGCTGCTGCGTCAGCTGAAGTGTCTGTCCTCCTATCCCGCGATTAACCGAACGGGGGATCCTTTTTTGCGCGTCGATTCGTTAGTTTTTTCTCAATCAGCGGTGGTGGCAGCTTGTGTACGCAAGAGAATGGCGTGGTTATTGAGAATTACAGACCGTGTTTCTTTACGGGCTCAGCTGGGGATAAAGAAATTCAGTAGATCGGATACGTGAAGGAAATGACGCGAGAATTTTTTGCGCGCAATGGATTTGCGATAAGAGCGCACGTCGAGAGTTTTTGCGAATCGATATAATTTATGAAATGTATTGTAACTTATTGATTCGTGTATAATTAATTTATGATTATAATGCATATATTTTTTCATTTTGTCAATAGAAATAAATGTAGGATATTTGTGGGAGAATAACGATGTATTATATAAACACTGAGAGAAAGGATTCTTTGCCGCAAAGAATATTTCTTAATTGTTAAGTTTTGTGGATTTGAATACGGTCAAATGAATATTTCTTAACAGTTAAACGCATCGTCTTAATAGTTAAGAACTGAGTACTTGAATAGCGTCAATGGCTGATCGCCTGACTTTAAGGTTAACTGAATTTTTCATATTTCTAAGATGTTTATATGACCGTTACATGTTAGTATAAGTTTTCGCCTGCCACGATTATGTTTACGTATAGGATCTTTTTATATTTTAATGCTTGAAAAGCATCATTATATGCTATAAATTCGTCACATAACCTTTCGTAGTCGGCATGTTTATCTTACTCATGCAGACTTTTCTCAAGTTCGAGTTCTTAACTATTAAAAATTCAACATTTGCGGCAAGTACGTGAGAATTCGATTCCGCCAGTACACGATTCATTTGCCACAAGGAATCCTTTCTCTCAGTGTAATAATTATTGGCAGTTAATGAGGTTCGAGCGGTACAATCTGATAATAAAAAGAATTTTTAATCTGCATTATGATTATGATTATCAATTTTATTGTAGTACTTCAAGTAATACTTCACGGAAAAATTAAAAGAATAAATAGACGTTTTTTATTATATTATAGTAACTGCATTAAAAGTTCACTCAGTTGAGGAAGATTTTCGAAAAAGTATTTTATATTCAAATGTGTTTCTCAGCCTCGATCTTTTCAAATATCTTAAAACTTAAACAGTGAAACGTCGATTAGAAAAAGCTCATCATACTATTTACCGAAAAGGGAGGTTTATTGGATCAATGACCGAAACTTTTTACACGTGAACTAATGAGGAAACGCGCGTGATAATTAGTACGTATAAACTCCTAGCGGTGATCAATAAACTCGTTATCGCATTTCGATATTTATCAGCGGCACATCAAAAATAGAGGCAAAAAATGGCAGATGTAATTTCGAGCACTGCCGCCTCGTGCTCTCATTAAATTATTCATGCGCAAAGTATTTTCGTAAATTATCGAAAAAGCTATTTATTTACTCGCTAACACACTTATTTATTTATTGCTGTCTTTTATCTTTAAAAATAACACATCTCATTTTATATTTATTTAGCGTTACAGGCAACGTTAATTAGTATTTCGAAAATTCGTTACTTTGCGACATCAAGAGCGCTTGCATTTATTCGCTCGATTGATAATTATTAATAACTGCAAAATGCAGCGCGCTGTCATTGATTTGCGCACGTACTAGCCGCGCTTCCTGTAAATAGAAGCACGGTAAATATAAATATTGACGGAATTTCGCATAATACATGCGCATTTTCAGAGTCAATATAAAGCGCTCCTTTTGGTAAAAACAGCATTACTCATAGATCTACATAGCCCTTTTCACGAAAGCAATGACTCCATCGCTGCCGGCTACGAACGGATAATGTACGCGAGAGAGAGAGAGAGAGAGAGAGAGAGAGACAGAGAGAGAACGCGTGCTCCCGTCTATGTTCGAGCGATTATCAGATAACGGATATTTACAACGACGCGGAGGAGAGGATATCCTAGGATGGATTTGCCGCCCGACACTTTCAAATTGAACGAATGAATGGAGATATACAGACGTCTAACGTGGAAACTCTTCTCGGGCTTCTGCGAGACGTTGAGATTCCATTGAATAGCTATCGCCTACAGTGGCTCACGTAATTTTACATTGAAATTAAGATTGCACATAGTGTTGAAATTTAAATTAATATTGATGTAATTTTCTGGAATAATGACTAAGTCTGTTTGTTGCATTTTCAAGATTTTGAGGATTGGGTATTTCCAGCAATGTGATAGATAGAAACATGAGAGATAAGCAAGTGGAACTGTATTTGTTGAATGAGGTATCGAGTACAATATATATATTAATTGCACTGTATAAATCTTAATGAATGCTTGTTTTTTACTCGTGAGAACAAGCGAAAGTATGGACCAATATGGACTTAAATATTATTTATCCGAAATAATGCGTGTATTACCTGAAAATATCGCAATACTTATTAAATTACTTTTATTGTGTTTTAAACTTATTCTGAAATTGTTACTACCTTTCCGGGTGAAGGTTGCATACGAAAATGAATTTCAGATGTCTTTCCGGAAATACTACAATTCGTTTTCATGAAAGATATAATTTACTAATAAACAAATATATCAGAGACTTTAAAATAACATTAAATTGTTAATGTAAATCAATATTATGACCATTATGAGCCATTTTCAAATGGATGAAAGTCATGTTTCTCAGCTTATTTATTTACAATCGAATCCCCCTGATATGGGCATTAGCAATATATATATATATATATATATATATATATATATATATATATATATATATATATATATATATATATATATATATATATATATATATATACAGTAAAATGCATGTTTTTATATTTGTACACGGAAAGAAATGCTTTGTTAATTTAACAAAGTCACTTGGTAAAAGACGCACTAACTATTTTTTTATTACACTTACCAAGTAATTCTTAAAAAAAATAGTGGGTATTTTACCAAGTGACTTTGTTAAATTAACAAAGAATTTTTTTTCGTGTACATATAATATACATACTTATATCATTAATATAATATAATCCTATCATATACATTAAAATATAAGTAATTGTTTATGGCACAGATTTAAAAAAAAGCTAAAGTTTTTATGCATTGTATTGTTTTTAATCATATGTTTTGTCGTCTGCATATAGTTTTATATGAAAGATATCTATAATTTAAAGATATAAAATTGTCTACGTAAACACATGTGTTTTTAATTCACTAAAATTAAGTCATTATTCTGTAAAGCCTGAAGATTAAACAATATGCAATAAAATACTTGAAAATATCACCGGACTACAACGGTATTACCGCAGAGAGAAGTAAGAATTAATTCCCGTGCTAAACTGCTTAAATTTCACAAGCGGATAAGAAGAAGCGTTACTCGGGGAATAATTTTCTCCTCCGTCTTTATAGTCGTCTAAAGCACCCGCGGTATAATTCCTGCGCGCAGCTTAAACCCGCAGCTGGGACACCACAGTCAAAATACATACAAACGCACAAACACGGATAGGTACACACGACGTGGGAAATTTCTGGTCGAGAGCGTTGGAAATCCTCTAATGAGCTTAGCGAAAACGTGCGTTCGATCCAATGAGACCCAATGAAATTGCAGTATTTCAAGAAAATTCAAACGCATTCAACCAGAAATTTCCCATCTCGAGTGTACACACATACATACATACACACTCAAACACTCATACATGCGAACACACATACACACATGCATAAACACTCAAACATATACTTATACACGCACACACATTCTCAGAAACACACGCTAATAAACATACTCATACACACATATACACACAAAACCATACACAAACATACACTCATACACATTACACACCCATACATCACGTACCATGCACGTGCGCACAAACACATATATTAAGCTATACGAACATACACCCATATGCAAATATACAAACACGTACACTTACACACACACACACACACACACACACACGCACACACACACAAATATACACGCACATACAAATATACACACACATATAAATATACACACACGCAAATGTATACACACAAAAATATGCATAAATAAATATACACACTCGTAAACATACACACACACAATATACATGCACAGAGGATCATAATAAACGATTAAGACTGCTACGATGCGGATCACGAAGTCGTCGTTAAAATACGCTAAATGCCCCAAGTTTCCTGTCCGTATAAGCGTCGGAGACCCCGAAGTCGCATTTGAAAGTTGAGCGCGCGCGATACGCGCCTTATAAAGGAGGAAAAGGAAAACCCGGTTTCACGAGCTCGTTGCCAAAAACCTTGATGTGCAGTAGAAGAAAAGTCAGCTGCTGCTGCTGCTGATGCAGCCTCTCGTGTGCAGTTGCAGTCACGTTGCGCTTACGCGTACCTACAATTTGTTTTGCGCGCTTAGCTTTTTTTGGGTGCGAGCAACTACTCGCTACATCGCGTAACCACGTCATTATATATTTGGGAGTTTGCGGAGTCGTGAATGCTTCGCTCGTCTGTCAAACTGTCGACGGTCGTGATTATAACTAATTTTTAATTTTAGCATGTGATTACGGAAGAAAATGCAATGTAAGTTGTTAGTTGTAGAATTGACGTGCGTACTTCTCATGATTTTGTAGCATCGGGATGAGGAACCTTGGACGTTATACTGACGATTATATAAATATGTTTATTGTTTATTAAAATCAATAAGCCTGGAATTGTGTAAATCAGATCGATTGTTCGTTAGAATTTTTCTGATTACAAGGATTCCATCGAAAAGAATTCAGGGTCGCCAGATAATTGTTATATAAATTCATTAAAGTATTATCAAAAAACATTTTAATCTTGTAGACTCGTACTGCTGTCAACAGTTCTTATTTATTGAGATTTGCAAGCAGCTCTCAGCTGCAGCATATTATTGTTATATATTTTGACGTAGGAGTATTATTGTGTGATAAATGACGTACTTGTCGACCATATTTCTGAGAATTTTTAAAACAAGGTCTGCATATTCAGATACGATAAAAGAAGTGTTTAATTTTGTTGTATGCTACTTTTATATTGAAAAAGTATAATGTAATGTAAACTAATACAAGAAGCAATTTTTTATCTGTATAATGTGTGGATAAATTACTTTCAATTCAATATATAGTTCATTATTTTTTAAATCTACTTGAAAAATGCTTTAGTTAGAGCTGCAAATACAATAGCTGTTTTTACATTTAAACTCTTTTAGTTAAAACGAAAGAACGTGAAAACGTTTGCTGCAAGAGCGAAATATTTTGCTGCAGTATCTATAAGATCTCTAGATAAGGTAGGCAAAAGTTTGACTGATGTAACAAAAGATTTTGATTCTATAGCGAAAGTACGTCTAAATAAGATTTCTAGAGGTGGACCATAAAAACGACTATAATATCTCAATTAATTAAATTTTAAAAGCTAAGACATGGTAATTAGTTAGTTTTAGTGTTATTATAAAGCAAAATAGATAAAATTTATGGAATTTTTAAGGAAAAATGTGCAACCTAATGTGGCATATCAAAGTCGAACATTTCATTTTTGAAGAAAAATTTCCGAAAATACAATTAAATCTTAACGTAAATAAATAATTCTAATTTCGCATAGAGTAGCACCCACAACAAAGATAATAATAAGTTTTAATTTTTTATTTCATACTACTAGAAGAGTACGAGAGACGATGCATGCAGATGGTCACCATTTAAAATGTTTCAAATTAAAAATTAATGTTACCTTCCGAGCTGTAGCTTAATGTTTTTTTAATAAAATAGCTTCAAAATCTAGGTTTATAAAATTGCCAAAAATGGCTTATACGAAGAATGTCATGCCTCCGGGAACCGGATATTGATAATGCTATGAAAGATATTTTTTGGTATCTAAAATAAAGCCCAACACTTGTGTTTTGTTCTAACCGATCCTACTACTCGAAGTATGAGATATTCAGTATATATATATATATATATATATATATATGTATTATAATCAGGTGTAAATAAATACAGGTTATAAACAGAAGTTAATATATATATATATATATATATCTCAACTTCTGTTTATAACCTGTATTTATTTACACCTGATTATAATACTGTACAATTTTTAGTAAAATGTCAATGTATAGACGTGATTAGATTTCTCAAAGACAACGCTTTTTGAGAAAAATATATCGCCATATTCTTTCCATTACAGTCTTTATAAATCTTTTCAGGATGGCAAAAAGCTTTACATTAGATAAATGACCCAAAAAGTATATAAAAATTCTGATTAAAACAACCTTGAAGTTTCATGTACTTTTTGTCCCTGTCTTTGATCACATTAACTAATTAATATTAATTTGTTTAAAAATTATTAAGGAACAGTAGCATTTTTTAAACAAATTAATATTTTCAAAATTCAAGTTTTAAATTAAAGCTCCTTCCGTCTATTTTCATATTATTCTAAGGCATTTTTTGAGTGCAAATATTAAAGTTGTAATCAAAGTAGAGGCACTACTAAATTTCGGGTACAAGAACCTATCAGAACAAATTTCAGATGCTAGGTTTAATTTTTGTAGATACGTACTAGAAAACAGCTCTCAAACGCTCATAAAAATCCGATTCCCGTAAGCAAGACCCTCCTTTTGTTGGACACACACCACTTACGCAGTATATAAATACCTTCATAAAATGTAGTTTTAAAACTACAAATTTAACACTAAATGCGGCTTGAAATCTTAGTTTATAATCGACCCACTAATTATGTAGAGTATAAAGTTATATTTATATAATTATTTATGTATACCCACGTACATAAACGTAATTAAATAAATATATTTTTAACCACTTAAATTTCATTTCAAATACACTTGAAAAAGTCATATATCATGACTAAATTTAATTCGGGTCTGACAGGTCTAATCACGCAGTGAAGACACACTACCTGGGAGTCATCAAAATCCACAAAAACAATCTCTCACCCCTAATCAATCCTTTCAACATATAAAATAAAATATCTCGTCAAACATTCGTGTTCACTCCCCATAAAAAACAACAAAACCTTTGAAATTAAACTACCATTTTGGTTGTATCATCCTTATTGGTATCAAACCCAAAGGTATTTTTTGAAACTTAGGTACGTTCCCATTGAAGTTTCAAAAACGTTGCAGAAACGTTGCAGAAACGTTCACACGTTCGTTTTAGCGTTTCAAAAGAAACTTCGTAGAAACGTTTCTGCGACGTTACTGGCTACCTGAAGATATATAAAGTGTTATTTGGTTCGTTGTAGGAACGTTTGTATAAAATTTCAACAGGAACGTTAAATAATTTTGTAAAAAATAATAAAAAACGTTCTTTTGAAACGCAAAAATGGACATTTCAAGATTTTTGTAAGTTTCATAGGAACGTACCTAAGTTTCCAAAAATACGTTAGAGAAATGTTTCTGCAACGTTTCCTGCTATGTGGGATATTATTATTTTTAGAAATCTGTTGAATGTTTCTACTGAAATGTTGTGGAAATTTTTCTACAACGTTCCAAATAAAACGTTAGTAAGCTTGAACTTGAACAGCTTGAAGTACAACGTTTATTTTGATAGAAACGTTTCTAAGTGTCCAAAAATACGTTGCAGATACGTTTCAACAACGTTTCCTGCTCTGTGGGACACACACACACACACACACCTTATTCCACGACCAACAATACACAGAAAAAGAAACCCACTCAATAACCCACTCTATACTCGCCAACGATTAGATTACACCAAAAACTCCACGCATTACGTCTCGGGCATCCAAGTAGGAAAATAAAAGAAACAAAACGGAAAAGAACACCGATGTCCACGACGCGTATATATCAATGAAGATTAAAGTAGCCCGCGTGTCTTGTATATACCTCCCGCGACGAGTCGTACACATGCACTCATCGTCGCGTCACGCTCGTGCGCCCCATTATATATCGGCTCCAAAGTCTCTTATTGTCGCGGCACGGAGCACGCGTCTGCTATGTGTCTTCTAGCCGCGCGCGCGCGGGTATTACACACGCACACTTCGCTTTCCCCACCCCTCGGGCGTATATATAACATCCGTAAAGACACACAGCAAACGGAGTAATCAGCGCTGTGCGAGAGCGGACTGATAAGAGAGACACACACGCACACACCGGTGGCAGCGGTAATAGTCTGTATTACGGGCGAAGATCGAGAGGCGTCAGTTCGCTCGCTGACCAGTCGGCCGCAAGTCGCTCGCTCCTACATTTTCCCTCGCTTGCACTCTCTCTCTCTCTCTCTCTCGCTCTCTCTCTCTTTCTCTCTCGGAGTGTGCAGGACTTTGAGGGTTTTCGAGAGGAGGAGGAGGACGACGACGACGAGGTTCGCCAGAGAGCGGAGAATTGCTGAGTCGAGGCCAGGGACATGTACACGGCGCTGTTACTGCTGAGAGCGGCGAGGCCCGCGGCCTCCTTCAAGAGGTTCTTCTCGGCGTCCGCGAATCTGCCGCACTCCTTTCATCATGCCGCGGTAAGACGATGGAAGGCTTTGTTTGCTTCTTTGGGGGAGGGCTGAGAGGGTGAGAGGGTTTGCAGAACGGGATGTGGGTTGTCACAGTTTTTTGGGGAGAGATTTTTTCGACGAGAGATGGCTCGGAGGAGAATGAGAGACGACTTTGGGAGAAGGTTGGGATATGTGCGATGGAATGGGGAAGTTCGAGTGAAGACATTTTATTCGATGAGAGATTGACGTGACTTGCTTGGTTTTATAAAAGATGTGGAGTTGCTGTAGTGTTCTGGGGTACAATTTGAGGATATGAATATGAGGCATTTCAGATCGATGTCCTAGGCCAAAAATCAAACAGGAAATTAGCCACTTATGTGATTCTTTTAACTAGCGCTAAAGGTATCGGAACATTTTCGGAATTTTAAAAGTTGATCCTGAAATTTCAAAATCAAATGTTCGTCACTTTTAAATTATTTAAAAATATTTTTAAAAGAAAAATCAGATTTTTTACTTAAGAATCGTTGATAAAAAAGAAGACTTTTTGATACTTCCGCGTTGAGTACGTAATTTTGAAATTTAAAAGTCACTTAAAAAATGTAAGAAAATATTCATTGATAATGCAAAGATCATGAAAGAAATATTTAGAAAAAAATTCTAATATATTTGTTTTGTTATTTATTGAGGTATTTAAATAAATATATAGTTGACATGAAAATTTATCTTTAAAGTACAAATCTTGACTATATTGGATCACTAGGTATTTGATATAATGAATGATTAGTTGATTCAAATAAATGACAACTCAGGCTTAAAAAATTGTGTCTTAACTGTTAAGAACTGATTATTTCACTATATTCAAAATTGTATGTTATTGTAATTAAGAACTCGTATTTAATATTAAAACGCGAAACTGTTAAATTTAAAAAGCTGTAATAATGATATCATGTTATTGAAAAGTAAAAGTGAGTCTTTATTTATCTGTACTTTGAGAAAAATAATTATAAACATTAAATACGGGTTTAACTGATGAGTGTTCGAAGAAAAGTGGATAACTTCACTTCTCAGTATACATTGTTCTCTTCACATTTATGGTGTTATTTTTAAATCAAACTCAAAATTCAGCCATTAAAAGTGCATCTAAAATTTGTATTCAATTCAAACCAATAAAAAAGGATTTCAGTCTTTCTTAATTTTCTCAGAATTAAAAACAGTGGAATTACGCAGTTCTTTACAGTTAAGACACAGCTCCTTATGCTTAATCATCCATTAATTCGTTGATCCACAAACGAATCATTCGCACCAAATATCTCTCAACCTAATACCTACGAATCCTCATACAGTTAAATTTTCTCATTACAACTATAATACCCCTCCGAACTCCTTTCCTCAGCATTTGCGCAGACAGGATCATTATACCTTTCTTTTTTTTTACCGAGAAACCCATTTCGAGGCTACTTTTCTCGTGTTACCCGTCGCTCGACAACTTCATCTTCTCTCTTCCTTTCCAACTTTTCGGGCTTCTGATTTCACCCCCTCCCCCTCCCCCGCCCCATGTTTCTCCTTTACTATTAGTCTGCTCGCGCGCAGTCACGCGATTGCCGTATGACTTAGGCATGTAAGCTCGCTGCATGCAGCAGGCAGGCGCTTTCTTCAATAGAAGACTTCGATAAGAGAGTCGCTGAATACTGCGATACGCTCCTGACGTCAATGTACGCGTGTACACGCTTTTATCTCGAGGCACACGCTCGCGATTTTTGTACAATTCGAGAATGAGAGAGATTAAATCGAAGACTTTTCTCCTTGATCGATCAATCACTCGTGATTTTGCACTTTCTCCTCTGGGTGATGAGTGTGTAGCGTCTTGAGGGTGACTGAATATATCGATTAGGATCGCGGTTCGGGGAACGCGTGGAATGTGATTCTATTTTATTGTGTTCCAGGAATGCTTGAGATATGTAGAGATTTTGATTAATTAGGTTAATTGTTTGAATTAACGTTGGCAGTTGTCGTTTTAGTTTTGTGCTAATGATTTATTTACGATTGGTTTAATGAGTCAGTATTTTCATTGTATTTCATTTGGTATTTTGGTGAGTAGTTTACCGGCCTCAAAAACCATTCCTTGGTTGGGAGTCACGTTAGTCGTTAGCTCGAAAGAATGGCCTAAATCGACTTCCTCGTTCATTTAAATCTAATTACCGGGAACGTAGATATTGACCGTAAAAGTAAATCTGCAAAATGTCCAGACGTAAACAGTTTTAATTATTTATACACAACAACTTACAATATAAAGCTGGATCTATGATTCACTTTTTTAAACAATTAAAATAAACTTGTGTCATTCATATATTAGAGCAACAAGATTTTAAATCTGCGAAATTTTTTTATAATAAATATTATTATTGTATTCTTTTTCTGAAGAAACGCTATTTTTCATAATTTGTTTATTGATATCAAAAAATGTATTAATATTTCAGAAAAATTACGCGTTTATCTACACTTACAAATATGTCACTTAAGTATAACAAAAGAAACAGATATAAAATTAAGTGATTACTACTAACAACAACAAAAATAATTTCGTAATTCTATTTTCTTATAATTCCTAAATTGTAAATAGCTGTACAAACAGCATGAAGTAGGAAATTGAAATACTGAAGTGATATTCAGCAAAATTGATATTGCTGTAATATACGACGCTAAACCTATGAATTTCTGTTCTAAGAAGTTAACGTAGTAAAAACGGATGAATAGACCTTAGTTTTATTAAAATCCTTACTCATCAAAAGACAATCGTAAATAAATCACCAACGCAAAAATAATTAGGCTACCATTCCATTCTCAACAAGTTTTTCATCCATGTTCGTTTAAATGAAAAACAAAAAAAACGTAACAATTATTGCGTACGAGTGTTTGTCTGGTAACAATGCGTATAAAATTGAAAGAAGTGCGGGAACGCTGATGCTCAGCAAAAAATCAAAATAGACGCTCGTGTTCATTGACAAATCTAACCGCGAAACTTTAGACTTACCTCGACAACGACCCAATTTCTATACTGCGCACGCATCTTAAATGAACTTTCTGTCCCGCAACTTTTATACACCAATCGTCGCGAAAACCTTCAAAACCACCTTGCTTTGATCTTAATACATCTATAACACCATAATACGCGAGTGAATACCTGGCTCCGCGCCAAATTCGCAGACCGATGACGGGGACGACACTTTTTCCACTCTCCTGCCTGCGCTTTTCGGCAAATTGTCACGCGAGCGTGTGAGCAAAAAATCATCGGGGATCCTCGAGTGCTCCGCATATATGCATGGCGATGTTTTAAGCCGAGGTTCCGCGCGCTCTTATTCCTCGATGAAAGTTTAAATAGAACGGGAAAAGTCGCTTTCTAGTCGCGTGATGCATTTGGCGCAGAGAGGCGTATGGGTGTGTATAAACGGTTGAAAGTTAAGCTTTGATTTTGGTGGGAGGGAGGATGTATGTAGGATGATTCGTTCAGGTTCTTGCGGTGGAATATTGTTGTTGTTGCGATAGCGGGAATCAGCTGTCATCGACTGGCTAGACGGAGTCGAGCGCGTAATCTGTTGCAATAGTGTGGAAATGACGAGCGAGAGCATCGGCGTCAGCGTTGATCGCTTGATTTTGAAAAGAAGTGGCATGTAGAGTAAACATTGTTAGTTGTGTGGGGTTTTCTATACGCGATTTTTGTTGGAAAATAGACAACGTGGATGACTAGAAGTTTGTTGAATTTTCATCGCTGCATTGAATGAATTGAATTTTAGTTTTTGTAACTGTAAAATGCAATCGTATCATATATTAAAATATATTATTCTTTTGCATGTAGAAGAAACTACAAATACTTAAACTTACTTTGAATTTTCAGTAACTAATTGAAATTTTAGTGACTATTTGCATGAATTATTAATTACAATGTGAATACATTTTCAGAGATGTGCTTGAAAATTAGCTTTGTTTGCCTAACTGAAAATTCAACGAGAAATATTTAATAATGATATCAAAATTTAGTTTTTCATTTAAAGTCAGTAATAATTCATAGTACAAAGTATTTTTTCATTGTTTGATTCGGGTTAATAAGTCGATGGAATATATTATATGAGCCATCTTAAAGGTAACTTGAATCAATAGTATAAACATTTCATGGCATTTTATGATTTTAAGCAATGAAGCAAAATTTGTGAGCATATTTCAATCACATGAAACAGTGGAACTTTCTTAATATTGATTCAAATTTAACTTTAACATCATTCGTACTCTCCAGTTAAATATTTTCCATCGATTCACCAAGTCATACATTGAAAAAGCACTTTAAACGATGAATAATTATTATCGATTTTAAGTGGAAAAGCCAATTTTCAACGCAGACTGTACAGTTAATACAACCTTAAAACGTTAAAGAAAAAAAGAGCTGAGCGATAAATTTGAGCAAGATATATATACGAAGACTTCGAGCGTATCGGCCAACAAAGTGCATCTTGTTTTTATGACTGTCCCGATTTTTTCCGCGGTATATTTAATCAAGCGAATCATATCGCGTTTTACTGAAAATTGAGTTACGTGCATCGAATTCCGCTGAAAAGATTTCTCTCAAAAATTTGCGGAATTCGTACCGTTTTACAAATATAAAATGTGGATAATATAGGTATATACCACTTGTATAGCCCTCTGTATAGGGAAATTAACGAAGCGCGGAAGGATTGGAATTTTCGGCAAATATTTCAATAAAAGACCGAAATACCGATGCGCACGTGTATATATACACAGGGTCGGTGCATAAACCCAATACATGAGGGGGGCTTATAATCGTCAGATAGCAAGCTAATCTCGCGTTTGACAAGATTTCTATTACCGCGCTTGATTAGATAATTTTCCAGTTCGGAATTAACCTGTTTTAATTGGTTACGATAATAAAAGCATTTCTTTCCTCTTATTAATAATTAAAAAGTCATTATTCTAAATAGCAAGTAGTTCGATTTTCTACTAGATAGTGTATCTAATCAGTTACATAAACGATAGATATAATTGTAACAAGTATCATTTTTTCTATTTTAATGTATGAAAACGATTCTTCATATTTCAAAGTCTAGCATTTTATTTTACACGGTATGATTTTTATACTTCGTACTAAGCTTTGATTTTTTACTTCCTCTTATGATGCTGTAAACACTGATATAATGAAAGTGTAAAAGTATAAACAAAAAAAGTGCTATTAAAATGACGCATATGATTGACACGCAACGTTCGATTATTCTTTCTTTAACTTTATAATTCAAGACAAAACATAGCAGTATAACGTTCTGAAACAATGGCCGTGAATTATTCTTATTGCGTGGGTTCTTTAACGATCGCCATAATTTGTTATCGATTTTTAGATTCTGAAGTGTATATGTGTATAAAAAGATGAATGAAAACTTCACGTGCTAATTTTCATGCAAATTATCACATAAAATTAAGCTTTATGAAGAATTTAAATACATTTAAAGCTGTAGCAATCATTCATAATCTTGTTTTCATGTCAATGTTCGGCTATGATGTTAAATCGTCATCTGTGGGGTCGCTTTTTGAACCTGCAATGATACCGTTTTGAAAGTGAATTTGAAGTATTGCTGAGACTTAAGTACTTTGGACAGATAGATATCTCTCAAATTTACAAACTAAGATAATAATTATCTCCAAATTTTAGAAGTTAATTTTCTTGCATATTTGACTAAGGACTCAAGCTGGATTTTAGCTGATATAAATTATCGATATATCTAAAACATTTAGAATAGATATTATTTAATCTACAATTTTTTACTCTAAGCCTTGTTGTTTTTATAATCGTTTTTCTTCTATATCTCTTGTGAAACTTTTCAAGTGTTAATTTATTGCTTAATCCTTTCAGAGCTGAATAAAATTTAGCTACGATATACTACTTTTTTAAGTGTATATTGTCTTGTTATAATCTAAATATAAAATTCAAGTAAGATGAAATTGTTTTTTTAAACATATTTATGTATATCTCTGTATATATACATGTATAAATGTAATCCCAATGTTCTGTATATTGATGAGAATCGTTCACACCGAGTTTTCAAAGCGTTTCTGCCCTTTATTTTCATTTCTTGTAGTTTGCAGTATGCCCACTCCAATTAACACTGAAAGGCTTAAAATAGTTTATTTTGCCAATTTTTGAAAAATCCTACTGTAACATAAAACTGTAATTTTACTAAATGTTTTTCAAATTCGTTAATTATCGATGTTGTATGCAGAATTAAAAAGTTGTACGTTAGAAACAGGTTTGGAAATAAACATATTATCAACAATATACAGCGGGATTTCGATTTCGATTTCACACGTCTCTTTACAATGCTTTTCACTTCCATGCAATTACTACCTCAAAACGTCCTACAAAGTATCGCTATTACCTCATTTTCATCTTACACCTCAGAAGTCTATCCAATCTCAGTAGCATAAAATCGTAAAATATCCAGTAGTCGCGATAACGTCCCAACAATCACAACGTATCATCAATCCAAGCCAAGCGAACTCCAGATAAAGCATACGTATACCTATATACACCCAATGGCTTCATAAAATATGCGGGCGCACTTAGGCATCGCATCCACCGCAAACTCCATATACATACCCATCACCCACCTCGCACTTCATCCAATTAATACATCAGCGTCAGCGCTGAGCGGAGGGGTTACAATAATATCGATATCTCTCGAAATAAGGTTATTACGTCGAGCGATAATTCTGCGCTAATTGTCACCCTATATACGCGCGCAAGCCATTAATTACCGCGCGCCGCGCGCACGAAATTCATAGTCAATTCAGCAAATGGGCGAATCGAGGAAAGGCCCCGAGAGAGAGAGAGAGAGAGAGAGAGTTATATATACACGTGTGGGTGTGGAATGGGTGTACGCACGGATGGTAGGAGTCGCACACAATGACGGATCGCGCGGGGGACGCACACAATGACGTATCGATCGCGTCGCGGGGTCGCGCCTCGCTGTCAGTCAGGTGGAGTGTGGGGTGGTGAGGGGCGTGATGGGTAGGATAGGGAGTTAGTTTGTAGGATGTGTGTTTGGATGACTGTTGGGGATGAGGGCAGTGGGTGGTGTGATGCGATTTTGGGTACGAGGTATGAACTTGTGAGTTGTAAACTCAGAAAACCATATCGTAAATTTAATATCGGAATTTTTCGATTCATATATCGTACATGAAATTACTCTCGATCTAGTGTTGTAAAATCATGAGCATGGTATCTGCACATAGTATTTCGCCTGTTAAGAGAAATTAAACTATTTAAAATTGTATTTTTAATGTACAAATTAAGATTTCAAATTGCTAATTTTACGATATCATATTACATCTGACATTGAATAATTACGATATCGATACGTAAATTTACCGTGAGTTACGGTATATATCGCGTGAGTTACGATATAGTTTTCTCAGTGTAGTTGGTTGGATGTAAAGGTGGATGGTTATTTTTCAGTGAGAGGCTGGGATAGGAATAGTTTTGTTTTGAGAATATATAGTTCTGTATACTGGGGTTGAAGTGGTTCTTTACCTATGAATCAGCTATCAGAAAAAAAGTTGTATTATAGTATACTAAGATCGGAAGATATCAACGACATTTCATATAAAATAAGAGAACACTGTGAAATACTTTTAATTAAATGATGGCGTCACGAGATTAAAATATTGTCTTATAAAAAAAGTTACTTAAAGTGATTATTATCTCTTTATCTCTCTCTATTATTTTCTCTCTTTTTATTTTAATCCTATTTAACATCTTAGGTCTTATTTTACTATTTAAAAAAATTCCAATTGTTGATATACTTAATACACATCAATAATTTGAAAATTCTTTTTATATGTAGTAGACTATTTAAGGAGTATAAAATGAGAACTGAGACTAAGAACGAATTCAAAATAAAATATATTAATCATTTTAAGTAAATTTCTTTTAGTTACATCGTGCTCGTTGGGTCCCTAATGACTTTGCTTTGCATAGAGAAAACTATTTTTGTCTCAAACGAAACGAAAAAATTTTCTTCTAAAACAAAGTATGCGTACCTAATGATACGCTTTTTATTTTATGCTAAGTTAAGTTCCAATTTGATTATATACTTAGTTTATTTTTAGTTTTACTTCCAGTGAAAAACATAGTGACACTCTAGTAGAAATTTTAAAACCTTGAGAATTTCGTGAAAAACTGTGAAATTCGACTTACATTTGGAAGAGGATTTTAAAAAATATTATAGAATATTTCACAAATTTTGTTTCAGTTTCTCGTAGTTTTTCACAGTTTTTCAATTCTCCCATTTTATCACAATTTCTCACAGTTGTAATTTCATTTATATAAGAAAATGCTACGTAAAAAAATGTGAGAAAATGTGAAAAACTGTGAAAATGGGCGAAAAATTGTGCAAGTTTTATTAGATAAAATACGTGTCTTTTTGTAAATTTGAAAAAGTGTGAAAATCTATGAAAAAAGTGTGAATAAGTGTGAAAAAATGTGTATATTTGTTTGTAACAGATGTTCCAAAAGTATGTATATTTTCATATTTTTTTGCATGCAGATCTATCCGCAGAAACAGAATATATTTCTCTACATAAATCTACAGATAAAGACCTTGTGCATAGAGAACCGTGTAGAAAAACCTACAGTAAAACCTTAAAGTTCTAAAAATTCAGCAAAAATCTCTGCCGGTTTCCAAAAAGATCCCCCTCAAAAGCTCCCAGCAGAAAGCCAACAACACAAAAGCCCTAACACTCCTCATTCCACCCATAATCTCTCCCATCTCACCGCTATACCTGCCCTACCCACTCACCCATATCTAGCCACCCGCGCCTCTCATTCCATCGCATTACCAGCTCGACCGAGCGCGTAATCGCCCTCCCCCACATCTGCATAATCACACACCTCGCGTACACTTGCAGGGTAATCGAGTGGACCTGCGCCGGGAGCTGCAGACGGGCGAGCGTCCGCGGCGCGCCACCTTCACGGAGCGCAACCAGCTGAAGTACGCGCGCCGCCTGGTGGTCAAGCTCGGCAGCGCGGTCATAACGCGGGAGGACGAGCACGGCCTGGCACTGGGGAGACTGGCGAGTATCGTCGAGCAGGTGGCCGAGTGCCAGAACGAGGGCAGG
The DNA here is from genome assembly GCA_949152435.1 of Gastracanthus pulcherrimus. Classification (NCBI taxonomy): domain Eukaryota; kingdom Metazoa; phylum Arthropoda; class Insecta; order Hymenoptera; family Pteromalidae; genus Gastracanthus; species Gastracanthus pulcherrimus. Next base: position 73,393,487 of record OX424572.1, read on the forward strand.
GAGTGCATCATGGTGACGAGTGGCGCCGTGGCCTTTGGGAAGCAGAAGCTCGCTCAGGAGCTGCTCATGTCGCTGTCGATGAGGGAGACGCTGAGTCCGGCGGATCACACGAGGGAGCAGGCTGGTGAGATTTTCTTTCTTTCTTGTGCTTGGAGGTATTGCCGGGAGTCTAAGTCACAGACTGAGAATGAGACTCTGAGAGTTCAGAACTTGTTTGACTTGAGTTTTTAGGTAATAGAGATCCTTTGTATGCTTGCGAATTTGGTAAAGAAAGATTGGCCAAGCGGGTCAAGCTCACTATAATACAATAATAAAATTCAAGTAAACAAATTTTATTACATTAAAATCGACTAGTCACTATTGCTTGGTTTTACAGAAACATGGAATTTTGAGTTGTCATAGTTTTGTTCTGAGGTATGATGTATTGTCTATTGGTCAATTCAGGAAATTTTATAAAGCGTATATATTATATATATATATATATATATATATATATATATATATATATATATATATATATATATATATATATATAATTTTATTAATCCTGGATAAATGAAGCATGTGTCAGTAGCAACTATACTTGCTGCCAAGGCCGAATCAATATGTTTTAGTAGATTTTCATTTATGTGTGGGATTTTTATGCTATTCTTGGTAAATTATAGAGATAAATAAGATATGGGAAGAAGGGTGTGATTGAGAGTGTGCTTTATGGAAGTAGCGCCATCTAACTCAGTCTGTGAAACATTTTGATCAGTTTTAGGTTATTGGGTGTTTAAAGCTGCAACGCGACACTAACAAATTCTAATAGAACTAATAAACATGGCTATCGCGTGGGCTGTTTCACTATAAGATATTGGAATCTGATATGGGGGCGTAACTCCGGGCTTGACGTCGCCATGTTGATCACGTGATCACGTCTAAACCAATCGTAGACATGAATTTCTAGGCTCCGATCGCTTTAGCTGTAGTCTACCAGATGGCGAGACTCTAATGTCAGATTACCCTACACGGGAAAAATATTTAGTAATTGTACATAGTGTGTATGTACAAAGACAGTAAAAAGTTTTTTGTGACGTATACAACTTATAAATCCATTTATAAATATGGTCTTCATGTAAATCTTAAAAGAAACTGCCTCCGTGGCGGCCATGTTTTTTTCCCAATTACAAAGATATGGTTAAATTTTTGGTCGTAAGTGTAAGTGGACTTGCAATACAGATATTGCAATTTAATTATCGAAATTTGTTAAAGCTCAAATAGGATTTTTCCATGTTGCAAGCCAATTTTCACTATAAAAACGTACTTGGTAAACCGATAATTTATTAAAAGATACAGAGTATGTTAAGTAATACTATGATAGTCTTAATTTAATTTTTGAAAAAGAATTGGATTTATAGCATTTTTCATTCGGACCACATAAGTAAATAATGGAAAATATTTAAGTTAAAAAGAAAAATGTTTGTATTTATGGATTCAAATATAGTATAAATCACCCTTATCGTTTGGAAAAGTTTCGCTCTACTGTTAATAAGCAAATTTTTTAAAAAATCATGGTTTGTTTAGCGTCCCAGTCCATCTCTTTGAAAAGAAAACAACCATAAATGTTAAGTAAGTATCGAATCAATATCGAATTTTCAATTTGCAGACAATTTGAATGTCCACAACACGATGACAGCAGACATAAATCTTTTCTAGTTTCATTTGAAATAATAGCCACTTCTTTTCGAGTATATTATCTAAGATATTAAGTAAAATTAATCAAAATTCAGATATACTAAAAAGTACTAAATTATTTTATATTTCATTGTAAAACTTGCGCAAGATTAAAAAACGGAACCATTTAAAAATATGGCCCATATGTATATAAAGAAGAATCCCAATCCACTAGACTTAGCGCATAATTAGCTTTAATTTGTAAAATATTCAATTTATTAATATATTGATATACGACAAATGCGCAAATTCAATTTATAATGGTATTTACATTTAATCCGCCAACGATATTTAAAAAGTATGCCATATATTAAGCCGATGCGCATTGTTTAATTTAATTCCAAATTCTTTCAAATCCGTTTTCCAATAAAAGCATATTTCTATTGAAAGTGTTTCATACATTTTTGACGTATATTAAGATATATTTTTAAAGAACATAAAAGGTATTATTTTTTTATTGCAATGCGTATACGTATTATTCGAACAAAAATGATTTTTCTATACATATTTCGCACTATTGTGCAAGCCAGCTTTTCCACGATTGCATTTTCAATTTATCTTTCAAAATTGATTTTTGTTGGAAAAAGTGTAGGGTGCTCGACATTACTTTATCAATACTTTAGGCCGTCCAGTGGCTAATATTCAATTAGCGGCGTTGTAATTAATGTGCCCGATAGAAGCAAATGAAGCAGCGGCAGCTGCAGTTTGTAGAACTTGGCGCCATTAATTGAAATGTATTTGCGCTGAAGTTACGAACAAACATTCATTCGGGAATTCGGTATATTAAATGTTTTGAGCGCCGCGAACACGCAGTACCCGTTATTTAGTTAAGGGTCGATAAAGAGCTCGAAATTTTCGTCAATTATTCTAGTTATTTCCTAATAAAAGCTCTGAAGTCCAGTTATGGGCAAGGGTCTAAACGAAAAAGCGTACATCATTCCAAAATAGCTGCTTTTAAAATAAAAAAAGAATTGACTCTTACAGAGAGTCATACTAAATCGCACATTTAAGAAAAATTTAAGATGGTATATTATATTGTTTGATTCTATATATATATATATATATATATATATATATATATATATATATATATATATATATATATATATATATATATATATATATATATATATATATATATATATATATATATATGTATATTATTTTAATTTATTTGTAATAATATTTCAATAATAAGAATGCTTTGTGACAGCAACTAAGCTTTGAATATAGAAATTCAATGTTAATATTAAAAGTTCAACTAATCTATTTATCTAGACAGTTGTACATACTCTTTACATAAATTGGGTACTTAAGAATATGTTAAGTTGTGGTAAGAACTTATTATTTCTTTTTGGTGCCTTATAATCCTTCAAAGTAGAAAAGAATAGGATTTTAATGTGAACTCATCTTTCTTTTTAATTTACTGAGTTCATTTCAAGAATAATCACCTCTTGAAGTTTTCCGGAAAGTTTCAAGTCGATCATGAAAACTTTCTCCTATAATCGCGTGATAAACGAGCGATAGTAATAAAAATTTTATTTTTCTGCCTTAAAGAATTATGGGATACCAAAAAAAGATAACTAATTATATCATCTCTTAAAGAATGCTAAAAACATTCTATTTTATGTAAAAGAAAGATGGAATTGCCTACGTCAAAAAGAAGAACTCTAATAATCCAGCTTTGATTAAATGTGTACATTGATTTTTTACATTTAAAATCAACTTGTACTCTTAAACATAGCATTTTTAGTTTACGTTTCGTTTTTACAATATAGCCTGTTTGCAAAAACCTGTACATTCTCGATTAGATACACTTGCTAATGCCCACTAACACTATAGTATAATTAATACGCGCGGACAAACAAAGGTAGTATCGTGTAGCAAACAAAATTCATTAGCTCGTTCAACATTTGCTAAAAAATTTACGTCCGGAAATGCCCTATATGACCGATTTCGCGTCGCCGCTAATGCTTAATCCCCTTATCAAGATGCTGAAGTTGGTCCAGCACGTTTGCTAATCAGTGTTCGTTCGTGTTAGTATCCGTGATGCAGAAACGGGACAAAATCCTCGCGTTTTGAGTCTCTCTTTCTCTCTTCCGTTGTTCTATATGTATACATTATTAACACAGGCTTGTTAGTTTAGGCACAAAAGTTTCTTGCAAGAATCCTAGTAAATTTCCATTTTCAGGAATGCCTGTATATACGTACTGCCACAACTTAAGGATCGCGACTTTCGCAGAAAGATCGGATTTCATCTAATTTTCTTAAAATTGTTATTATAAATTAATTTAGTTATTTATTCGCGTGGTTAAAACTTTAGCACTTGTTGCCGCATGAATAACTGAGATATTTAGCTTCGAAGTTTCAACTTTTATCGTGGGGTTCCTACCCTGATCTTCTGAAAACATCAATTTTAATGAATTGTAAATAAACCTTTCTTCAAACTAGTTTGAAACATTAAGATACAGTGTAAAATAATGACTGAAGTAATATATAAAAAGCTTGACATAGCTAGCGGTATTTTCTAAAAAATACAGCTATCTAAAGTTATGTTTCAGTGTTATTTAGTATATCTATAGCGTGGTACAGTACATGCAAAGGTTTATGCCACACTTCACTTGTCCTCAATATACATTGTAAATTAAATGGTTTTCATTATAAATATTGCCGTTTACAGATGATTATTTTTTAAACGATTACTCTTCTTTGACGACTGAAAAATTAAGAAATCTATAGGAATTTTTTTTTCCTAAAACATTAATTACAATATATATATATATTAATTTAATAAGCATTAAAATTTGCACACAAATTTTAATAACATCAATTCTATTGGTTTCGACATGTTTATCTTACACGGAAACTCAGCGCCTTAAAAAAAGTTTGCGTGTGGTGCAGGCGATATCTCAGGTCATACTTATCTGAAGAAAAAAAGAACAAAAAGGTTTTTAATTTGTATGAACGGTATCGCCGGTACCTAGAAGAATAATTTATGTTAAAAAAACAATAATGGTGCAAGTTTCAAAAAAAGAACTTTCGCCATCTTTTCATCATCTTCTTCGATATTTTTGTTACAAAAAATATAATAAATAGAACACATCTGCTACAGACGATAATCAGAAGTAGATTATAAGACAAGCTTTCTAAATTTCAAACCTATCGCTGCATACATTTCTGATATTTTAGCTGTACCTTATCAAAAAAGAGAAGAATTATTCCAACAAAATTGTGAGGTTATAAAAATTGATGTAAACCCCCAAAGTTTTTGCTATTTCACCCTCCTTATCTCAAATTTCTAACCTCACTGTGAGTCGCTACACGCTATACACCCCTCGAGCAGGATCTAAGCTTCTTCTTTGCGCGCCGGCAAACTCCGCTGGGGTCTAATTATCGCTGCCGATGCAGCACGCGCGATTCTGTATTCTCTCCGGCTCGAGACAATTTTATCTCATTTGCACAGGGAATCGAGCGAGCGACAATTACGACACCTGGCAGCGTAGTGCGCGCTTCTATTCTATATAATGATATTACGCGCTAGTCACGAAGCACACAGCTTCAGGTATGATCTGCTAACGGAGGGGGATGGAAGGCTGTCGTTTTAATTGCAAATCTCGAGCTTGCTTGGCGCCTTGTTTTAATTGTAGTTTTGGGGATTAGCGGGGTATTTATTGTGTGCAGGAATTTTTGGACTTTATTTTGGGATTTTATAGGGGGGTTTATTTTTAGTTTAAGGTGTGTAAGAGAATATTTAGTGTAGATTAATGTGCTAAGCAAATTCTGTTGGGTAAATATTAAATGCAATAATGCAGGCTCTAGTACTAGCAGAGAATATGTACATATATTAAATGAAAATAGGAGAAAGCTATGTATTACTTATGATTTTTATTGGGTTACAAATTTAAAAATCACTTAAAAATGTATTAGTCATTTTGCGTGTTCTGTATTTACGTTGATGGATAATAGTATTTAATTACCCCAATGTATTATGCATGCATACAAAATGTGCCACTTATAATAGAATCAGTGTAAATTTAAAGTATCGTGTGTGTCACGTTTTCACGTTTTAAATGTGTACTTTTCTTAAAATAGATATAGTTTTAATGCAAAAATAACAAGCTTAGAAGAGTAAAAACTTGGCGACTAAGTCAACAAGTGTGTTAATAAAACAAGACATTTATACGTTTAGCATGTAGAAAGTTTACACAATTTATTGAAGCTTACGGTATTACAGTGTTCAGTCATTTTTTTCATAAATATTCTTCAGATAATAGTTTGTTCGATTTTCATCTGGTTCTTTTTTTGATATGCACAAATACAATGTTATTCTTATAAACTGATTTTACTGAGTTCGAAAATTCCCACACAATTAGTCTGCTTACTTAATAAAAAGCTTCATTTTCCTTCAAAAATAAAAACACTCGTAGCTACTGACCCGTATACTTTCTCCTTGAGCATTTCGGAGAGACTTTCGATTTTTGCTTTTTCTTTCCGCTCGACCTTCGACTGCTCTTGAACAATCAATATTGCGCATTCTTATCGCCGCCCGCACTCGCGCTCGCGCTCGCGAAGATTACAGAAACGAGAGGTAAAAACGTCTAACGACCTAGTTCTGTAATTCCAAAGTGCGCCTATTATGCGATCGAATCCGCCTCGCCTTCGACGATTCTCATTCATCTATTTTTTTATTCCATACATCAATCGCGATGACGAAGACGCGTGTATACAGCTTCTCGATGGTCTTTGATGGCGTGACTTTCAAAATCGCATTCAACGCGTAGGGAAGGAAAGATAGGAAGCTCGCAAAGAGAAAACTCACGCTGTGTACCAGAAGCTTTTTACCTATTAAGGGGGTAATCGCGCGCGCGCACAGCGCCGGTAGTATAGCTCGTAACTGCCGCTCTTAAGGCGTATCCGAATTTGCGCGGGATACTTTACACCCCCCGGTCCTGTACTGGGAAAATAAATATTTAATGAAGCGGTTCCGAGCGAGCTTCGTATGCGTCTCGACTACTTTGAAAATTATAATTATACAAGATGAAAGTATGGAGCGAAATTAGATTTTTCCGCTTAACTGTGCGTCGTTTGAAAGTTTTCAGCTATTTCGAAACAGATATAATGCACAGAAGTTTCTTGTAAAATTGCATGAAAGCTAATTATTTCACTCGCGTCGCACTGGCGCTGTTTATCCTCGAAAGAGAATAGCGTAAATTGGCCTTCTACTGAGAAGTGGATCGTTCAGAGCTATAGTGAAATCAGTCCAAATTAGAAATTTTGCAAACACTAAAATCTTATTAATATGACATGTTAATGAAATACCAAAAAGTAATTTGAATAATTTATATAATGCATTAGATAAATAACAAAATAGCTCTCGCTCGTTTTATAATAGATTATTAGTAACAATAATTAAATCAATAAAATTATTATTAAGGATGCCGTAAGTATTGAAATAATCACGAACGTGTGAGAAATCTACAAAATGCACTCATTCCACCTTTTTTTCTTCTTCAAGTATATAGCAGAAACTATTATGTCCTTAACTCATTCCACCTGAATAGCTCAATTACTCCATTATAAACATGCATTTCTAATTTTATTGCATTGAAAAATTAAATAAATACTTTAAATTATGTACGAAAATGTAAATATAAGCGCACTGTTAGAAATAGATGTACATTCGACACAAATAATCAATTACAGAATATCGTATGCATTCTACCAAAATGAGAATATAACACACAATTTGGAGTTTTTAGCTAAAATCTTCTATCTTTTATTTAAATTTTATTATCACACATTATAGGTCTTCAATATATTTTTACTGATCATATAAAGAGATTTAATTGGTGGTATTATCAAACCAAGATTTTTCATTACTTTGTGTATTTTGCAAAGAAGTTTTTATGTCAAAGGTCTTAAAAAATTTTAGCATTTCAGAATCGAGAAAGAAAAAATCACGTCTTGATGGTTTCGATCCACCGAACTTTTTGCCACCGAAAAACTGACGAATTGTTACTTAAGATTTTTATTTAAGATGTTGGTTCGATAGTATGCCGATAAAGTCACTTATGATGAACATTAAGATTCAATTTAATTTTACTAATGTTAAAGCATAGATATAATATTCCTTTCACAACCTATGAAAAACAGATTTCGATCAGGCTGTGGAAAGTGAAAAAATTAATTTATTCTAAAATTATGAATAATCGAAAATGGTGACGAAAGATGTATGCTAATTCAAAGATTTCAACTCTTCAAATTCAGCGATTTTTCTATAAATATTTGTAAACTACTTTCGATAGTTCATAACTTTTTAACAAATTAATAGCTCCATGCAAAACAAAACTATAGCTCTTTCTATAATTTAATTTTCTTTTTGGATCATTTTTCTAGTGTGAAAAGATGCAGAGCTATGATCAGAAGTATAAATACAATTTTTTACTATAATAACGTATATTCATCAATAGGGTATTAATAAATTTTTGCGTACTAGATGGAAGCCAATTACCAAAGACAATTGCCATTTCCTGCAGTTGCAGACCGCCTTGTTAGTATTAGTTAGAAAATTCATACAAACGAAATCGATACATAAAGGGCCCTGGGGCAACAAACCGTCAACTAATATTTCGAATTCTACTTCGAATATCGTAAACAATAATGATTCAAATGCACACTTGAAATTTTAGTTAAACCGTTTGTTGCCCCGGGCTGTTCAAATGCGTCGAGACCAATAATATTAGTGACGTAATAATAAACAATAATCACTTAATTATGGTTATCTATTAATGGAAACGCAGTAATTGCGGCATGTCAGCAGTTGAGTATCAATATTCGGTATATTATACTGAAACTGCCAGTAATAGCAGTAGTTATTTTTCATTTTATTTTTATGATTTTCTCATACACTGAGAAAGCGATATCGTAACTGACGCAATATACATCGTAATGATTACCATAAAATTAAAAATTTGTAAAATATTATAATTCGATATATAATTCAAATAAGTGGGTGATATCTTAAAATAAGTTTTTCTTGTGACATTTTTGCGATATCAATATCATATTTCACTGCACAATTCCAATAAATACGTGTTAATACAAAAAAAGTTTTTATTATGACATTTTTACGACATCAATACCATGATACATTACGATACAGATTTCTCACTCTATCAATTCATGATCATTAATATTTGTATTTTCTAAAAGAAATACCAAATTAAATAAAAGAAGCCATACAAATAATGTATGTGTACACTTTCCTTAAAATAATACGTTACATCTAACCTTCAACCGTCACTGCTACGTTCATTCACCCTCGTCATCCATTCTTTCTTCAAATGTCCTAGAACGCCATTCGCAACGTACATACGCAAATAAAAAGGAAAAGAAAACCATTCATCAGTGTGCTTTTAGTACAAAAAATTAGCCAGATTTTCGCGTGTTTTCAAAGAAACCCTTAGAGAAAGGGGACTGCAAGCATAGAGGGGGGAGGGGGGGGCGGTCCTCTTTTAAGAGCCCGGCTCATTTTTCAAAAAATGACATTCGATTACGCGCAGGAACAATGTGCATGCAGAAGCACACTCGCAAACCGTTTTGTACACAGCGCCTTCGCTCCACCCATTGTAGGTCACCCCCCGCGCGCCCAGACGCGGAAACGAATTGTTGCGATTAAGAGCCGAGTGACAGAGAGAAAATTTATGATGGGTATACGCTGAAATAACTTACCTCTCTCTCTAAAGCTCTCGAGCGAACGAGCGAGAGAAAAAAAAAAGCGGTGGCGAATGATGATTGGGCTTTTTATGCGGCGCTTGCGCTCGCGCTACATACATTTTTCAATTCTAAAAGTGTATTATAACACCATTCCCCGAAGTTAAACAACCACGCGTTTTCTGAGTGTTTGCGAATTGTGAGTGTGATGCTCTTTTCCTTTGTGGTACGAACTTTATCGCGCTTGAAATTTTTACGTAATAGTTGGAGCTTGCATCCTTCAAGAAACATCTGCAATGATATTGGATGTATCGGCGTAATAATAGGCGTAGGACAATCGTTGCGTCACTCGATAAATCATTTTAATATCTGCGTTGTAATTATTTTCACTACTCAATCTCGTTTCCTCGTTCATTTGTCTTCAATCTTGTCACTTTCTACGTTGCGGACGCGCGACTGCTATATTTAAGTCGTCGAGAATAAATGTTCTTTAATTATGACAATTACTATCAGATGAAAGGTATCAATTTAAAAGATCTTTAGCCAAACAATTTATTATGTGTTATCGAATATGCTTTGTAAAGGAACAGCTTCTGAACAAGTATATAATAAATTGAACAAAAAAAAAATACATTCTTAGAAGAAATATTGTAATTATAAATATTTTATATTATAATATAAAAGCACGCTTCACTTAACGATACAATGATTAATTCTTATTTATTTATTACAAATTTAAAGTTAAACATGGTTATATTTGATTCAAACAACTTTCATATAAATCTTGTATATACTCGTAAACATAAATAGGAATTATTGATGTTAGAAAATAGTTTTTAGCTAACATTTTAAAAATAAATGAATATTGCAATAAATTGTTTGACATAGATCATTCTATAGCTAAGCACCTAGTTCTGTATAAACGCTGAGTTATGCACTCATATGTTCATTTATGTGGTAATAAAATGAATGCATGTTAGCACTCTAATGTTATCATGAAAATAATGAGCATAGTAACTCATTCCTTCCAATTTAATTAAAAATATTCTAATTTTAATTTATATTATAATAATGTAAAGATTAATCTATTGATAAACTATAAATTTACGATAAGGAACAGAATATTAAAAAATATAGCAATTGTACAAAATATATACGAAATTATTTCATAAGTCAGCCATAAAAGATTAAAATCGGTGCAGCGGTTGATTCTTGTCATACACAGACTAAAAAAAGGCAATGTATCCTACAGAATGCACCATCTTTTAAAATTGAAATAAATCATTATATTAAAGTATTTAAAAGAGAGAACCTACAACTCATATTTACTTTGCCAGCTAGTTTAACAATATATCGGCAAATAATATTACTAAGATGATCTTTGGAATTTCAGATATCATTATTTACATGCACCATGTTCTTACCATGGTCTTAATATTTAGAATTACAGAAGCTTAAATTTTTGCTATAACTCTACACATTTTTCAAAATAAAGAAAACGTTATATTATACAAATAAGAAATTTGTATTATATCAATATTTTTGTCATTCTAAGTGAGTGTTGTCCATGACGTGAAACTAAAATCATCGAATCATCGAATATTCAAATTAGAAAAGTCTCTCTGCAATAAGATTTTAATTTTCTACAATCCAAATAATCATTAGTAACCCCTCCCCAAAGAAACCTATACACCGAGCTCAACGAACCACCTTATCTTACGACGCCCCAACAGAAACGATGCTGGAGCCACGAGCCGCCGCTGCGGTCGGCCAATCTGGCCTCATGTCCCTGTACGACGCGATGTTCGCCCAGTACGGCGTGAAGCTCGCCCAGGTCCTCGTCACCAAGCCGGACTTCCTGAACGAGGAGACGCGCAAGAATCTCTTCAGCACCCTGAGCGAGCTCATCAGCCTGAACGTCGTGCCGATCATCAACACGAACGACGCGGTGTCGCCGCCGCCGCAGGCCGACGAGGAGATCGCCGGCGGTGGTGGGAGAAGGGGGATCTCGATCAAGGTGAGGTTTCGCGCGGCGATATGAGGCGAAAGTAAAGGAGAAGGTTTTCCTTGTTTTCTTTGTATACAGTGGAATCGCATTGAGGGTGTGTGAAAATCAATCGAATATTTAAATTTTACTATTTGAATTTTACCGAGCGAGAAATGAATGATAAACTGTAATTATAAGAATATTTATAGGGTAGTTAACCCAGTTGTCGGTCATCTAAGACAATATTTGTATTTTATTACGAAAAATTTACTAACGTCCTTGTTTACAAATAGTCGGTTCCAATACATTTTAAATGTATTTAAGTTTTTGGGAAAATGTCTATTCTTGCTTACAAAATATGCAGGATCATTTATCTTTTTTATTTGTACAAAAGTAGAAAGGTATGCGATTTTTCAAGCGTTTCTTTTTATTACAAGATATGGAAAAGATACCATTTTTTCTTAGAGCTTTACTTCCAAATTCTTTGCGCAAGTGAAACATTGCAAACCGATTCTTGCAGTAAAAGAAAATCAATTCTTTCAATAATTTTAAAAATACACGTCATATCAAACCAAACAATGGCCATAGCACTTTCTACCAACCCTCCTCCACGAGCCTTCACACATTTCAACCATACAGAATTAAAATCAATTCTACCTTTCATCCCTCACAATCCTAGGACAACGATTCCCTCGCCGCCATGCTCGCCGCGGAGGTTCAGGCCGATCTCCTGATTCTCATGAGCGACGTGGACGGAATTTACAATCTGCCACCCTGGCAGGACGGCGCCAAGATGCTGCACACGTTCAGCAGCGACCAGCGGGGCAGCATCAAGTTCGGAGAGAAGTCGAAGGTCGGCACCGGTGGTATGGACTCGAAGGTCAACGCCGCGCTCTGGGCGTTGGACAGAGGAGTGTCCGTGGTTATCTGCAATGGAACGCAGGAGAAAGCTATCAAGAGCATCATGGGCGGCAGGAAGATCGGTACCTTCTTCACGGAGACAACGAGTAGCTCGGCGCCGGTTGAGGTCATCGCGGAGAACGGTGAGTTCATTGTGGGATGTATAATAATATGGAAGCAAACTTCAAAGCAACGTTTTAAAAGTTCAATATTATTAATGACATTTAGATGTAGCTGGCTTGAATTAAGTGGACTCGTTAATGAATTCTATAATTCCATGCACATTCAACTGTGAAGTTCACACCCTAAACCTAAAAATCGTAAAAATCGACGCAAGAAAAAGTAAAACTGGAAATTTACTCTTTTGTAAAAAGTAATCTACTGATTTACTTTATTTTAAAGTAGAAATTCAAGCTTTTACTCTTTTGAAATGAAGAAACTCCTGGATTTACACTTTTAAAAGTAAAAATTTAGGAGTTTTCTCTTCTCAAAGCAGTAACTTCTCAATTAACTCTATTAAAAGTGCAGAATAAAATTCTTTTGCTAAATTTACACTTTTTTGCATCGAATTTTACTCTTTTAGGTTTATATAAAGTGCACCAGGTCTTATAATATTTTCGGGAATATTTTTTAGGAAAATGTTCGATGGCTAATGAAATTCAAGTTTTGTTTATTTGACAATATGCATTTTAAGGGCCCTCGAGCGTCTTGATATAGTTAACTTTTATATATATATGTATTAAACAATAAAAACTCCCGTGAGTGAAGGGTATCATCTATACTCCAAAGTTTTTAACTAATTGCTGCCTCAGCGACCTTGAACACATTACATTATATTGTTTTATGTACCCTTTGCACGCGAAAGCGAGATTGTAAACCTTCGTGAGCTCCATATTTTGAAAATAATTATTCAGTTATGCCTTTTCGAAAGATATCTTTTGATATTTTGACACGTTATATTTAATAATTTTTGTGGATATGTGACAGAAGCCGCATAAATCTTTTTTCCTTAACAATTTTGGGTTTTCGCACGTGCAAAATGATTACAAAATTTACTGACTTTCGAAACTTAAAGTTTGAATCTTAACCATTTGTCCATTTTATTAATTTTTAATGCATAAACTGGACAGCCTAAATGCACAGTCTATTGTTATATATATATATATATATATATATATATATATATATATATATATATATATATATATATATATATATATATATATATATATATATATATATATATATATATATATATATATATATATATATATATATATATATATATATATATATATATATATATATATATATATATATATATATTGTTATATATATATATATATATATATATATATATATATATATATATATATATATATATATATTGTTATACTCATAAAATGTGTATTTATAAATAGACGAATAATAACAAAGATTTCCTGAAGGTTTAAAATATGTTGGTTAAAAATTTGCTTTGATGTTGTGACCCCTTTAGTCGGAAAAAGTTTCTCTTTGAGAAAGCAAAAAAATGAGTTTAATGTTATATAATAACTTTTTTAATTAATCTAGACAAATAACTTTCTTTTGATAACGTTTTCATTGTCAACTCTTCATTACACAATTTTCTTTGTACTTATATGACTTTTACTTATAAAGAGAGCCTTTTTTCTCGAAAACAATTAATTCGTGAGTAATCTACAATATAGATGGCTTGATTTTACTGAAAGGACGAAATAGCTGATAGGTTGGAATTTATATTAAATTAATCACGAATTACTGGCTTTAAAAAGAATAACTTTCTATTGCAAGAAAAATTTATAAGTATAACAATACTATTTGTAATGAATGCTGTAAAATACACGTTATCAAAAAAAGTTATTCCTCTACTAATATGCGACTAGAGCCATTCCAACATCTATACTATACATTCATTCATTGATACATTATATAGTAACGTTATTTATATGATAATTCGAATATTTCGTAACTTACCACAATGTATCTAGTTCACTAGTCTTAACAGAAATCATCCGATGCAATAAAATTAATTCAAAAGTTCAAAATAGGATTTCTGCTTTAAATTTGTAATATTTTAAAAACAAATAATACTCTTTATATCTGAATAAGTATACATTACTCAGAATAAGTGAATATGTACTTATTCTACGTCAAGGTTAGCTCACTTATTTAATAAGTAAGCGACTTTCAATTAAGAATAAGTGAATATTCTCTTTTTATAATAGATTTTCTCTTATAGTGCAGGTAATTTTCACGTATTGTAAGATATTTTTACTAGTTGTAAGTGCTTTTCACTTATTGAAAATGACTTTTACTTATTCTAAGCGATTTTCACGTATTCCTTTCAATTTTTACTTATTTTAAGCGATTTTCACTTATTGTAAGTGATTTTCACTTACTTTTAGTGATTTTAACTTATTTCAAGTGATTTTCACTTCTTCCAAGCGATTTTCACTTATTCTAAGCAATTTCTACTTTGATTTAATTTCTCAACACCTACTCTGCAACACCCCCCCTCAGTCTCGCAAAATCCGCACTATCGATTTCCAGCTCGCGTCGGTGGCCGAGTCCTGCAGTCCCTGATGCCCGAGGAGCGCGCCGACTGCATCAACACTCTCGCCGGCCTCCTGGAGTCCCGGCAAAACGATATCCTTGACGCCAACGGCAAGGATCTCGACGAGGCGCGCAAGAGCGGCCTCGCCAAGCCTCTGCTCTCGCGGCTCTCGCTCACCCCGGCGAAGCTCAAGTCGCTGCGAGACGGTCTGCGTCAGATCGCCGACTCGTCCCTGACGAACGTCGGCAGAGTCGTGAGGAGGACGAAGCTGGCGGACGGGCTGGAGCTGAAGCAGGTGACGGTGCCGATCGGAGTGCTGCTTGTGATATTCGAGTCGAGGCCGGATAGTTTGCCGCAGGTAAGCGCTTCTTACAAATGCAAATGAAAATATATTAAGAGTTTTATTTAATTCTTTGATTTACAGTAGTATCGTTTATATACGGTGGCACTTCCTTGATTCGAACTATCGTTCATTCGAACATTTTTTTAAATGTCCCGACAAAGGATTAAGCTTTAATATGAAGTGCTAAAGCTGTTTGAAACTTTGACAATGCATCATGATTAAAAATTAATTAGTAATATGTTAGTTTTTTCTTTTGTTGAAAGTTGTTTGTTAATAGCATATTATGTTTCTTAAAGTAACATACAATTATATGTTATTCATCTCTAACAAAGTTTATTATTCTGTGACCGTAAAATATACGATTTACCGATGCATATTTAAACTAATTAATACGAACCGAGGATTAGTTCGCGACTCTCTATTTTGAATATACGATTATAAATGTTGTTACTAGTTTACCAATGAAACCAATTTAATATATTTAGATATATAATTTTACCAGCTTATATTCATCAGTATTAAAATATACATGCCGTTAAACGGTATATTTTTTTCATTTGAAATTGGTTACTTAATATACAAGTAGAATATTATTATATGAATGAATAATCTTTTAACAAAATCAATGAATTTACAAAAAGTTTTCACACTTCTGAGTATATTATAAACAATAATCTATATAACTTTGCACACATTAATTATTTTATAATTCTGTTTCATTAACTTTGTAGATAAATGTTTAAGGAGTAGAATGAGTTTTAAAAAATTGAAATCGAATGTAAAATGAAAAACTTTTTTTGTCGTCTAACAATCATACGAATTTTTTTCCGAAAGGACCGTTATTGGCGCAAGAACTACCTTAAATTCCACTTTCTGTTTAAAATACAAAAAGAAATACTCGTCGTAATATTTGTAAAAAAGCACCTATCGTACACCAGAACTACCCACATAAACACTCGTGTCAATATCATCCAGAATCAGTAACTAAAATCCAAGTAAAACCAATAAGGCCCGATTCTCCACTCCTGAATCCAGGTGGCAGCCCTGGCCATGTCGAGCGCCAACGGTCTCCTCCTGAAAGGCGGCAAGGAGGCCATGTCCAGCAACCGCTTCCTGATGGACCTCGTGAAGGAGTCCCTCAGCTCCGTGGGCGCGGCCAACGCCATATCCCTGGTCTCTACCCGCGAGGAGATCGGCGACCTTCTCTCCATGGAGAAGCACATAGACCTGATAATCCCCCGGGGCAGCAGCGAGCTCGTGCGCAGCATACAGACCCAGTCGAAGCACATACCCGTTCTGGGCCACGCCGAGGGCATCTGCCACGTCTATGTCGACAAGGAGGCGGATATTCAGAAGGCCCTGAGGATCGTGCGGGACTCCAAGTGCGACTATCCGGCGGCGTGCAACGCCATGGAGACGCTGCTCATTCACGAGAGTCACATGTCGGATAACTTCTTCACGGAAGTTTGTAATCTGCTGCAGAAGGAAGGGGTAAGAGACTTTCTGTTATTGACCTTTATTTAGCGATCTGTTTTATTTTTGCTTTTTATTTAGTAGAGATGTGGCCTTTGGGATGTTAGTTAAACAAGTCCATTTTGACAATTTTGTAAATGACCATGAGCATTTATTCCTACAACTGTTAATTGAACTTTGGAAAAAAATGTTTCAATCGAACACTTTTTTATGTGTACATTTATAAAGTAGAGTTTCTAATAGGAATATCTTATTTTTGTTTGTTTAAATTCTTTGAGTTATAAAAGATACGATGCATGCCATATTTATTTGCTTCGTTTAATTATTGTAATAATTAATTTACTATAAAAGTAATCTTTTACTCTATTCAAATCATCACATTATTACTTGATTAGTCATAAATGTTGAAATGATAATGCGCATTTGAAAATTTTTAATAATTATATACTTCGCAATATTCTCTATATGGTGGTAATAAATATTTTTCATAATTTAAAGTATTTTATTAGATTTAAGCAAATACAAGAGATGCTTCATCAAATATTTAAGAATCAAAGGGTTCTATCTGGATAACGTGTCAAATTAAATAGTTGTAGATGTGTATTAATTTTTTAAGCTTATTTTATTAAGATTTTACTTTAAAATTCAAATTATTATTTTCTTTCAATAGAACTTTATTTTATTTAACGTATAAACTTAAATAAAAGTACTAAAAGTATCGAAGTTGGAGAAAGAACCTATAACTTCGCGTTTTATTCGCTGACGTTAATGTTCTATATTGCCGTAGTTTATTAATAGTTTGAGCTCAAAACTGCTATTTTCAAAATTTCATAATTTACTTTGGGATATTCTAGACTTTCGAAGATCAAATTTAATTGTAACAAAATATTTAAGCTTTGTTGTGATAGCTTATAAATTTGCTATATAATTAACAAGTAATATTTCGCAGTATTAGGGGTAAAATATTCAATCGAAATTTGATATAGATCTTTGGTTCTGATGTCACGAAACGCAAATAAATGTATAGTTAAATCGGTACAAGACTAAAATATTAGTACAGTCAGGTAATATAATTATAAATCAGGTATATAATATATATATATATATATATATATATCGCTGCATAAATTGGTACTATTAAAATAAGTTGTTTCATATATATATATATATATATATATATATATATATGAAACAACTTATTTTAATAGTACCAATTTATGCAGCGATTAAATCAATATTCGATAGAATTTAGCTCTTAGTGAATAAATTAATAAATTGCTTTGAAAGCAAATTATAAAATACGAGTGCTGCACTCGGTAAGGTATTTTAGGTCTCATAGATTACAATTCCTTTCAATATTTGTAAATAAAAAACATTTTTAGATTTAACTATAAAATATTATTGAGTCAAAATAGGTGAAATGAGATGTTCCTTTCAAAGAATATTTATATCGATATTAAAAAAATTATGAACATCTTTTCAAAATTAATATTAGTTACTATTTTTTATATTAAAAAGTACAATACTTAATAATAGTATTTAGAGAGCGGCTATTTAATTCAGGCAAATTATTCGCTGCATAAAAAGCATTTTAAAAGCAGTAAGTACTTAGAATTTTACAAATTTTAATTGCGAATTTAATTGTGTTGACCCAAATGAAGAGACGAATTATAATAGCTTCGACAGTAAAGGAAACTAATTCTAAACAAGCAAATAAAAGTATGTTTGGCTTTTGCAGATATTGTCATAACAATATGCACAGATCTAATGTCTAAACGTGCAAATTCTAAACTTCAAAACTCTGCACTTCCGCTATTTCTGGAATAATCAGTTAGAAGATTCTCCCTCCCTCCTTTCGTCAGTTATTGTTTATTCGCTAATATTATCGCTGTTCAGTGCGACATGTATATTTTTAAAGAGTCCGTCGGGGATGCAATAACGATGTTCATAGAGGAAAATAAACGTCGATTGTTGTTTTGGCATTTTCTCGCGGGATGCGTATTATCGTCATACACTCCATCAAAACAATGCACAACAAATAGAGTATATGTATATATCGCGCATCCATAGACGTTTTTCTTCGAATTGCCGAGTTAATTAAAAAGTAAAAGCAGGTCAAAGCTCAATTTTTATCGGCGCAAGGTTTAAAAATAAAAGAATTGGTATTACAAACCAATGCTTTGCTGTATTGCAGTACAATTCTGTAGCTTAACATGCTTTCGCTTGAAAAAGCGCTTAAGATAATTGATAAATTATTAAAAGGTATATAAAATGAATTTACCGTGTTATCTATAAACACGTACAATATAATACGTATTGAGAAAATTTTGATAAAGTCTTATTGACAAATATATTAAATGGTCGATGAAGTCATTTACTTGTACGATAATGGAATAAAATATCTCGTAGTATTCATTCATTTTTTATTTGCAATCTACCGTCATTAAAAGTCTTCAAAATGACAGTCAACAATGATTTTGCAAACTTAGACTCAATAATATTGTTATTTAGATGAACTATGATATAAGGTTTTATTCAAATTAGTAATTACAATTAAAAAGTGATGCGATTCGATTAGTGTAAAATTTTACATTATTTTCGTGATGAAATAGAATTTATTTTGAATGTATCATAAACTTATAAATTTAAATAGAAGATATTCTGATTGTTGCAAAAGCCTTAATATTCTGTTAATGATTGATATAAATTTATTAATTAGACATTTTTTGAAAATTACAATTTTTACTGATTAATATGATGAATAAATATTTAAATTAACGAAATATTTAGACTTACAATCCCTGGTAGAAAATTAATCTAGAACTATGTAGATCTATCTAGTTTGCCAAGGAAATAATCGAGGGCCTCGATAAAACTAGATAATTTTCTACCAGGGATATAAAGTTAGAATTTCTTTGATGAATTATAATACTCTACTTTTGAATGTATAGAACATCTTATTATTAACTGCATTGACCATCTGACCATAAAGACGTGGATTCATTTGTGTTGACTACCTACAAATCTGAAATTTTTTATAAATAATTATCTTAGCTGATACATTTCAAACACCGATACCGCCCCTGTTATACCCATACTCGAAAATAAAGTGACGTAAATGTTAAAAAGTGTATCGAATGCGTGTGTATTTCAGTCCATTGATCGCTCGTACTGACAAGGAGAGTACACGAAGTCCGGATCACGGATTTTGATGGAACTTTGATCGTCTTCTAATATCTACAAATGAAGCCCAATGCCCGTAGTTTTATCAAATGGGATTTTGTACAGCAGACGCAACCTATTTGATTAACATTGATAGTATATCTATGTATACCTTTTTTTCTAGCATTGCGTACATGAGCAATACTAAGGTTTTTAGCTTTATATCAGGCTTACAGGACCCATTTGATTAAACTACCGGCATCGGGCTTCATATTTAGGTACCAAGAAAACAATCCCCAAAGTTTCATCAAACTCCGTGACCCGAACTCTCGTGCACTCCCCTTGTGAGTTTAAATGAAGTCTTAAATTGACTGAACCACCCTTTATAAGAGAAAAATCAAATGTTTTGAATACTATTTAAGACCAACCAGTGAAAATCACAAATAACCCTACTGGAGCATCTTAATTTATATTTGGCAAAAAGTACAAATTTCGATGCAACTTCACCAAGCGTAAAACCACCCTCTCAGCCCGGAGTTTATTTTCATTCGACTCCCCACAATTCTCACTTACAAAGACTCTTCTACAATCCCCCCTCCCTCTCTCTCTCTCTCTCTCTGTCCCCAGGTGAAAATCTACGCCGGACCGAAGCTCCGCAAGCTCCTGACATTCGGTCCGCCACCAGCCAACAGCATGAAGATCGAGTACGGCGCCCTGGAGTGCACGATCGAGGTCGTGTCGAGTCTCGAGGACGCGGTCAGCCACATACACAAGTACGGCAGCAGTCACACGGACGTGATCGTCACCGAGGACCAGCGCAGCGCGGCTTACTTCCAGCGCGAGGTCGACAGCGCCTGCGTCTTCCACAACGCCAGCAGCCGCTTCGCGGACGGCTACAGATTCGGCCTCGGCGCCGAGGTGAGTGGCAGCGGTGTGCACTTCGTTGTTGGGGTGCTGACGTATAATGGGGGAATTGGAGAGATAGGTTGGGATTTGGGGGAGGAGGACGGAGGGGATCATATGATGGTGTGCCTTTAATGTGGATTAGGTTTCCTGCTTTTTGAGGGTGCTCGTGTTTCGTGGTGTACAGGATTGTACATTTTTTTCGCGGAAAATGGGCTGTTAGTCATCTGAGTAAAAATTCATAATAATTATCTGTAATTTTACATCATTTTTATTAGTAATTCAATTATATACTTAGCAAAAGTGGAATCTTGAAAATTAAAGTAAATGTTTAAGGACTCACAAAAATTATTTAATTTCATCTAGCTGCTACATCATTTTTTAGGCACAATATGATATTTTATGCGTAATTTAAGAATATTTCAAGATCAATTTTCTTATTTAGTTATCTTCCCATTTTTCATATGACTAAAATCAAAGTTTTAACTTCGACGCCTCAATTACGAGTTTGTAGAGCCAATTTTAATAAATCGATCTGAAAGTTCCAAAGGTTATTTATTATATGCATTGTTTTTGATCGATTCGTTAAAAATTGTATCTGCAAATACATAGTAAATGTCAAGTTAAAGCATCAAAGTTAAACTTTTGATTTTAGTTATTCGTAAAATTGAGAGGTTACTTAATAAGAATATTGAAAAATAATGAAATTATAGACTTATATTTAGACTTTATTTTCTAAGAGCATTTTCTACACAGTTTTCGGGGGTTTTAAACACAATTTATAACGTAAAATAAGGAATATATTACGAAGTCAACATTTATTATCTAACAGTTACGTAAAAAACAATCATATATTCTATATTTTATATGAAAAATTGTCTATTAATTTTAGATTCGTAAGATGTGTGAGTAAAACTGTCACAAATTATATAGTTTTATTATTTAACATTTAAATACACGACTTATTAGCTACAGATAAAATGGGAATTTCTTACGCATGCTTGTTAATCGTTAAATGTTATCTAATTGAATTCATGATAACGCAACTGTAGTATTAATCGGTTATAGACAACGATAATTGCAATAAATAGTAAAATCGTATAGCGCTTTTAATATGAAATAATTTTAAAATATTTTTACAATATTTTATTTAATGTTTCAAAGTCAAATTATTGAATAACGTTTGTTTAATTAACACAAATTAGTATTGTAATAAATTTATCTACATATATATTGATTTAATTATTTTCGTTATTCATTTAATTATGTTCATTAAAACAATTTCAATAAATTCGAATATTATAAAGTAAATTTTAAATGTTATAATTCGCAAAATTATTGAAGCGGTTGCGTGTTATTATTCATTATTTGATCTTACAAAGTAAAATTATATAATAATGTATAAATTAGTATGGTCAAATTTAAACTAACGATGGGTACAGTCGATTTGAATACTGAAATAATTTCGAACCATTTCGAGATCGGAAATTAATTAACATTTACGGATTATTAAATTGTAATACAATAATATACATTTACATTATTCATTTTGAATAATTACGAAAATATAAGTTTCACAATGAAAGCTGGTGTTCGTATAAAATAACAAACCACGAAAGTAAAGATTACAATGTCAAAATTGAATTAAAATATATTATGCCAACAATATGTTTAAAATTCTACACTTTTTACAAAATGTTACTTTGTAATAATTTCAATAATATAATGCAAATATTATAAATTTTTGCAATAATTCAAACGTACATGAATTATTGAATTTAAATGCTATAATAACAATAATTAATATTATTAATTCCGATGGTATGAAAATATAAATTTCACGATTAACATTGCCTTTACTTTACAAACTCTTGGTGATTTTATCAAGAAATCACCGTCTTGTGTTTAGTTACAGGCCATAAGTGCTAATTTGGCAATTAAAGCCGATGCTAAAAGTTCTGTTTTCAAAGATTTTTTCTCTTCAGTTCCCCTGGCAACTAATAAAGTGCTAAGAACACACACTTTAAATGATTATCCAAGCGAAGCATTAAAAATGCCTTTTTCTTCTCCTTCCCGAAAAAACAGGTCGGCATCTCGACGGCGCGCATCCACGCGCGAGGGCCGGTCGGCGTCGACGGCCTCCTCACCACCAAGTGGGTCCTGAGCGGCGACGGCCACGCCGCCTCGGACTTCGCCGACGGCGGCTCCCGGACCTTCGTGCATCAGAGCCTGCCCCTCGACGGCAACGCGTGATATAGGGACTACCTTGCGTCGTTAATTAATTATTTATTTAAATAGGACAATTATTGTACATTGAATTAGCTCGGCGACACGACGAGGGCTATATCGGAAAGACCGATTAGCTTTTTCGAGCGACGATTGCTGGCACTTGTATAGCGCGTACACTGAAGAGAAAAAGATCCAGGACATTGATGGGAATGCTTGGTTTGATACTTTCTGGAACATCGGTCATTTGGATGCAAAGAAAATTTAGGCTGTTTTAGTGGATGATTGGTTAAGAGGGCAGGTGACATATATTGTCGCTATGTGGTTTAGGATTTTGTAACAGTGTAAAGGTAAAAACTTGAAAAGAGGTAAAACATTAGCCATAAGGAACCTGTTCAATGAAATAAATCATTATTCAAACTAATGCGTGATACCTATATTCCAGTGAGTATTAAAATAAATATTCAAATTTACTCATTTTTCTTTCAGTGTACTATTGTATATTTATATATTTTTCATTGCCACGGGCATATAAACGAAAAAAGGATCGCGCTTGTGCTGATCTGTTCATTGAAAATGACGATGTATTACTCAACGAAACGTTTATTGTGAATTCTTGAAGATTAATCCTATTACTTTTTAAGGTGTATATATACATGACTATGTCTTATAGTATTAAACGAAAATCTTTTGTTTATAACCTCAAGTGTCTTAATCATTACTCCACGATCCTTCAAGATCCCGGAAACTCTCCATCGCTAGCGATTGCAAAGCCCGCAGCTTTGAATTTTGCGGCCCAAGGACTCGGGCAAGAAAAGTCGATAACGCACGCGCGTAGTCGCGCACTTCGCAATGGCCGGAAAGAAACCGGCCGGCGCAGTGCACGGGTCACGTAAATATTTGTACGAGTGTTGCTGCTCGTCAACCGCGGCGATACAGCGAACTTTATCATCCTGCTTGTCTCGAAATTTTTCGAATTGGCAAAATTGACGGCCGAGGTGATGGTCTGTCTCTCGCTCTCGTCACGTTCAAGGTCCTTCGATCTTTTTTCTTCACTTCTCATCGTCTTTATCGTGTATATAATGCCAAGCCTCTGTCCGATTTCGCACAATGACACAATATTGCTGAGAGTGGACGCGCGTCTCGCGATAAATAATGACGAAACGCACTAATGATTATCTCGATGCGAGAGATTTCTGCATCGACGCGAGAATTGGCCAGCGGAAAAATCTCAAGAGTGTACTTTGGATTTGTTTATATTAGTTTGTCATATGCGCGATTTCCCGAGCGCGAGTTTGACCCAGATAAGAGGCGAGCTTGTATCGGTGGAAATCGGCACTTTCTCAGTGTCGAGAGCACGACGAGGATCCTTTGGATCGCCGATTAATCTGCGGGCGCGCCTAAAAAAGTGGGTCGCGGTTTTTGCGGCGTCTCCTGCGCGGATGGAGGATCAACTCGTTCGGCCGCGCGGACGTTTGGTTTTTCGGCAATTTTGTTCTATGTAGATGCATACGCCCTCGATCCTATTTGAATCTGTATCTTTCCTACCTACGCTCGTGTAAGCTGGGAGGAAACGTAGATTTATTTTCCAACGGATTATCTATTTGTTTTACTTTTGCGGTACTGATAAATCGGGGCGATTAATTTAAAAGTCGCTTGTACATTTCGATTTTGCATATCTGGTGAGATAGTGTTTCTTTTTTTATTTAAATCTTTTGATTTATTTATTTTTTATTTTTATTGCAGTGTACCTTGTTACGGATGGGATGGTATAATATAGAATTATATTGTTTGCTTGTAGTTTTAGTTTTTTTATAAATTACTCATTTGTCATGCAAATAATATACAAAGTTACTGTTAACCAATTTTGTTTTTAAATATTGCTATAAAAGTGTACTCAAAATTTCATTAAAATGTATTAGAAAAACTTTGACGCATGGAACATTTTGAACTTTGAAAATACTACAAAAGAAATTGTAATAATATAAGAAAATTGAATTCTAATTGAAAATCAATCATTTTATGAAGAAAAATGATACATATCCTAAAAATTTGATTTTTTGGTTATAAGAACGCAATATCCAAAGGTTTAAACTTTTTGCTTAATTGTTTTGTTAGAATTTAACGATAATGTACTTGAATCTTAAAAGTATTTATTTTTTATGGAAGAGTAAGGTACATTTTGACGACCCTTATGAAGACTAGTACATTTCACATTTCTCAAAAATACCTAATTCTTTTCAAAGGCCTTTTATAAAAAAAAACTAGCACTTTTTAGATTTTCTGATTAATAATAACAGTTTCTTAGATCCTCTGAAAAAATTATAGTTTTTGTAGGATATTCCTAACAAGAACTAGTGTTTTTTGACAAACTGAAATTTTACTTGTCATCGTAAGGGATGTCGATTTGGAAGTGTTACACGAATAGTTGACATCTGTTTTTACATTTAGACCGTTGTCTTTATACCTGATGAATCAACTGCAGCTGCAGTAGAGCAAGTTCAATCCGGTAAAGGCCAGGGAATGCGGACGCACTGCAATTTACTACCTGATTACTCTATTAGGCTTTGACGCATGACGTAATTCCAGAATAACAATCAATAATTTGAACGTTTATCAGAATTTTGCAGCTCTTAATTTTGGAACGTTGCATTGGGGGAAAGAAAAATCTTTTTCAAAGCTTGAAGCATCGGAGTACGATAAAACCGTCCAATTTGATTTACGACGGCACACGTGATAATGCCTTATAAAACTCAGATTTTTACCAATTTTAGACAGCTTTAAAAAAGCACATTAAAATTATAAATACCATCATTCTGCGGAAAAAGAATTATTGTCATATAGTACCTTTAGTGTTATTTCAGAATACTGAAAACTGTTTTTCTATTTCTTGAGACTAAAATAAACAATTTGTATAGTCTAATTTAAAAATATTCAATTAGTTCATTGTTTTAAACAAAATCATCAATTTTCAGTATAAATATAGACTTCTCGTTTAAGCATGGACCAGTGGAAAAATGATAAATTTCAATGGGAAATTTAATTTTTCGAATACATTGTTTCTATCTTTACGGCTAATTTGGAATTTTTTACGCAATGAAAATAGATTATTCAAACGATTTCTTTTTAGGAAATTTTATCATAAAAAAGTTATTAAACAAAATAATCATTATTTTATAGGTACGTTCATTTCACAATTTTATCCTTTTCTTTCTTTCAGACTCTAAATTGAAAGTCCCAAAAATCTGATATAAAACCAACTAAGATACTTATTTTCTAAAAGTGACAAAGAACAAAATTATATGGGCTTATGTCGAATATTATTGCGAAAAAACTTAAAGAAATGATTATATTTTTAAATAAATAATTAAATTATATTTTTTCTTGTAACTTATATTATAAAATAAGTTTTCTTCGTAATATATTTTATTACCTAGTAGCTACAGAATATATGCAAATATGAACATATATAAAAATGTAGACTGCGCTAGCCTACGTCCTGAATCGGCTCAACAGTATCACCGTATACAAGAAAGCGCGCAGCTCATCCAAAGCCGACTCATTTAAAATTGAAAGTCGATCCGGCGCCGAGTCTATAGCATTCAAGAGAAGCTCGGCCCGCGCACAAAGTACATACACAAAATCGCTGTTTATTTCCGCCCTCTGTAAAAGGTAGTTTCGCGTATACACATCGCAAGTTTCTCCGGCTTCTTCCCCGGCCGAATGCACGGCTGATAAATCGCGAATGTGCAAATAGCGTGCCGCTGAAAGTCCGCCTCTCTGTACTTTATCAACTCGTCGCAAGAAAGAAGCTGAGGCTGATGCCGAAGCTGAAGCTCATTAATAATTGCACGGAGGATCGCTATATACATATGCGCGCGGCTGTAAACTTTTTCGCGTATATATAGATAGACTTCGGGCCGGCTGTTGTTGAAGTTGACTTAGCAAACGTCCGTCGACGCCGCGGGATTTTTCTCCGCTTCGCAAGGTGCCACTTCCTTCTCTTCTTCTTCTTCTTCGAGTATATATCTTGCAGGGGTGCGGAGGGGAGGGCAGGCCCTTCTCAGCCCTCGTAGCCTGACTGTGGAGCTTTTATTAAAGCTGGTTGTATATAGATCTTTTTCTTTCTTTTATTCTTTCTAAAGAGCTTTTCTTTTAAATATTTGCGCTTGCGAAAATACTCGAGTAGCGAGACCGTGAAACTGTCCGTGAACTGTACTAGGTATTGCTGCGTTATTTCGAAAATTTAGTTCTTGAAAAGGAGAACTCTATTGCTACGGGTAAAATTGGTTTTTCTATTTTATAGCTGAATATTTTTCAAAATTAGTACTTTCTGTATGCATTTCATAATTTGCCGTCTTACTAATAATGAGTATTTCATCGTTACCGGAAGTAGGGGAGATTATAGTGATGCTCGGAAACGTTTAAAAAAATTAAATTTACTCCTAGTGATCCAGTTGTTTTTTGTAATGTATACTTATGTGGGGTCAAATTAGACTTTGCTTTTAACATGGCACATTTCAAAATAATTAATATCTAAATAAATTTGGATCAGACTATTTAAATGAAGGATTGCACCTTAAAAAATCGTAGTAAAAGTTTACTCATGAAAATTGGACGTGTCTATTTCAATTTTTCAAAAATCATTGTTTATTGCAAAATTAATTAACACATTCAATGATTCGGCTAATTTAACAAATTTTGACATGAAAATATTTATTAAAGTATATGAAAATACTACTTAAATCATAAAATGATATTTACAAAATTAACCCTTTCAGGGGCAGTGGTACGTATACGTACCACCTTTTTGCTTTCAGTTTTTTCTGTATTTCGGACGTATTTTTCAGTGCTCCTATGCGTGTGAGTACTTTTTGGATTCTTGAGATGAGAAGTTATAAGTTTTGTATAGAAAAGTATGCAAATTTATTTATTTATAAATAGTTATAAACAATTGAATCACAAAAAACTCGTTTTTCTTCGTAAAAAATCGTTTATTCTTGAACAAAAAACTCTAGAGCTCTGAAATTTTTTTTATCTATAGTCCGTGTCCAGCTCTATAATATATTTTTTTTTCAAATTTTTTCGCACGCTAGTTTTTTTGATAAAATTTTTGAAAATTTAAAAAAAAAATGTGCCCCTGAAAGCGTTAGGTTAAAGGGTTAAAGTCTCTTAGGTCACGAACGATGTATTTGATATCAGATTTTCCAAATAAAAAATGACGGATCCAAATTGGCTAATTAAATTATTAAAAGTATACCTAAGTAATAAAGCATGTATAAAGATAGTATAGTCTTAAAAGTCGCTCGTTATGAATTTGATACCACATTTGTAAATAAATAGTCAATAATTATATACAAAGTGTTTTATTCAATAATAGTAGCAAACATTTGCAATAATTTACACTAAATCTCTTGCAGGTCTATCTCTACTTCATCGACACTCTTTTCTTCTTTAATTTTTTCGCAAGGAGGGCAGTAAAGATATAGTCTTGTCCACTGTAAACAGAATAAACCATCGTGCAGTAAAGTTCAGCTCTTTTGCACCCACATTCAGATGCACATCCACTGTCTCATCCACAAGAAATCATTTCTAATAAATTATTTGGGACTGGGCGGCCATTTATCGTAACTGTTACGCTACTATGTTAGCGTGTTGTTGAGTTCTATTAAATGATACTGTATTGCACTACTGTTCTATACCTTCTTTCAGAATATCTTTCATACAAATGACGTCTTTGATCCATTTATAAACGACATTGTTGTCGAAATGGGCCACCCTTAGCTCAATCGTTTGATCGGAATCTATGCTGCTGAATCTATACTTATCTGTAAAAAATGCGTAATCAAGTTGGTAGATGATACCCTGTAATGCTTTCATGTCTTGTGTATGAGGATGGCGAGTGCCAGCCTCGGACTAGTAGATGGCGTGAGCGGGATAAGACTCCAACCAATTAGAGCGTAGAGAACGCCAATTCTCATTGGCTGGTCTTATTTCACCGTGCTGCCATCTGGCTAGGTCGCCATTCTCATATAGTTGTACTGATTTTGCGTATGCTAAATTTCCAGCAGCATGTAAATACGGAATCATTCTTTTCACACTATAAACATGTCCATTCCAATCTTCCATGTTTTCAGCAGCTAGGAATTCATTAAAAGTGATACCTTCTTCTCATAATTAATCCACAGTTCGGCTGCCCGACTATGGTATCATCGACTACATATCTTGACGCATAGAAATCTTATTTTAAAGGTTGTGAAATCAACTTTTATGTACTTTTTCTAAGAACAATTGAGGCAATGGATGGAACAACGGTATAACTCGATTTTGAATTGGCCCCTTGAATTATGCCACTTTCATGTAATTCAGGGGTTGACTCAAAATCGAATTATATCGTTGTTCCATCCACCCCCTCAATTTACAGCTAAACTCTTAGAAGTTATGATAAAATTTTAACTTTTTTGAAATTAAACTTCATATTTAAGCTCTATACAAACTTATGGAAAACAATTTTAAAACCCAGAGTGCAACACTAAATTGTATATTTTTGTAAAAACAAGCAGCTAACGTACATTTTTTATGAAATAAATTTGTTTAAATTGAATTTTATTTTTGTATTACCGTTATTTAACCTATCTAAGTCAATTTTTAAAATATACAAAGAGCTTTTTTTCCTATGAGCGATTTTAAGTACAAATTTAACATTAAAATAGTTTCGAGTGGTCAGTTTTACTCTGGGAATACAATATGAAAAATGCTTTTCATGTTTTATGAAGTTAAAATCTTCAATATTTGGCAAAGAAAGAAAATCGATTTTCGCTCAAATAATTAACTCAGAGATCTTCCTTTACAAAATAATTGTACAAGGAGGATCAATTATTATAAATGTGTAACGAGTGATAGTACTTACAAAATTTTAAAATAATTCTAATTTAATATGTATTTTAATTTATTTAATAATTTAATATATAAGTTCAGTTTTTCAGATTAAATTAAGTACAAAAGTAGACGATGAACGTTAAGATTCTTGATTATTTCAGCTTATTTACGTAGAATTAATAATTAATTTTCCGGTTTGATGGCAATACTATTGATTATTGAATCAAACATTGTAAACACTCGAGAATAACGAGTTCTACGTAATCAAGTCTTCAACAATACTATTTGTCTACGTGTTATCATTCTCATCGAAAACCCATGACTAGTTAATTGTAAAATTCTGA
Organism: Gastracanthus pulcherrimus; assembly: GCA_949152435.1. NCBI lineage: Eukaryota > Metazoa > Arthropoda > Insecta > Hymenoptera > Pteromalidae > Gastracanthus > Gastracanthus pulcherrimus. Next base: position 73,423,708 of record OX424572.1, read on the forward strand.
AAGATTTTAATATCATAAATGTTTTTCATTATTCGAATTAAGGAACGGTGTCTATATTTATATATGACAATTCATTAATAACTATGAGTTTATCAAGAGTGAACGTCTGCTACATATCGCGAAAGATGTAATCTGTCCGCCAAAATATTAAGACCAAAACATTCAGCTTGTCTTGGGCGATCGCTTCCTCGTTACATAAAGCAACAGATTATGTCTCATTTATTCGACGCTCAAGAGTATCAAGACGGAATATTCTGACGGCGACGAAGGTCAACATTTATCGAAATTTCAGTACGTCCGTCTCTATTCACGAGCATTTATTTTATTACGATTGATTTCCCTGCTGCATTTTCTATCGTCAAAAGACATTCGCAGACTGCATATAAGGAAACTCCATTAACTTCGCTATAATTAATTGAAGTTTTATAGAAAATGTCGAGAAGTTACGAGCTAACTTAATTTTCGTATCTTTAACAGGAATGGAACGTTCCACTTGTCGATCAATAAGAGCAAATTATCGTTAAGCACTTTTGAGCAGTATCAGTACAAATACAAGTTACTGATATACAATCTTTCATAAATTCCTCTTCCAAATCGAAAAAATGTGCGATGCGCACAATTCAAAATCTCACTTCGCCTTTTACTTTTTGGAATGAAACAACTGTTATGACAGTTATTATAGCGCAATGTATAACTATAGAGAATTTACGTCATTCAATTAATAAAAGTAACACAGCGCGCTGGGAGCACGGCGCGATAAGCGCAGCGAAGACACACACCAAACAAAGATGCAAGGTACATCGAACTTCATTAGATCGAAGAGAGTGGGTCGCTGCACGAGGCGACCTCGCGTCGAAATAGATCAACGACCCAGATAGCACATCTATCTCGTTGCGGCAACGTTGCAACAACGAGTTTTTGACTACATGGACACGTAATCAAATACGGTGCCGGAAACGTTGCCGCAACGTTACGCTAACGTAGAGAATTTCGGCGTGTGTGTCACAGACACGTTGTAGAAACGTTGAGGCAACGTGTCTACGACGGTTCAACACGTGCCTAGAACGTTCCAGAAACACGTGCATGGAACGTTTCCGGAACGTCTTATAGACACGTCGCCAGAACTTTGCCAAAGGAAACTGGAATATTTTATTGTAAACTAAACATTAACAATTATAATTTGGCAAATCGGTTGGTGAGACTTCCAAATTCCGAAGTACCATAAGGGTGATGCAACCAATACGTAAATTTTATATCTATAAACCTATCTAGTCCCCCTCTTTTAATCTTTTTAATTTAATTTTTATACTTTACTGTGACAACGTCCCGTCAACGTTCTTACAACGTAAATAGAGAACCCAGGGAAATTAATGGTTTATCAAAGACGTTCCGGACACGTTCCAGGCATGTATCTTGGGTAACGTTCCAGGAACGTGATAGAACGTTGTAGACACGTTGCCTCAACGTGTCTACAACGTGCCTTTGACACAAAGGCGGACATTTACTATATTGGCGTAACATTGCAGCAACGTTTCCGGCACCTTATTTAGGTATGTGCCCATATAGTCAAAAACTCGTTGACGCAACGTTGCCACAGTGATATGTACTATCTGGGGATATTGTTAATCGTGCGTGTTACTTGATAAAGAGAAATGTTTTTTTTCGTTGTAACGCGTAATAAATACGTAATGTTTTTAAATGATAAATTGTACTCAAAATCGGTTGAAATTGAGATGTTTGAGAAAATAGAAAATTAAAAAAATTATACTAGTCTTTTTGTGAAGGGAATATATTTTTATTGGTAATTCAACAATTCAACGTTTCGGAGTAAGTAGTATTTGTATAAAATTGGTAAAGACTTGAGTTTCATATAGTTAGAAATTATTATCTAGTAAATGCGGATGCCAAAAATAGACCCCATGGTAGTCGAAACTGGAATTAATTTAAAGCCTGTTTTGAGATAATCAAAAAAGTTTTATAGCATAACTTCAATATAATTACTATTTCAAAGACATATTATCGGAGATTTTCATTCATAATAAAACTGTTCTAAACATAACATAATTACTTCGCTTTTTAGATTTTATACTACGAAATAGAGTAGAAATAACATTTTTAAATATGAAACTCTTTTTATAACTAATGTACATTATTACAATATTTCAAAAGAGAATTTGGCATATTATTTGCTCAGGCCCTAAATTTGAGCGGGGATGTCGGAGCCCCGCCCCCCCTTTTGCTGTCCGACCTATTTTGTATTTCTAATCATATGTAAAAACTACAAGTCTGATTAACTTTATCTTGTACAGGTCGGTTAATTATAGTAAGCACTACACGGGTCTGCTCCGGATTTTAGTGTAAAATGACGTTATAAAAAGATATTGGCAAAAGTTTGGTAGGATTAAAATTTTGAGGTTAGGTATCCATGCGTAAACAACCTATCGTATTTCAAATTAATTAGAAAAATAACTTAACAGATCAACTTTATCTTGCATGCAAAAGCTTTATTATACAGAGCACTACGCGACTCTCCTTTTGATGTTCCCATGTCTTCAAAAGTAATCACTAAAAGAAAAAACACGATTTTAGCTCCGACATCCTCTTAAGGACGTGTACAGACTACGCGTCACAATAAATCACTATTTTCAATACCATATTTATTACAGGAACTTTGTTCCACACGCGATTCTAGGTGACATAATGATTGTTGAACGAAATTTCTTGATCAACGTTTATTCGATTCCTTTTGACATGTACTACAAAATTAGCGGAGCACTTTTTCGTTAATATATTTTTTATTATTTTTATTTGAAGATCCAATTGATTTTAAAATAACTTTCTTTTAATATTTAAAAAAAAAATTATTGGATATACGAAAAAGAACAGTCAAAAACAATTTAACGAAAAAGTGCTCCGCTCATTTTGGAATACATGCCAAAAGGAGTCGAATACCCGTCGAGAAAAGAAATTTCGTTCATGTCACCTAGAATCGTGTGAGGAACAAAATTCCTTTAATAAACATGGTATTGAAAATAGTGATTTATTGTGACGTGTAAGATCAAGATTTTGAGGTTTTACAACGGTAAAATTTAAGATATTATTAAGTATTGATAGCATAAATATTTTCAAAAAATTGCTTTCAAACATGAAACGTTTTCTGGACTCATAAAAAAAATCAACTTACATCAAATAATGATTTAACATTCTCATTAAGCAATTCTATTTATCATAATTATCAATAAAAAGTTTCATATGGAAGCTGATTTGACTCATTTTTTGAGGTTCAGTGTACCTTTTTCTTATTTTCATTTAAGTATTACTGCACTTACAGGCTCCGAATTCTTATTTACAAGCACTCAAATTATTCTTTAGCTTTTAACTAATAATCTGTAAATTTTGAGCGAATTCTGAACAGCCAGTGTTATATAATCAAGAGTTGAAGAGAAAGATATGCGACTTATGAAAATTGATTTGTTTATAACTTTTTTCTCACGCTCCAAAAGTGGACCATAATTTAACTGAGTCATTCCTTAACTAAAATCTACTCATACACTAAATTTCAGATTTTTTTGAACCGTCAATCTCTTACCGATAGTACTACTTTAAATAAAAAAATGTGCTATTTAAATATTTATGTTCAAAATGTTTTATCATAGTTCATATGATATCTATCTTACTTTTTTGTTTTTCTCAGTTTAAACAATGCCAGCAAAACATCTATATTTAAAGGTATCATCTTCATCTGAAGAGATAATCAAATAAAAAGACAATAAAAAAATTTTAAAAAAAATTTTCTTATAGTTTAAGAGTACTATTAGAAAAAATAATTGTAAACGTTCAGAATTTATGTTATAATAAAATAAATCACTGAATATCAGTGTAATTTTTGGCCGATCAAGTAGAATGTCCTAAATATGCCCAATAGTGTAATATAAAACTTCAACATAAAAGAATACAATTTCTCAGCATCTTTTAAATCATGCAAAAATTTTTGAAATTTTAAGAATAGCCTCACCTTTAATGCATGCATAAGGTCATACATTTAGATACGTTAATAGTTTTAATTAATTTTATTCTAGAAAACGTATGTACAAATTTTTAATTAATCATGATTTCATTTATTCGTCACGATGAAAAATACTTTGCGCGCATCTTTCAAGTTTGAGGAATTGTAAAAAGTTAAAAAAAAATCCTATTTACACCTACGCATCCGGTGCCCACAGTTTGAAAGTTCTATCGTAAGAACTGGTTGCAATGAATTTATGATCTGTGGATATGTCGACTGACATAACTTTTCCATCGTGCCCTGGTAAAGTTTTTAACGGTTGCCACGTGTTGTTCGACCATATTTTGGCGGTACCATCGTAAGAGGCCGTTACCAAATACTGACCATCTTCTTTTTGGTATTTCACATCTGCTATGAGATTCAGATGAGATGGTATTGTGTATATACAAGCTCTTTTCCGAAGATCCCAAATCTTACACGAATTATCCTCCGACCCCGTGGCTATGTGATAACCATTCGGTGAAAAGTCAATACCGAAAATTGATTTTAAGTGTCCTTCCATGAACATGATACATCTGCCGGTTCGAAGATCCCAGACTCTTCCGAATGAATCCTGGCCTCCTGTACCTACTACTGATCCATCGGTTTGAAAACTAGACAAAAGCAGAAGATTAAAGCATAAATTGTAATTTTGCAAAGTAAATATGAGAAATTATATATTTACCTTATACAGTGTACTGGCCTTGTATGACCTTCTTGATGCAAGACTTCAGCTTGCTGCTCCAAATCCCACAAGCGCCACGAAGCGTCATAACAGCAGGTTCCCAAAAATCGACCGGATGGATGGAATGCCAGCCTTGAAACTCTATTGGGCTCATGTCCTTCAACGTCAGCTAATGGTTTCTCACCCTTTCCTCCACCCCAAAGCTTAACTGATCCTGCAGAATATTACAAAACTTTGATTAAATGATCGATTTTTTATTTATGATTTATTAAGTAATTAGTACTTACCGTCACTTGCACAGCTAGCTAATATACATGTTCTTGCAACATGCTCTTCAAATATGTCTTCAGTAATTGTTGCCTTTGGATGAAATACGATACATCCTACATTACATCCATGACCTTTCAAGGTACGTAATAAATTACAATCAGGTACAGACCACAGCTTGCATAAACCAGACCATGAAGCAGTAGCAAGTATTTGTGAATTTGGACTAAATTGACAATATGAAATAGGTCTTGTGTCTCCTATTTGTGAACAGTATATCGTTAATGCCTGTAGCTTTTTTAACAGCTCCTGTCGTTTAGCAGTTCTTGTAGCTGCAGGTTGTTCTAATTCCTTCCTTGCATTGTCTAACCTTTGTTTTGCTCGTCGATTAGAGTACGCTAGAGTATTAAGAAAATATTAGTTACACGTTATATTATAGTTATATGATATATTTGTAATTCAGTGAGTTCACATAAAAATTATAAAAATATTTTGCTATTCATTACCTGCATTCCAGAGACGTGCTATTCTGAGTGATTCAGGACCTTCGTGATACCATGTTGTTTCTGGATCTTTTTCAGGTTGTGAAGATTTGTCGTCATCTTCTTTCTTTTTAATTGCGTCTTCACCTAAACTAGCTAAAAGTTCCCTTAATCTGTTTCTCCTGTCTGCTGGACCTTCACCAAACAAACAAATTGGTTCTCCTAAATGCCTTAAATTTTTTTTTACCTCTGAATCATCAGTGGAGACATTAATTTGCCTTGCTTTCTTTCGTCGCTCAAATTCTTCTAGCAATGCCTGCCGATCTTTGGACATGTCATCTTCCAATTCCATATATTCATTAGAAATATGTATATTGCTGCCAAGGACAGCCCCACTTGACATGCTGTGGACATCTTTAGTATCATCCATGGACTCGAGATTTCCAGCTGCAATACGAGCTCTTTCCGACTCTTCAAGAGAGCCATAATGTACAGTTTTTTGTTTTTTTATGTAATGAATTTCCTCGTCGTCTGACATGTTGTTATTTACTGAAAACTAATAAATTAAATCTCAATTCTTTTTGTTTATAAATACATAGAATATCTTTAGAATATGAAATATAATTTGATATTGAGGTTAGATAGAAATTTGTCTTAAAAATAGTAACTATTTTCAACCAATTCATGTAAAAATTGGCATTTATATTTAAATATGTAGATAATTCAAAGGAATATTTTGTAAATTGCAATTCAATTCGAAAATTAAATGTTAAAGCATATAAATCACAACGTAACCTACATAAAACTGTGTTTATATTTAGAAACAATTAAATTAATTAATTAAACTGAACGTTTTACAATTTAAAACGTATATACATGCATCGTATTATTGTTACTTAAAATTATACTTACACTTAATATCTAAGTAATACAAGCAAAAATATCGCAAAATAAACAAACGTCTAATATTCGTGACGACACTACACAGCACAGATGCGTCGACTCCGCGTGTATTTACGGCAGTGTACAGTTGGACTAGTGGCGCCCTCTTTCCAATATGATTACCTAAATACCTACGGACGCTCGATCATTATGATGTTGAGACATATTAATGCCGACTGTGCCGACTGCAGGTAGGTTTCGTTCCTAGTGCAGTCAAATTAGACATCCCTGCTGAAAATAGGTTTTTAAAATTCATTAAAATACATAGAGCAGATATTCAATAAATTTGAAAGACCGTTCTTGATCATACTTCTACCTAATAAAGATAATTAAAAAACATAGAGGTTATTAGAAACCATTTAAAACAATTAAAAGTCATGTGATATAGTTAAAAATTTTCAATAAACTTTAGTCTGTTTCTAATCATAAAATTCAATAATATTTAATTAAATTTAATGACCTTTAATTAACTTCATCACAAATGTAAATCTAATGAAAATCAATAGTCAAAAGTATGATCAAGAACGGTCTTTAAAATGCATAAGCAATTGTTTTTAATTATTTTCTATTAACTTTTTATAACTTTGAATGACTTTGATATTTTATTCTTTATAGCTTTCAATAAACTTTAGTTGGTTTGTAATAATTAAATTCAATGACAATTAATAACATTTTTGCTGATTAAAATTTATTTAGTCGAAAATAATTTAAAGATATAGGAATTCATTGAACGTTATTCAGAAAAAAACAATTTAAATTCATTCATTTAATTGTTCAACTGTAAGTAGGGGACGGTGGGGCACGATGGGTTTGGCGGGTGGATTGGGCATTCAAATGTTCACTAAATAAATGAATATTCTAACATGATAGTATTTTTTATATGTTGTAAATAGCTTTTACTTTTTCCCTCTGCAAATCCTAAATGAAAAAAATTAATACAAATCGTATGAGAATTATTAGAAATTGAGGACTTCAAAACGTTGTTTTTTCCATAATTCTAATCTATTTCTCAAGAACAAATAAATCATATGAGCTTCGAAAGGGAATTATTTTTACAGTTTAAATCTTAAATTTTTAATAGCATTTTTGATTGATGATCTCCGATGGTTAGGAAAAAAGTAATATTACATATAAAAATACTCTAAAATGGGGCACGACTGGCACCACTAGCGGGGCACGATTGGCATACGTGAGTCGTCAATTTATTTCCGCCGAGTTTAACAGCTGATTTTCTTAACCTTACTTTTGCGCCCTTAACATTTCGGAGTCGGAGACGTCGGAGTCTTAGATGTTGGTGAAAGAGTCAGTGTTAATGAAATGGTCTGGTTTTTAGTTTTGATCCTCAATCCTATAAAATGCAAATTTAATAGTAACGTCCAATATTTTTTTTTAAATAAATTTTTCATTAATTCACCGTGTCAATCGTGCCCCACCTCCATGCCAATCGTGCCCCACGGGTGGGGAAAATGGGCAGTTTTAGCGGTATTGTACTTTGCATTATAAAAAACAATGCAATATATATTTTATAATAAAAAATAATGTATCTAAATCTTGAGATATTCTACTTTAAGAAGCACTTTTAATAATTTGTATTGGTACAAAATAGAAAGTACAGGATTCTTTTGAAGTTAGGGTGCCCGTACTGCCCCACCATCCCCTATGTGTATAAAACTCATTAAAGTTCATCAATAAGTATACTAAAACTACTCATTCAAAATAATTAATATTTATTAATTATAAAACATCATAAAAGTTGATTCAATGTTATTGAAGTTCATTGATCGTTAATAACATTGTTGCTAATTAAAATTTATTTAGCCGAAAATAATTTAAAGACATAGGAATTCATTGGACGTTATTCAGAAAAAAACAATTAAAATTCATTCATTTAATGGTTTTTTAAACTGTAAGTACGTGTATAAAACTTCATTAAAGTTCATAAAAAGTATACCAAAACTTCTTATTAAAAATAATTAATATTTATTAATTACAAAACATCATAAAAGTTGATTCAATGTTATTGAAGTACATTTATCGCTAATAACATTTTTGACGATTCAACTTTATTTAGTTGCAAATAATTTAAACACATAGAAATTCATTGAATATTATTCAGAAAAAAACAATTAAAATTCATTCATTTAATTGATTTTAATAAATTTATGCAAGTGCATTAAAGTTTATTAAAATTTATAAAGGTCTATACTGAAATTGAACATTAGAAATTGATAATTGAACATGGCTTGATTATTGAAATGTCGATGTTCATTGGAGTTATAGAAGTTAATTAAAAATTATTGCACGTTGCTAGAACGTGATTTTTGAAACGTGTTTAGAACTTGTCAAAGTGTCGCTCTTCCACGTTGCAAACACGTCGCTAGAACGTTGCCACAAAACTTGCAAAACTTATTGGCAAATATTTATTAAAATAGAAATAGCTACATCAGATCGGACTATTTGGTTGTACCATCCGGATGGTACTTCGCAATTTGCGCTTCTTATATATCTCATCTTCGAGGCGAAAATGAATTATTTTTAATTTTAAATGTTTCAACTTTGTTAGCTGTGTAGCAACGTTCTGATAACGTACATACAACGTGAAAAATACACTTAGGCAATTTCAGAAGTTATCAGAGACGTTTCAGAAACGTTTTAAGCACGTTTCTAAGGTGATGTTCTAGCAACATTGTAGAACGTCGTAGGTACGTTACCACACCGTTTCAACAACGTTTGTTTTGCAACAAAAGTGGACATTTCAACGTTTTTGCAACGTTGCTAACACGCTGCTACAACATTTACGAACAAAGTTGCTTGGTTGCCAGAGCAACGTTGTGGCAATGTCGCTGCAACGTGTCGTGCTTTCTGGGCAAATGTAAATACTACACTTTATGTATCACAAAAGCTCTATGGAGTCAAGTGTACATTTAACGAATATTTTGTATAATTCTACTATTAAGGAGCACCGATTACGCGTGGTTAGAATATATATTAGTCTTTACCAACTTGTCGCAACAAAAAATGTTATTTTTTATACGTGTTATGTTTTCAATGTTAATATTTGATATCGTATAAAGTTTTTTGTATAAGTGGCACACTCCTTTACCGGACTTTAATGTACTTATTACACTAAGTAGAATAAAATATTTATGTATCTGTATAGATTATTAAATTTGATCGTTGAAAAAGTTACAGAGAAAAGACTATCAAAATATAATTTTTCAGAAAACACAGTTACGCTATTAAACTTGTTCAGCACATACTTTTTTAAGAGCATATACTCAAACCAAAGATTTTTCACTTCTATTAACCGATATTTCAACATATATATGAGTCTGTGATCATTAAAAACTTCGTTGAAGGCTATATCATGCACAGAATGAAACTAGCCCTGCTTTTCATTATTTAAACTTTTTTATATGAGCTTAATCATTTGGGAATGCATTGACATGTAAACAATAGTGTAATTTGAAAAACCACACCCCAAAGATAGATAATTTTAACGCTTAAAGCCTTAAACTTAAGAGTAATATAAAAGTCAAAAGTTTGGCGGATTTGCCCATATTATAATTTCAAGAATTTATAGAACTGATCCTTTAATTCAATTCTTTATAAAATTATTCTATATTATAAACAGTTGTAGAATATATACGGGTCTGGTAAGGTAAGGGTTTAAAAATATAACGAATTCTCAATTGTATGATTTACTATTTGCTTTTATTTGAATATTCAATTAGATTAAGTATATTTACAGAAAATGTCAAATAATTATGGTAGTATGTTTTCATTTGTAATATATTTGATTTATTTATAAAAACAGATACTTTTGTAGTTTATTCAATAATGTTTATCACTTATTTAGTTTTGAAAATTATTCTTATTCATAATCAATTCCTGTGACTTTTTTAATCCACGTTGTGTAGGCAGATACGCGGGTGAAAACAGCAGGCCTACTGCTAGGACAATCACCATCTCCGTAACTGACAATGCCAACTTGCAGTGGCTCGTCGTCATGTTGCAGGACGACTAAAGGACCGCCACTATCACCCTAAAAAATAATAAAAATAATGAATAATTTCAATAAGTACAACTTATTTAAAAGGGTATCAAATTCATTTTAATAATCAATTATCCGCTGTTAATCTTACTGAGCGAAAATTAATAATCGGCTGTAATTAAGTGATTAATGTACCATTATACAAACTTTCAAGCAAATATTTTTCAATATTTCGAATTACGAATGCAATCCGAATGAATTTTCGAAATTTTCATCATGTAGATTTTATTCGAATGGCATTCGTAGAAATGTTATAATATATTTATAACGGAAAATTAGTATATGAGGAGGGGGCAACCAAAATCGGATAATTCCATTTTTTGTGAAAATTAATTTTATATATTTTTTCGTCATAAAACAATGTTGACTTCATATGTATGGTGTTACTTCTAATCTTAAGTAAAATATCAACCATTAACAAAGCATCTAAAATACGTTATTCCATTTAAACTAATAGAAATAGAATGCAGTTTTTATAATTTTCTCACAATTAATAAAAGTGAAATTATCCGGTTTTGTTCGCCCTCTCCCCATATGAATATTTTTAATTGCAATAAATTATTTATGCAGGAAATTTGAATTTGGAATTAAGTCAAATTAAAATAAAATAAGAATTTTTCATAACAATATCAAGCTATAAAGAGTGTTCACCTGACAAACGTCCTGACTCGACGAATCAGTACAAATGTGGGTTTGATCGACATTCCAAGTTCTTCGACACTGGAGATTAGATACAATTGGTACTCGACCGTACTTCAGTCGCAGTACGGAATTACCGTCGTTCATATTCTTCCCCCAACCATAAATGTTTCCCATTTTATTCACAAAAGATTGGCTCTGGTACGATTTGCCGGCGATGCGAATTGGCTGCACAGTGTCTACAAAGAGTAAATATAAATGTTGAAATGATAACGAAAATTAAATTTACTATTTAATATTATTTTTAAGTTAAAATGTATTATTTACCACTAAATGGAATATCTTTTGGCATGTATAGGAGACCGATGTCGTGTTGTCCTTCGTCGTATCCGGCATGAAGGGCTCCTTGGATTGATATCATTGAAACTCCATCTCCGGTAATATAGTCATAACTGTATAATGAAAAGGTAAAAAATTAATATTTAAACATTAAAAAAAATTAATTAATAATATCTAATTTTTTGAGTTTACACTATTATTTTCGTGCAAAAATAAAAAGCTATTAGTATAGACATCGCAATGAATTAATAATAAATATTTGGGTAAAAAGCACATTTTATCTAATATGATATTTAGATAAATCACGTGATATTTTCTGTGTAAACTGTTGACATTTTTAAACATTTCGAAAATTAAAGAAGTTATAGCGGTTCAAAGTTGTTTTGACGTTGCAATATTAATACCTGCATCCTTTCATGTTTTATTACGATGACATCATACAAATGTACTTTGACACGGTATTACTTGTATATATATCTTAATTATTTAATAATATTCTCATTCATTAATCGGATACGTTTTCTATCCTCTTTTCAAATACCGATCACAAACTTTTTTACCTAATTTCTTGAATGTATGTTTTTTTATGCAAAATAGATAACAAATATTAGTTTAATTTCTTACCCGAAACCTGATTTATCAACAACGCCGAACACGACGAAGAACTTTTGCGGCTTGTTGGCAATGCAGTGACCCGCCGTCAAAACCCATCGCGCAGAAAGAATCGATCCGCCGCAGACGAAATACTGTCCGTTGCCGGTCAGTCTGTGAATAATCACCATAAAAGGAAATTGGCCAAGAGCTGCGTTACTTCCTCCATAAATTTTATCTGCATGATTTTCTGTAATTTATAGAAAACATTGGATAAAATACATTGTAATTTCAAAATTTTGTCATAATATTTATTTTTAGTTTCTTTTTAATTTTATTTGTTTGATGAAATGTAACGAGATAGCAATAACACGAGTAACAAATTTATTTTACAAATGTGCTGACAGCTTTGTTATTCAAAAAGTATTTTTAACTAGTTTACTAAGAATTTATGAATGTTATTGTCATTAGTCATTTTTTATGAATACTTTATTAAGTTACATTCATACTGAATGTCATAAAGAGTTCATAAAGTGTTCATAAAGAATTCATAAGCAGTTCATGCAAATAAATTAATTTTGTACTCTTTGGAATGTATTTGAAGTATGTGCCAAATCTTTACATTTAAATTAAATATTAGCAATTATACATTTATCAACTTTAAATGATTATTTTTTAACAAACCATTGTTCTCATTAAGAGGCAGATCATCATTATCCTTCCTGTAATAAGCGGCGTAAAAGCTTCCATCGTCGCTGACGTGCGTAAAGTTAAAGTAAGACGCCTTGGGTCTCGGCAACGCGTCGGCGATTCTAGTTGTTGCCGAGAGGCTAAGAACAAGCAGCAAAATCCAAGGGAACATTTCGTAAGTGAGATCCTTAGTAAACTGACCAGGTAACGAAGATGCTCTGCGACTTTATAAGGAGCCGACCTTTTATCTGCTCAAATATACCTGTGAACCTTTGGAGGGGATCAATTGTACTTGAGTCGTATTCGAGATTATCGAGAAATGTGCATATTACCTTCTGTACCGTTAGGGTCGGAAACTCATTTTACGAGAATCACGATTTTAATTTTCCATAATGAAGTACGCTTCTGGATAAATGTATTGTAATTTTTTTATTATATGAATATAAAAATAAAAATATGAAGAGCATTCAGTCCTATAGCATAATGGCATATTTTAACACATTTTCAAAATATTTTTAATAGCATTTCACAATTTATAAATAATATAGTTATAATAAAGATTATCGAGAAAAGTGCATATTACCTTTATGCAGTTAGAGTCGTAAACTCATCTTCCGAAAATCGCGATTAACTTTTACATAATGAAATATATTTCTGGATAAATGTAATAATAGTGTAATTAATTTTTAAGATTTTATTTTATCAATTCTGCTAAGTGCTAAAACTTATAATGCAATTTTTTCAATTATAAGCACGACAGTTAATGATAGGTATTGGATCGAGATATTAATGCTTTCACTAGCACGTGCTAAATGCGTCTGTCATCCCGATAGCTCACGAGAGAAAGTCAAGCAAGAAAACAGTCAATTGTAGGCAGCCGCAACTGTTTTTTGTATAAATGTCCGATCAACGTATTAATTCTAAATTATTCGTATTGCCGGAAGACGAAATCATCCATAAAATTACGTAAAAAAAGGAAATAAGACTGCCGTCTTACGGAATAATGGGATTTTAACTGGATAATAAATATCTGCAATGAATAAAGTTATTAAGCGATAATAAATTTATTAACCGACAATAAATCTCATTGACAGTAAACAAATTTGATGTATCGTACAAATAATCGAATAAACAATTGTTTTTCTCTCAGTGTGCTTCCTTTCGTCGCAAGTACGGCTAAACATTCACACGAGTTCTTTTTTCTTCACTAGATCAATTTTTATTAAAGATTATTAATATTTAAAAACGCTTCTGTATACATCTATTAAATGTTTCAACAATATTGGCGCCTTGGGCAGAACCCGCTGCTAACTATAACCTTCGTCCGTTCTCTCTGGTAGTAGATCATACTTATTAAAGGCCATCGCGATCGTAAATTTAAAATAGTTTGCAATTATCGATTAGTTTTCTTTTTCGTTTAAAGAAACTTAACGAGGCTTTTTTTGAAGCGTCTTTGTTAAAGATGTACAAAAATTACAATAATTATGAATAACGTCTATTTACAAAATAAACACTGGCTCATAATTTAATCAATATACATAAAGTAGTACATGTAATTATTTATATCATGAGAAATTATATTGATTTTATCACTCTACGAGACAGCCTTCAATAACGATTAGTATGTCTTCTAGGTGTAGGGTCTCTTACTTTCTCATTCATACGTTCGCATTATGAATATCTCCATTTTCAATATCAGCTCGTTAAGATTTGTTATTTTTTTTCCTTTGTCATTCAGAAAAAAACAAGGAAAATGATCGTATAATCACACACAAGCAGGTCAAAAGTACAGTGATCGATGACTAGATTTATTAAACAAAATCTTGCAGAGTACAAAAGTGTTTAGTTCTTTGACTATTAACAAATTTTTTTTAAATAACATTGATAAAGACTAATCACTGTGAATCTCAATATCATTCATTTATACTAAGAGTATTTCAAAATAAATAAAAGTGTTTCACAATGACAGAATCTCATCGCTTTCATACCAGTACGTTCTCTACAGGTGGTCCTTTCAAACCTTTCATACGCCGCACTTAATTTTACTAAATACTTCTTATTTTACTTTTCTCGTATTTTTCGCAAATTATCTAACTAACTACGTTAAGTAGTCCATAGTCGATAGAGATTGTACGACAGATATTTTCTATTATAAACAGTTCTTGAGTCGGGAAGTTGCTCTCCTTTTGATCTCCTTCGTCTTGTGGTATTGAAGGATCAAATCCATATACGAGGATCCAAATACGTGTGAGAATCTTCGGTAAAGTTTTCTCAAATCAATGACGAACAAATATATCCTGTTCGCGCTTTAAAATTTTTTTTAGTTATATTTTTTCTGTTCACATCAAGTATGTGAGATTGAAATTTTTAAAACGTTTATTAAACAGATTGGAAACGAATGAGATGAAAGGAGTAAATTAGATAATAATGCGAAAAACTTTAGAATGAAATTCGTTGATTTACTGTACAAGATGAAAATCGAACACATTTTTCTTATGTAAAATTCTGATATCATCTACACAATTATTTTGTACAATTCATATATTAAATTGAACATAACATTATAGGCATCATATCGTAATTTTTATCATATAAAAATTAAAGCACTTGAAGCATAAAGGGCATTCACTCCTATAACATAAGGATATATTTTAACAGATTGTAAAAGCTTTTTTAATAGAATTCTACAATTTATAAGCAATAAACTTATAAACTTAATTTCTTTCGAAATTATATAACCAATATTTATATTTACAATTTTACTCTAACATACCAATATTCTTTTTATTTAATTTATAACTTAACACAGCGGCGTTATGCTCGTTGAGATAATTTATTTCGTTCTCACATTCTCGATTGGACTTAACACACCAGTGAGGAATAATTGACACATTAAAATTTTTGAGAAAAGTCTTTCCATCTTTCAATAAATACGTCGTAATCCACCAGTGGGATTTGGCATAGGCCCAAACAGAGTTTATATAGCGTGCATTTTTTTTATTAAATACAATTCTTATCCTCGTAGTCGCATTAAATCCTGTGTATACGCAAACGTCGTCCATTATCATACATATTAATTATAAAAGCGTTCATCGTAATTTATTTATCTCTACAATCGACACGCACTGCTTCACTCAAGCAATCGTCTGTCAATCGAAGTTACTTACACGATATTGTTTTCTTCGAATTATAATACAAAACTCTTTTAAACTTATAAGAGTCATTGTTCCTGGTTCCTGTGCACTTTTCGTTATAGAAAACAGAAAGGATAGGTCAGTTACTCTTCTACCAATCGTTATGCTTTAAAGAATATCAGTGAAAATGTAAATGCAGAAGAAAGCTCGAGAAATAGGATATAGCAGAATAGAATATCTAAGACAGACAATTGAGTTTCTAATGAAGCGTGCAGTGTAAAATTCAGACAGCAACAGCAATCTTGTACAAAATCTCGATGTATAACGCAATGTTTCGCAATCTTCATCAAAAAATAAATTTTTTACACAAGTCACAAAATCCTTTTAATTTTTTTTAAACGAGTTATAAACGTTTTCTTTAAGGATACGGAGTACTCGAAAATCTAATTTGTGTAATTTAATTTAAAAATAGAAAATAATGTATTATTTTATTTATGTCAATAAATGTTCAATAAATAGGTACAAATCAGTCTTATTTTGATAAGTTTTTTGCGATGAAATTATGTATTTAACATTTTGCTTTAATATATTTCTTTACCAAAATTAAAAAATGTATAGTATAGCTTTCTTCTTTAAATATATCTTATTTATAATAAACGATTTTATAATAAAAGTTCAATTTTTTCATATTTTTTCACGGTATTTTGTTAAAATAACTAATTTTTTTTGCTAACATCTGATGCAAAACACGTTGTTTTATAGAATTATTAATTATGGAACTAATAATTAGTAAAAGAAATTTGGAGTATTTTTTTTGTATTCATATAAAACACGACATACAAGAAAACTAACATTAAGAAATTTAATCGTTTTACTAAATCTTGAGTATTCTATATCCTTAACAGGTTCGGTGCCGCGTGAAACGTATTACATATGTGTCATAAACTACCGAAATTTTTGCATTATCGATTATTGCAAAAGTAAAATAATTGATAAAACTTTTTATGCAACCGATTTTTTATTCTTTACAATCTTGAAAAGAGGTATAAACAACGAGTTTTTATTAAATGTTTGACATTTAAATTAATTTTGTAAAGTGAAAAATCGGCTTTTATACATTAGCCGCGCTGAACCCGTTAAAGCGTTAATCAAGCGATAGAAGTAATCCAACTGATTTCACCAAACCTCGAGTACTCCATATTCTCAAAAAAAGAAAAACCCCCTGTGAATTAAACATAACTCCCGCTGTCTGACATAAGAAACGCGGTTAAAAATTTCGAGCGAAATCTCACACCGAACACTCCCACTACGCCGCTCCCTTTGTGAAATTTCCCTCAAAATCCTCAACCACAAGGAAGCAAAGAAGTACACAGCATTATACCCCCGTGCACCAGTGGTGAAACCCCCGTGTCACCAGCGAACCAGTCACAACTCGCGCTCCCCACAATTGCCTCGGCCACTCGAGTCCCCCCAAACCAGCAACGCCACCCCCCAGCACCACTCGAGCCATCCGCGCACTTCCTAAGCCCCCGTTAAAGGTACTCCACAATGTCGCACTTGATCGATATATTCGGACAGCTGGCGACACTGGCCCCGTACCTCCCTGTCCCCGTACTGGCGCTCTTGTGCCTCTCCGTCAGCAGCTTCTGAAAAATTGGCAGTATGGCCACATCCAGCAGCTCGCCGTCCGACACCGCGCTGTACATCTTCGAGACGTTGGAAGCTCCGCCCCCAGCTTGACCAGCAGCACTCCCTTGACCAGCGGTCGCTCCGTTGCCGCTGCTGGCGGCTCGAGGATTCGCACTGGCGAACTTGTTGTTGTGTATCGTCGCGACGTCGGGTGTGCTCTGCACGTACTCCAGGCGGCTCGCCTGCTGCCGGAGCTTGGACTCGACGGCGACGTGGCGGCACTCGCGGGAGCGACGGGCTGCCGCGCGGTGGGGACACTCGGCGATCGGGTGATTGTGCCGGATGGGGACGCTGGCTTTGGTGCTGCTGCTCGAGGTGCCGGGGTGCTTGTCGCGGGACCGCTCGGAGACCGAGCGCTGGATTATGCTCGACATCGATTCTTCGTACTTTTCTGGAATGAGAAAGAGGAGTTCTTCAGTGGGCTGGGCTATTTGGCCTTTTGCTTTGGGAGGATTTTTGAGACTGCAATTTTTGACCACAGGAGCTCGCATCTTTGCGTGAAAAGCAAATTTCACTGGGACTCTTAGAACTTTAAACACGCGTTTATATAAATGATAAACACGATGGGTCCTAAGACAAAAGATTTATCTTACGCGTTACGATTACTATCTTTTTTTAGGTTCTTTTGTAGGCTCTATTCGATGCTGAAAATTTGTTATAAAACAATTTTACACCTCACTTTTAATGACGTGAAGATGTATTAAAAGTAAATAAAAGTTATAATTTAAATTATCTTATAATAATTATATGACCTCAAAGTTAGTGGAGGAAATAACCTCAAAAGAGATAGTACGTATCTAATCACAACGCGCAAGATAGGTCTTTTCTAATCGTAACGAGTAAGATAAGTCATTTCTCTTAGGACCCATCGAATAATTGTTTCTGAAGCCTTGAAAAATATGTTTGCAACAGTAAGTTCGTAAGAAGACATTTTGTATAACAAAATAGTCAGGAATTGGGTCCTGATCAGGAACTGGGTCTGTTATGGTAGGGGAGACTGAGGCTATAGGGCGGACACTGACATTTGCTCTTAAAATTAAAAACAAATGTAGTGAATGGCTAATTGAGGGGCTGAAAATATTTAAATAGTTAGTTGCAACCAATCACTTGATGAATATGCACCAATTGCAAGAATGCAGTAAAATGTTAAAAGAATAAAAGTTTCATGATATAGAGTGTCCAACTTAGCCCAGGTTTCCTCTACTTTGTATTGGAAATCAACTTTGAATTTTAAAGATTTGAATGAACCATTTAAAATTAATTAATGTTGTAAAGCTTCGAATTTTAAAAGGAATAAATTTGTATTTTCGAAAGGTACAAAACAAACAGTGACTAATTAAATAGGTTTATGTAATTATAATTCCATGTTATTGTCACAAAACCAAATTTATGTTGCGAATTCACAGACATCCGACAATCATTTGCAATTTTTTTCTTTATTAAATACAGTGATATAATTTTCAAATTTATTATAGTTTTCGACTTTACACGTAACATTATTTTGAAATTCAATACATTGACAATTACAAGAAAATAATTTTTTCACTGATACGTTGATCGCTATGGTCTATTAGTCTTATCTAAAATACTTAAATTTTCAAAATATGATAAAGCAGGAGTCTTCCAGTAAAGGAGACCAGAGTTTGATGAAAAGGTTTGGGAAATGTTTAGTTAGTATCTGTTCCCGACGTGCATGACGTCGGATTGAAACTCTGCATATTTCCGTAGACAGACGTCCCGACGCGGCGGATCTATTGAAGCCGCTGCGTAGGCTCGCGTGCAGGGCGATTTTATTGGATCGCCGGGGGCCGCTTTTACTCTTCGTAAGTCGTGATCGACTTGTAAAAGGAGAGGCTGCGAGTAGCTGCGTAGCAACGGGCATGGCATAATCACTAGATTATATCATCTGATTTATCACCCAACAATTTCATTACTAATAAGAAATTTGTTCAAAATACGTTAAAATGTCAAAAGAACTTAAAGAGTGACATTAATCATTTTGTTCGTAATATATCTTTTATATACATGATAAAGCATGGGATAAGCAAGTAATCCGGTAATCTCATCCAGTGATTGTCCAAGCCACCCTTGTAAAACTCATGTCCCGTTTCAGCGCCCGATTCTCCTGAATACTCCACTATTATTAAAATCCATACCAGGCTCTCCCCCATGAAACTCACCGGTATCCAAGTAGCTCGCATTGACCACCCCGGGAACGCTCGGCGAACTGGCATTATGCGAATCGTAATGATTCCTGTGTCTCCTCGCGACCTGCGCCGTGGCCATCACCATCTCGTTCGTCGATCCGTTGAGCATGGCGTGTGAGTGCCCGTGTCCCCGACCCCCACCGTGCTTCTCGCAGCGATAACCGGTGCCACCACCGCCACCGCCACCGCCACCGGTGCTGCCGACGGCGGCTCGCTTGTGTCCGCACTCGCCGATGACGTAGGCTTTGTCGAAGGAGCCCAGGGATTCCTCGGCGCGGGCCACGTTCTCCGTCGATATGTAGCTGATGGAGTTGGCGGGGACGCTGGTGCGCCGCTTCTCGAACAGCTCGTGGTGCGAGTGCGTCACGTCGCCGCTCTTCACGGAGGAGCGCCGTTTCAGGGAGGACTGATGCGGTACTGCGGCCGCGCCGACGGTGCCTGGAAGACGGGGGGTTTTTGCGGATGAGATGCCTGGGGGGAATCTGTTTGGAGGAGTCGCTTTGGGGTTTGGGGTATGGTGTGAGTCTTGTTCTCACTGTTATGGGGATTGGGTTGGTTGGCTGGCTATGTTTAAGATGCAGCTATCTAGATATAAGGAGTATCTTTTACAACAGGACAACTAAGAAGAACGCTTCTTAAACTATTTATGTTAAAAAGATACAAAAACATACCAGGTACATGCCTTTTGTATCTTTTACTCTTTTACACAATTATCTTCATACATTTATTAGAAACTTTTTATGTGGGGTTTACACATACTTTTTTTAGATACTGATTTTATGCCTAATATCTTTTTACTCGCATGTATGGATATTTTAGTATCTAGAAAAGTATCTAAAAAAATATATAGATAATTTTGTCAGATACACTTTCTAGATACATAAATATCTTTAAATACAGTATCTAGATACTGTAACTGAAAGATGTAATTTAAAATATCAAAATAAAAAATATTTAAAAATGTATCTTGTAACTGTATGTTTTGTTAAAAAGATAGATTTCACCCATGACTGGCTACTAGAAACAGTAATAATGCTATAATGACACTAAGGTATCGCAACCTGTATGTCATTTTGAATCATATTTACATGATCACCGTAGCCAACATTACTAGTTGTTGAGAGTAGCTATTAGAAGCTACGTAGTCCATAGTCTTCGCCTTCTTCACACAATCACACAATTCCTTTCTGTTCTTTGCAAGTTCCATCCATTTATATATGCACATAGCATTCCATTTAATATGCATATATAACCTAAGCCAGTCTCCAAGATTTAATCATTATATTTATATAGTCTAATAGAAAACATAATTTTCATAATTTAATTTCTAGTACTGTCAATTTTCATAGTGTTATGTTATATTTTAAAATAGTAAAAAAGTAAAAATACCAATCCCGGGACATGACTTTGACCTTGGAAAGTTATTAATATCAACTATTAAATTGGACCTATACCTTAAAAAATGTTAAAATAAGCTATTTTCAGAATTTATAAAGCATTTGTATGTAAATTATTAAAAGTATATAATGCAATATTGCTTGTCTAAGTAATGAAGCTAAAGCCTTTAGTTAATGGCACTTTTATCGTAATGACATATTAAGAACCTAAATCACTAACGGGTCTCAAAATGTTTTTAAAATTATAAACATTATAAATACGTCAAAAAATTTTTCAAAAATCTTTCTTTTGTACAAAGTCAGTAGAGTTTCTCCAGAAAAATATGTTAAAAATGCTTTTTAAATTGAAGCAAACTTCAAAGAATATTGAAAGACTCTTTTGTGAATGAAATTAATAATCCCAAGAATTTCTTTGTACTGTAAAAGCTACTGAGCTGCTACTCTAAGACTAACAATTTATAAAAGATGCTACTCTTTGTGTGCTGATATTTTAATAACTTAGCAAGTTTAATAAAGAAAAGCAAATTTTTAATGAAAAAGTTGCTATATTTAATAGAACTGAAACTAAGAGTCAAAAAGGAAGTAAAATGAAAAGCAGAATATATATCTAAAACAAAATCGTTACAAAGCTTACCCGAAAACGTTCGCACAACTGAAACTAATAGTTAAGAATACTTTACGTGTATAACTATAGGTAAAAGTAGTGTGTTACCGCAAGTATAATACATAATTATATGAATGATTCCTCCCAAAAATACATATTTGTTTTTCTGCTTAATAACTTTATTTTATTGTTATTAAAAATTATAACTTACATAATATAGTCTTAAAGTGAAATGCCGTTATGCTTCCTTAAACAATGTTTATCTCGTAAAAATCTGATAAAAGTTCTTTTTATCTTTTTCAAATATATAACTTAATTTTGCTAGTATCAACCAATTCCAGACGTTACTTTGAATAAAAAGATATTTATTACAAAAGTTATTCTATTTTATATCTTACTTTTCTCCATAATATATATCAGAGATGTAATTATTGTCAGTTTTTCTCTCATTTCTCTTTCAATTGAGTTCGAAAAATTTTAAATGCGAAAATATCAATTTATTTAGAATGAAAGTCGATAAAGAGTTATTTACGCCCTGAAAGAGATTTAAGCTTCCATGTACGATTTTTTTTATCGATTTTTATTGTAAATGCTTGAATTGATATTTTCGCGTTAAAAGCTTCTTCGAACTCTAAAAGTAGAAAGATGAAAACAATTGCGAATGATTATATCTGACTCGCCAATAACATAAATAAAAAATAAAAGTCAAGTATAAAACTTATCGACGAGTGAAAATTAGTACACATATTTGCTGGTAATTTTCTTTATTTAAGTGAGCCTCTCTTCTTTTTCATAAACTCTGTGTCAGTGAATATTTCTTTATTAATACTAGATCTCGTATATTTAATAAGACAATTTATAGGTCTATTGCGTTGTAATATACTTTATGTCATCTTCATGAAAACAAAGTGTTGAAAAGATTTAAAATTTCTACTTTTTTACATAAATTTACATGTTTTCAAAGAATCATCCATATAACAAATGCAATCACGGTAATATATATCTACTAATGTATGCATGTAGTGTCACTAAAATATAAAAAATATTAAAGTGTGTTGTGTTGCTGTATCTTATTTTAAAACACTGAAATTTGGTATCCGTATCATATTGATAATATTGTTCTGGAAAGAGTATCCGAGATAGATGAGTAAAATATTAAAAATAAAATATTATTCTATATTTTCGTCACGTGATCATACTGCGCAGAAAGAAATGTGTATTTATCCTTATATGGAAGGCTAAGGCAGACACAATTATTTGCATAATATTATTATTATTATTATTAGTGTAGTGGTATACTGTCATAATCGAAATATAAATTATTTTTATTCGTATACGTTTAAATAAGATAAAAGATTTGACTGCTTGTTGGAACGAGACAGATTAAGCTTTGCTTATTGGTATTTTCATATTTCTGCATATGGGCAAAACCAAAATTTACAAGAAAAACTTTTTCTTTTAAATTACGTATAATAGAATATGTCAAAATTATTAGAGCTCATATTTCTAAGTTTTTCAATTTCACCTTCCAGAACGTTTTCAATTTGAAAAACCTTCATTTAATAAAATTTTAATTGCGCATAATTTATGAACGCCATTATTATTTTATATGATGATAGGGTTAGTAGAGAATGCGATTACAATTGTATCCAGATAAAATTAGGTGGAATTATAGTTGAATTATAGTAAAAACTGTATTTTATGAACAAATTACGTTTTCATCAGTAATATTTCTAGTACTGTAGTATAAATAGTATTTGGAGCACATTAACGCAAGATCTCTCAAAATCTTCGTTATGCTGCTAACACCAAATATCATGCACCATTTAGTCGTTTAAGGAGAAATTCAACTGATTTTTAAAAATCTCTCCCTTATGTCCATAAAATATTACAACTTCGGTAACCTTTTTTGATCTTGATTAAAGAAGGTTGTAAAAAATATTGAGAATTTATCACTATAATTTTTTTACTAGTTATAGGAGAAAATACATATTTTTGTAATAAAAACAAGGGTTTTTAGAAAAGTTCCTCACGTATACGAATTTGACGTACTCTATTTTAAAAAATTCTAGAATATTTTTCAACTTTAAATGAACAAAAGTTAATTGTTTAAACTCAATTAATGGTCTAAAATAAATAAAACGTTATTTTAAGTTAAAAAAATATAAAAAAAACTACATGTTTCAACACTTACAATTGACGAATATATAAAACTTTATCATCAAAATGCCTCAAAACAAAATATTAACTTCTTTTCACAATACTTTAACAGACATTTTCTGGAAATTTAAAAAGTATACATGGTCATGGGTTGCGCAAGAAACTTTTAGAAGTTAGAAAAGTAAGTTTCGAGAAAAACGCGTTTAATGTTTTAATTTAATATGCTATCTTGTGTAAATTGTTTCACTCAACGGACTGTAACTTTGGTATATCAAAGAGTTTTGACATCCAGCATGTCTCAAAATACTCATAAAACTATAAACATAAAAATTATATAATAAAAAATTTATCGATTTTTTGGTAAAAAGTCAATGGAGAACTTGTTTCTTGTACTGCACAATTTTAAAAATTAATAGTTATTGCTTATTAAAAAATATTAATAAAGAATAAACAACGTAATGATAAAAAAGACAAGTTAATTGGGAGGAGACAAGCCTAAAACGATGTTAAAACTCTAATCACATTGCTTATAAGAATGCCATGTCATATGTGTGATTCAGATGCAAAATGGTACCTTTTTATTTTAAGGTGATGCTAAAGCCACCTGTCACCGACAAATACGAGGCTCCACTTTTCTCATTTCATTTTCAATTTTGAGTAAATATCTCTATGAAAAGTTGTTGTTCTAACCAAAAAGAACAACTTTTCATAGAGATATTTTCTTAAAATTGAAAAATGTATCAAGAAAGTGGTTCCCCGTATTTACCAGTAACACGGGGTTTAACATCACCTTAAGATATTTAGTTCGAAGCATGTCATGGATTTTCTGAAAAAGATTTAAAGATTGTGCTCCGATAAATATGTGTAGATGAAAATATCTAGAACCCAATTAGAGTTATTAAATATTTAATTTAATCCATGGAAGTGAAACTAACAATACGCTACATGAACAGACTGTCACTACCGTGGCATCATATATGCATGTATACATAATAATTATATAATTTGCATAAATAAATACACACACATGTATGTAAATATAGAAGTGTGGAGCCACAGATGTTACCAATATCTAACAGTTTCGTGGAAATCACCTACTTATGAAAAATGACTTGGCGAGAACCTCTGAGACGCCATTATCGTCGACTTACACTCCTGGACATCACGCATATCATCTTTATGCAAAAAGCCTCGGAGAGAACCTCTGAGCTACCATCATCGGCATCCCAGGAAGACCTCCCTTCTGGGCTTACAGCCTCGTAAAGAACCCTTTGTACAACATCAACAGTACACAATTGGACATCTTATTCAATACCAGTCAAATCATTTTTATACTAAATTTGAATTTCGTTCTTAAACGTCCAGCCCACGAAATAGATGAGAATCGTGCTGACAATCATTTTTTTATGATACGGTTCTTGTACAAATAAGTAATTGAAGCTCTTATCTTGCAGACCAAGAACTATAAAGCCCTACAAGCATAACCGTACTTTAGAAGTTTTATCGCAGTAGGTAACTCAAAAAGTAAGCAGCATCATGAGGACTATCACCGTAAGAAGTATTTTTAAGCTAGAATACTGCCAGAAATTGTTTTTTTCTTGCTTTTCTCTTAGACAAAACTTTGTAACGATGAAAATTTTTGTGGGACAAAAAATTATATCCACGATAACTCTCGAATGCATTTATAGTTTTTCCACAAATTTTGCAGACATATCAGGCATGATTAGAATTTCACATCAAATAATTAATTTTCTTGTTCATATCTAACAGTATCATTGGTTTAATATTCATCCAAACAAAAAAGTTAAATGTATTATAAATCAAAGAAATCAACATGTCCGAACAATGAGCTTAAGCGTTAGAGAATATTGGGAGTTTAAATTTGCAATACAACACTAGCGGATTCTAGATGAACTAAATAAACATGACCGCAGAAGGGGCAGCTTCTCTATAAGATTTACACGGGTAAAGTTTTTAGTAATTGAAATACAAGTTTAATATGTGACAAAAGAACTTATTCCTACCGTTATACTATGTACCTTCATATAGTATATACAACAACGTTAATAGGTTTTCTGTCACGTATAGAACTTGTAAATCAATTTATAAATATCCGTGTAAATCTTTTGAGAAACTGCCCCATCGGCGGTCATATTTTTTGCTGTTTTCTTATGGGGAACAGCAGCGCACCTCTAGGCGAGGTGGAAGTTTTCTTTGCCAATAGGTACATTTTCCTTATGTCTCGCGATAGAACTGATCAGATTTTGGAACTGATTCAATAATATTATGTACATTTTTAAATAAAATAGTTAGTATTGAATAATTGTTTAAAATCAAAATATAGTTTTTTTATCACCATGTTCATTAGATTGTGGTATATATGGATAAGAAATTTTAGATAAAATGCAAAGTTATTAACATTGGAAGATGATGATTAAAAATGCATGGCAATTCGATAAATTTTAACTGTTAAATTTAATGATTTTTCATTCATTTTGAATCATCATCTTCAAATGTTAATAACTTTGCATCAGAATAATATTTTTATACGAAACAAAGCTTAAATTACAGCTCTTTCTACCTACTTTAATTATCTTTTATATTTTTAATTATTTTTTCATTCAAATAACGCAAATTTGAAGCAAAATACCTCATTCTTGAGGAACAGGGGGTCTCAGAAACCACCTCCTTAAGTTTAATAAAAAATCGTTTCCCACAGCGGGTGCACTCTCCTTGTGAATAGGATTTTTACAGAATAGAGAGAAATGACGAGATTGTGTGGACAAAGTTATGGACTACGTAGCTTGTAATAACTAGTAATTTATTAAATTTTATGATATTTATAAAAATATGTAACAGTCTTTCATATAAAAAAGTAAAAATAATTTTCCGTTTATTTAATTTTTATGGCAAATAAGATCGCAAAAATAGACATAATAATGTTAAATCATAAAAACAATTTTGCTCAAACTGTGAAATTTTATAGTTCAAAATGTAAATCCTGGCTATTTCAGTACATGACTTCCTGCTTTTGAAGTACCAAACCTGACATGTGATGAAAGTATGTGATCTGAGCATGCAGTCGAGCCCCCGTCATATTCCAATTGCACGAGCACATCGTATCGTTTCATGTCGCTCATTCTATTTCGGTACGAGAGTCTTCGAGCAAGTGAGATTCTGCACGTACAGCATTCCTCCTCCGCTAGTATAACTCAATCATTTGAAGACACTCAACCAAAATATTATGAGCATTATGAAACGATAGTATATGCTCGAGCAATCGTAATATGACGGAGGCTAACGCTTTTTTTGGGAGGTGACGTGCTTTTAAGGTATGATACTCGAGAAATATTATCATTGCCACTGTCGTGTACTTTTTTTTAGTACAAGTAGTTTTGGTGCTCTAAACGTATGAATTTACAGTAAAATGTCAAGGAAATAAGTTCTTGTTTTTAAAGCAAGTGTTTTAATACTGTAATAGTTAGGTATTTTTCTCCGTGTGCTAAGAAAGAGTTAAACTCACTTTTTCGACACTAAACAAATTTTCGGATAGATAACTTTACCTTACCCTCGCTATACCAAGTGAGAACCCCAATGATAGAATTTCAATCATCGTCGAGTCTGTGCACACTGAGAGAATACATCGGTCAGACTTGCTGAACTGTTCGGTAGTTTTGACCGAAGTGAGTTCGGTAGTATGTATACGGCAATAATAGCGGAACAAGTTCGGCAGCTGAGTCTCCGTAACCTCATTTTTTCACAAATAATGAATATTTTAATGAATTTCTTATTCTTTTCTTACTCTAACCTTTTTATATATGATTAGTTAGTCTAAGTTAGATTTTCGATGTTCTACTTTAACCTTACTTCTGCTTTACCTTATCACAAACGTGATAATGAGGCTACAATAAAGCGCAACACCACACATCACTTTTAATACACATCCGGCAAAACAGCCGAACTGTTCCGCAGTTTTTACCGAACTCCTCAGTAAGAGTGACAGACTATGGCCTCCGCAAACTTAGCAATGCGACTTCGGCAAGCTTAACTGAACCATTCTCTCAGTGCAGGAACCACTTATACTCGGGCTCCCTACTTGGTAAAGCGAAGCTTAACATAAAATAAATAATAAATAATTTGACTTGAGCGATCTCCACAAATTATTCCTTCTTTATCCATAAAAAGAGGCTGATGTTTTGTAAGTGTTAGGTCTCATCTAACACTACTTAAAATTTAACATTATTTACCAAAATTGAAACATTAAATCGGTACGCACATTGCACATACCTCAGTTTTTCTTAATCGTCTAATTTTTCATATAACTCATCTAATAGTAATAATAATACTTACTATATTAAGAATTATATTAATAATTAAAGATATTGTTCTTATTTTTGTTTTCATAAAATTTTAGCTCTGATTAGGTAAGTCCTAACACTCACGAAATCTTAGCCTCTCATCTACCCAAATGAAGAAGCAATAATAGTTCGTGGATCCAGCTCCGGTCAAAAAACTAATCAACCCAAAATCAAGTATACCTCTACACTCCCACACACACCCCTGATCCCCAATAAAAGAAACCCCCAAAATAAGGCATCACACCCTCACCTGTGTGCCTGTGCTTCGGCACAAACTGCACCGGCGGTGGCAGTATCGACTGCTGCTCGAGGTAGTTCTGCTCGTGCAGCTCGCCGAAGGAGACGTTCTTCGGCGGCGGAGGGGTCGGCAGTCTCGACCTCGACTTCGTCGACTGGAACTCCCGCTCTCTGATCTGCGTCTCGCGCTCGCTTTCCTCGTTCGAGTGCGACTCCTCGACGTACTCGACATTGGCCGCGCGTCCGTTCGCCCGCGTCGTCGTCATTGGCGCTTCGGGGATGATCTTCGCCTCGACAGCCGTGTCGGTCGAGATACGCGCTCTGCGCCGGAGATTGCCAGCACCGGTGGCACTGGCGTCGCTCGAGGAGTGATGCTTGAGGGCGGATGGGAGAGCGGCGCCACTGTCGCGACTCACAGGAACTCGCTCGCTCTCCGTGGAGACGATCGTTTTCGAGAAGGACGTCTTCTTCCTAGACAGGCGAGGAAGCGACTATCATCAGAGTTGACGCGGCAGTGCTGGATTAGGCTCTGATTTGACGGAAATTTTGCGAGTGCGGGGGGAGGAGGGAGATTTTGGGATGTTTGGAGATTGGGGTCGTTTTGAGGGTTTTGAGTTTGTAGAGACTGTCATTCGGCTGCATGACGGAGTGCGTACTTGTACCGTAATAGTTAATAGTTTATTTCATTTTTAATGATATATGCATGATATTTGCTTTAATTATAATCAACAGGCATTGGTGCATTTTCAAAACGAAAAGAAAAACATCAAAATTTAGATCAAGACACATTTTTTTCTAATATGAGGATGCCGATGACGGGTGAACATTCCAAGGAAAACCTTCCCAATCTATATAGTTATCCAGTTTATAAAAATTTCTCTTACAATTTTACATATGTTTATGTGCCTGCTAGGGTTGTATTAATGGAAAAGATAAAATTATGTTGATCGTCTTAATGAATGTTCAGTCGTCATCTTATAGCGAGATGGTCATCCTAGCGAGAGGCTCATTTTTTTCTCAATATTAAAAAAATTAAATGAAAATAGAACAAGTACTTGCATTTGAAAGGTAAACTTGAAATTTCTTTTGAAAGACTAAACATAAAAGTTTTTTTTAAGAGATAAACTTTAAAATTCCTTTGAAGGGTAAGCTTGAAAGTTCTTTTGAAGGGCTAAACTTAAAAGTTCTTTTTAAGTTTTAATAAGATGACTTTATACAAAAAAATTTGATATACGTATATATTATTTACTTTCGAAAATTCAAATTACCCATTGGCTTCTAAGATTCTACCAGTTTTGCAGATTCCCGGCCAAAATAAAAATGTTATTTTTACCCAGATAAGGTCCTATAATTTATTTTTATAGTGTCATATCCTAATATATGTAACAAACAGCAAATTTTATATCATTACAACAACAAAAAATTACAGTACATTGTTAAAAAAAATTCGATTTTATAGTTTATCCAACGCTGTGCTATTTCAGGTTGGCCTATACTCGCCACGTGTATATCTTTAGCCCCTCAAATATTTTACGTTTTCAGATGGTAAATTTCGAAAATGCTCGTGAGTGAAATGTATTAGCTTATATTATAAATTATCGAAAAATATATTTTTTTATATCACTTGCTAATTAAAATAATTAGTTAAAATATTTTTCATTATCTTCCATATAAATCAAGAATTCTGACATTTGCCAGCAATTCGAGGTGATGCCAGTGCCATGTGCGTATTCAATAATGGAATTTTGCAATCTTACTATCTTCTGAGTTTCAAACAGAAGAGGCAATCCTTAAAATTTATATTGCTAAATAATCTAAAGTAGTACATTAGTGGCAATGCATAAGGGCTTGAATCCTTGTTTTCGATTTAAAGAATATGGTGTAATCTTTTTACTACAAGCCGAATGACAGCCTTTAGAAATCCAATCCATTATTGAGGAACATTAATATTTAAAGTTCTTGAATACAAATTCGTCAGTATAAAATTCTTGATACTCTAACAGTTAAAAAATTACACATTCATGACTAGTAATTCCCAATACATCAATTATTAGCCACTGATTTATACCAAAAAGACGTTAATCTACGACGATGGGAAATTATAAACCACAAGTAGCGCCTTTCAAAAAGTCTCCGTGAAAACGAAAGATTACGCGCCCACAGCGGACGCTCTTACTCGAAAACTTAACGGATCTACGCACTTGGCAACCTGTTGATCCAACGAGTTCACGTTGACGTAATCCCCCTCGAGTTGAGAGACGTTCGTCGTCGAGTTCAGACTGCACATGGACATGGAGATGTCAGTCGTTTCCGTGGTGACCGACGGACCTGCAACACAGAATCATGCATCACGAACTCGGCCAACTCCCCTCCTCCCGAAATTGCCCCAGTCGCTTCGTGCAATTCATTTTCGGAGACGGATAAAGTGGATTTTAGAGTCGGCCGTGGCCCAAGACAAATAGCGGTGCCTTTTCAATTCGATTCCCATCCCTCCCAACCACCTCCTGTCTCTAGGGGCGAGGCAAAAGGAATTCGCGCTGAGGTAAATGAACATTTCGTGCAATTACGAGCTGTCCGGGTAATCAAGCATGCGAGGACTGGGGTCCGTTTATTAGACTTTTTTTTGTATAGATTTGTCAAGTGTTTCGAATTTCAACGTTTGGGACATAAGTGTAGAAATAAGAGACTTGTACAAAGTAGGCAGAAATAAATAGTTTAGGATTAAAAGATCTATTATACTTCTTTTTGTACATGAATCGCAAAACCATAGATAAAGTTTAGAATTTTTTTTATAAATATTTGTTTTGGCTCTTTGAAACAAATTCTCAAACGTGCACATTATTTCTTTATATTTTACATGATGATAATTTACTAATTTTTTTAAAATGTCGACGTTTCGAACAATAAAATTAAAACATTTTTTACATGATCAGAGAAGGTTACATATAAATGTTTAACTCATTTCATTCACCTTAGCCTTAGCTATAGAAGAATATACATATAGGTGATTCTGCCATAACTTACTCACATAGCGTCCAGAGTTCGTACGCAAATAGGCTGACTAATGTATGTATAATGTTGTCAACTTTTTTAAATATAGGGTCAAAATGTCAGTTCCGTCTCCCGTTCAAAACACGATTTTAAGTGAAACCTTATACTACATGAAAATAAATAAGCTATAAACCAGATAGTCACATAAGTGTTTCAAACTGTGGAGTTTAAAGCATACATTTTTACTAGTTTTAGAGGAAAATTCAATTATTTACTGTTATAAAAGAGTGCATAATTTTTGTCCAGCGATTTGTACGAAAATGTCGAAAACAGCGTTCATCGCTCTGAAAAACTTGCTATTTGACTTCTCAGAACTATCTTACGACGAATTTTCAAAGTATATATCCCGAGTACAGAAATGCAATTGTCAGAATTGTCAAAGGCTTGAAAAATTGCAACCGCGGACAAGAAGATTTTTTAATTTTTGTAACGTACAAAAATTTCAGTCAGTTCCACCCCCCTCCGTAAATCATTATTTAAATTATGTTCATTGGTCAACAAAATGCATTTTCTCAGAGTATTTGGTGGTCATAAGAATTATGTACCGAAAAATTTTAATAACATATGTACGAGATGTTACGATCATTTTTAACCTGGATTGTTAGTTTCGTACCTGTTAGTTCCGTTCCTGCTAACATCATATACTATTATGTATATTTTGTAGGAATACTTTTTATGTATTCCATTCACGTATTCTATTTTAAATGTTATTATGACTGCAAAAAATCTTTAAACTCTGCAAAAGAGTTCGTTTTAGGGAAAAAATTCTTTTTGTCTAATAAATTTTCGAATACTTTTAAAGATAAACTGGGACAGTTATGGCAAAATTACCCATATTTTTGTGACATGAATAAGGGTTTTAAAAAACGTTCCGTGCAATAACTTATTTGATTAAATCGATTTAAAAAATCAAATATACTTTTTAACTTATAATGAATAAAACTTGGAATTTTGTAAGCTATTTATACTCAATTTAAGGTTTGAAAAAAATAAAACATTTTTGAAACACTGAAATTATGAAAAAATTACATTTTAACAAATAGAATATTTAACATTGGTGTACCTTAAAATAAAATTTCAAATTCTTTTCGGAATACTTTAGGCGATATTTCCTGAAAATTTCAAAAAGATTCATTAAAATGGATTACGCGAAGAACTTTTTGAAATTAAAAAAATGATTTTCGAGAGAAACGAGTTTAAAGTATTGATTTTACATGCTGTCCCATGTAAATTATTTCACTTGACCGGCTATAATTCTGTTAAAACTTCGAATTTTTACATTTCGAAGGTTTCAAAATGTTCTTAACAAGGTAATCATTATATAAATATCATAAAAAATCTTTCTTTTTTTGGCATAAAACTGGAAGAAGTTAATCCTAGCTTTGAAATTTAACTGTTAGCAAATCTATAAAAAAAATACAGTCTAATAAACAAACCCCACTCAAGCATTTGCTTGTTACTTTAAATTTTTTTTACTCGTAATAATCGATAGTTCTACGAAATTAGAAATTAGAAACAGATAACTGTGTCAATGACTACGTGTTAGTAAATAAAATTAAAACATACTCATTAATCTACTAGATTAATTAAAAAATACCTAAAATAATCACAACGTGCGGAAAATTTATTTACTACAAAATTAGTGTTATAATCTAAATTCTATCGGTTATTATGAGAAGATGTTAAATTTGAATGAAATTGATCTACAAAATCTACTTCAAAAGTTCTATGAGTGTACTACGTGAAAAGATGAGAATTATATTGGTAGTTAAATATTCATGCATTTCGAATGGCATTCAATGTTTTTATGGTTTATGACCATTCTCAATGTAACAAAATTTACTTGCGATACTCATGAACTGACCTTTGAAATTTTGAGTGCTATGCCGCTGGACAGTGGGCTCTAACATACAGATAGTGAATAAGGAATTTGGCCTCAAATTTTTTGTGTAAAATATTATTTACATATTTACAATTTTCTACGTGTTAAAGAAAGAGTTTCTGAAAGCTCTTTTTTCAACTCTTATAGGATTAGCCCACCCTCATCACCCAAATATCACATGCAACTTTAAGTATTCTTAGTGCAAGAATAAAAAGGTATAATATTGCAATTATGTTTTAAGGTCCTGTATTGTATATCTTTTATACAATATTTTTGTTTTTTTGTCCCTTATTTTTATAAATAGTTTTATTTTTCGTGACCGAAAACCTAATGAATTACGTAGGATCTTTCAAAAATAATTATTATCTTTTTGAAAAATAGTGAGCATTTGAAGAAATCATTTCATAATTATATTGTGCAATTGAGTTGTTGCATTAAGAAAAATTAGTTTTATAGGAAGTGAAATAGTTTAAAAAAGTTAAGTCGTATGTTTTTATTTTTCTTAAAAATAATAGATTCTAAACTTATGGAGATGATCAAAGCTTCTAAACTTTGGATATAGATATACTTCAATAATACGTGACGTCACGAAGCTATACCATCTATACGTCACGAGAATTTTAAACTACTACATTTACATTAATAGTGGTTTAATTAATAGAAGAAGAAATATGAAAAATAATTTTTCTTTTAATTTTTGTTCCAGCTCAAAATTTGCAGTTGTGATTGACGCATTCGTAGAAGACCCCGCAGAAAAACATCTGAACCAGCAGAATGAATTTTTTAAAATACATACACACTAAAGATCTCAAAACATAATTGCGAATACATATACCTTCTTATCACAGCACGAAAAATCCTCCAAGATTTCGAATGCTGGGAATGGTCTAACTCCTCTCAGAATAATATTAAAATTCAAATCTCCCGATAAATAAATAAATCACTTATTACCTTCTCTCTTAATGGTCGACTCGTGTCTCGGCACAGTCAGCGTGTCCATGGCAGTCTGCGTGTCCGCCACGCCATCGTCCCCCAGTCTTCTTAAATACATCTGCGTAATCAAACGTCTCTCATTAACCTCTCTCCTCCTTGCAAAATGCATGAACCCCGAGCCAACAAAAGAAAGAAAGAAAGAAAGAGTGTATATATATATACGTATACACGAACCTGAAGCTCGGACTCCTTCTCGTGGAGCTGCTTCCTAAATTTTTGATTGGCAGTCGTCACGTCCTTCAAGCGCTCCTCCAGCTCGCTAACGGTCGAGTCTCGCCGCGCCTTCGACATCGGCCTCAGGGTGGGCCTGAATCTCTTGTCTATCTGGCCCTGAGGATTTCTTCGCAGCTCTATGAGCTAGAACGAGCATAACACGAAACTATTTTATTCCATTATTTTTTTCCACAGTGCGGCCAGGATGTCGTGGTTGGGAGGAGAGAATTTTTGAAGGCGGGGGTGAATGTAAGAGCGAGTTGGGGAGAATGACGGGACAAAAAGGTGGGTTTGAAGAGGGTTTGTGCGAGTGGATGAATAGCGTGATGGTTTGCGCAATTCGAAGGGAGACAGTTTCTAGTTAAGGTGGCTCTGTTGTTTTTTTAGAATCCACCATTGACGAAAAATAAAAATCCCACTGAAAGTATGCATTTTACATAATCTATTAAAATTTTGGTTGGGTGAGGTTGCCAGGTAAACTGAAGAGAAATAAATGTTTGAAAATATAACTTTTAACATGGGCTCTTATGGCGAAATATGCATTTATGCCTGTAACTACATGAAAACCCATGATTTCTTTATAATACCATCAGGGCATTGTATCTTTTTAATTATAGATTCCGATTGTTTAACAGAAATACCCGGTCAACAGTCAAATATAAAAAATATTTAATAAATAAGTAAAATGAGCGTATTTTTGTATGCATATATATGCATATTGTTATTATTTCTAATATATTATAATATATATTTAGGTCAATAAATTTGACAATTTATATTGAATCATTATTATTAAAATTGCGTTAGTTATTAGAAATAAAAATTGTGTGCCGTCCACAGGGCCCCGCGTTCGTAGATACGGGACTACGCGACGCAGCCACTTTAAGGGGGCTTGCCAGTACAACGGTAAGAAAATTATAGATTTTGAGGGGTTCTTTTCTTATGAAGGAAAAAATAAGCAACCGTAATTTTCATACTGTAGTACTTTATGATAAGAGATTTAAAAAATTGTTTAAGTTGATTAAATTATAACTAATACAGTAAGAACTAGGTTTATAAAAATTGACTGGGGTAGGCGATTGAGGTAAATCCATCCGTTAGAAAAAAACATTGATAATTGATCAGTATGCATGTCTTTATTATAAAGACCAGAATTATTTTTATTCGTAAAAAATTAGCATAATGGAGAAGGTTCAAAGTTTAATTTTCAAGATTCGTTAATTTTTATTCATTCTTTTTAATTTTTGTACGCGTATTTTTATTTTATTATTATATTTATTTACATTTCGAATGTATGAAATTGTTAAGGAAAATAGATTTTCGTGGTCCTGGTGGTATAATGTAAACAGATGTTCAAATCAATTGGTCAAATACTTGTCTTTTAAAAGTTATAAAGTTCTGTATTGTGCATAATAAAAATAAAACTAATAAACAATTAAAAAAAATATTATGTTACACTCCTTAAATATTTATTTTGGGGAGTGGGACATTTAATTTCCTTAAAAGTGACATTTCTTCACAACTGGACACTAGAAAGCCTCCTTGAATTACAAGAAATTTTAAAATATTTAAGCTTCAATGAACGTTCATTTCCTATTTCTCAAATTGCATAATACATGAGTAAATCGATTGGCAGTGCAATTGAAAAATCGATGCTTCCTCTTTTACGCGTCGCGCGTAAAACCTTGCTTAACGTCTTTTTCGAGTCCAGAACACCCGGTAAAAAAAAGAAATATCGCGTACAACGATCGCCGACAGTGTGCCGCGTACCCCGTTCTAAAGTTATTAAAAAGCGAGTTTAGAAATAGTACACACGAGTTTGAAGTGGCGTCTCCCAAGAGAAGAGCACACATACACATACACACACACACACACACACACTCACTCACCGTACCCAAAGTCACACACTCGCGCCAAGTTATGCACAATCGTTATTTACGAGGGGCTCCGCGAGCCTCATATACACCACCGTGCAGCTCATGTTAGTTATGCGGCGCGCGATGGTGGCAAAAGATGGTTACCTTCGGCACAAAAACGAGGCACAGCGTGCCGGTGCTGCAAAATATTATGAAAACCGCCAGCATTATGAACATGGCGTCCTGCTTGTCGGCCAGGACAAAACTGATGGCCGCCCCCGTGACGCACATTATCACGACGTTGTAGACGCTCATGCCGACGTACTTGCTGTCGTTGAGGGCCGGTATGCTCACGTGGCGCGTCTCCCACGCCAGGAAAGCACCGAATATCTGGAAAAGAATAAGGGAAGAGATGCAGTTGGTTTACTCATTTAGTTCCTGCTTTCGTGTCTTTGACTTGCTCGCGTCGACTCGAGGTTTGAGCTCGCGATCTCTTTTAGACTCGAGGCTCTTGTTGTGGGCTTTAATTCTTCGATGCACAGGGGTTCATTTTTTGCAAAATTCAGGCGTTTTCAAGTATTAACCCATTTCTTCCCAAGCGGCCATTTTATAGTCAATTGGTTTTTTGCCTAAAATATTATCGAAAAAAAAATAATAATAACCAATAGCACTTTTCTGAAGTAAAATTGTCCGCTCTTTCCGATTCTAAAGTCAGAATTTTAAAATTTCCGTTGGAAAATTATTTCGACAATTTTTTAGGCAAAAAACCAATTGACTATAAAACGGCCGCTTGGGAAGAAATGGGTTAAATAAGATATGTAATCTATATAGCACGGTGAGTCTTAATACGATTTTTCAAAAAGGCGCTTACACCGTAAATTTTCTTTTTCTGCGTTGATAGGTGAAAATGTCAATTTTGTTCACCATATCGCATCCATCAATTTAAATTTTGAAAATCTGACAGCCTATATGAAATAAGTAACTCCAGAAACCCTCGTATACTAATTATTTAAAAATAGTTAGAAAAATGTGTACTCCAAGAGTTAAATAGCAAATTAAGATCTTTTGTGATCGGTTTTTATAAACAATGTATTCATAAGTAAAACAAGACTTGGAATATTAAAATGTGTTTAATGGTTGCATCATAATCATAAATAGAATGGAATAAATTAAGTTGCGGGCAGGAAACGCTGAGCATTACTGGATTAAGAATATACCCGCATGTGTAGAAATGGAATATTTGTACAAAGTTGTAAAAATATGATTGAATAGTTTAGTATTTTACTGAATTGAAGAAGATTTTACTGTACATTTTGTACGGATATTGGATACTCAAACGTATAACTTTTGCAATT
This sequence comes from Gastracanthus pulcherrimus, assembly GCA_949152435.1. Classification (NCBI taxonomy): domain Eukaryota; kingdom Metazoa; phylum Arthropoda; class Insecta; order Hymenoptera; family Pteromalidae; genus Gastracanthus; species Gastracanthus pulcherrimus. The sequence continues at coordinate 73,461,578 of OX424572.1, forward strand.
TAATATCTGGGTTTTGCAGTTTTTAAAAGAAGGTAAAAATGGTATATAATATTACCAGCATTGGTTCGAACTGTTGCATCAAATTTTACGTTATGCAGATATTTCATTTTCGGCTTTAACATAACTTTTGCTTTTTAAATATACAAGCAAAATAGGAAAATTTGTCAAATAGAAAAATTTGTTCACATGCAAGCGTTTTTTTATAAATGATTTTATAAATCATTTTTTCACATAAAAGGTGATTTTATCAGATTATTTTACTGCATACGTGTTTATATGAAATAAATATGTATTATCACTAATTAACTGTAAAGAGAATATTAGTCAATATATTTTGCTATGTTTCCGAAAACCAGTAAAAATCGTATGATACAGAATTCATTTTATTGCATTTATTTCTTTGCTATCAAAATTTTTAAATAACAGTTAATAAAAAGTAATAAAAGTATAAATAAAATTACATACAAAAATGAGATTAAATGAGTTTTCTTTTAAATTTTAACAATTTTTTATAAAAAATAATAATTCGTCATGATTATCAAAGTCTTTTATGTTTATAAAAGTTCAAATAAGCCTGAAGAAAAAAATAAAATAAAGTAGGATAATGGAAAATCATCAAACTGTAAAACGTAAGAAAATCTGGTTTAAAATGTGAAAATGTTAAAGGGGCATTGAATTATGTTATTTACCAAATAACGATTAAAAAGGGCATTGAACTTGTTTTCGAAATAAACGCGTACCGCGCGAATATAATAGCTCGAAAGCTCGATGCTGTTACGTCTCCGGGATAAGCGGGCAAAGTTACGCATCGAGTTGGTGATGTAACGACGGCATGGAGCTTTCCTCAACTTTTAACGCTCTTCCCCGAGCATTATCCCAAGACTCGATACGCACTAGCATTGGTGCTTTTCACCCTTTTGTCTGGCACTTACCATTAAAAGACCTTTATAAGCGTATATACTTCCTAAATATACTGTCATCCTATTGCTCTGGCAATACTCGTTCTCCGGCATGATTATTATGTCCTCGCTCGAGGGATGCGGCTGGAACATAAAGAAGCACACACAAAAAGACACATCGTTTACTTCGTTTATCCTCACTTTTATGGTGGAGCACTTTCGCGCGAGTGCAATTCGACGCTTGTAATACGTACATAGGGCTCCATTTGTTTCGTTTCTCTATAAAACGGATCGGCGACCTGCCAAGTCGTCATTATTGCGAGATCAATAAACAGTAGGACTCCGACAACCATGAAAAGTTGATAGTCCTTTATAACCTGCGGATAAAAGGATAATATTTTTCGTCCTCATAAATGTCTAGCACTGTGTATATCTGGAGCATGTAAAATGTATAAGACGGCTGGCTTTGAAATTGTTCGATAGCGTGCGAGCGTGTACTTCTCTTTTCAAGATCGGAGGGAATCGTGCGTTATGGACAGTTTTGCAGTATGGTCAGCAACGAATTTTAGATTCTCACGGCTAGATCACTGTACTTTGCACGTTACATCATATGTATGTTGCGATTTTAACATACATATTCCAGATTCGTTGTTTTAAATTCAGTGATTAAAATGTTCCTATAAGAATAACATTTTAAACGTAAAGCTTCGTTTATGAGAAAGTAATAAAAGTGTTTATGAAAAAATAAAACGTTACTTAACTAATAAAAGCTATTTAATTATCTGAAAATCTATATTTTTTAGCATATTGACTAATACTATGTTTTAACATATTAAGTAATACTTTGTGTAAACTTGAAGTATAACTAAAACTCAAGCTAATTTGTTTTTTATAAGATGAAAATAAATTTATTCTAAAAGTTTGAACATGTTATGTAAAGGACTCTGATGCATAACATATTTCGAAGTTCAAAAATTACATAAATTAAAAGAAAACGACACAATAATTATCTTTTGAAGACTTTCTTTTGTTAGCCTAATTTTTATTTATAATGAAAAATGAATGTAAACAAATGCAATATATAAAACTTTATTAGTATGCTCTATTAAAGATTTAATTATAATAAACGTCGTAATAAAAGATTTACTTTTCGTGAAAATGAAGGTAAGGAAGTCTATTCGTAAATATTAAATTTATATCCAAACGCTTATTTAGAAGTTTCTTTATACAAACTTTGTATATAGTTTTAAGCAGTATAGTATTATCACTAAGTTTTTAACTGGCAGTAGAAGTACATATTTAATAAACGTTCTTTTTTCAAATTTCTTATAAAATATATATTAATAAATTCAGTAAAAAAAAAGTTTATTAGATATTTTTTTGATACAATGTTAACTAAGAAAGATTTATATGCATAATACACAATATAAGAAGTACGAAATTGCTCATGTTATAAATAAAGATTTTCTTGTATAAATCAGCTATAGGCTCAAGGATTAGTAAAAAGAGAGGATTTTTTACAAAACTGGAAGTAATTATATTAATAAATTCAGAAACGAAAGTCAGATAATTTTTGAATAGTTCATTCTCCCTTTCATTCATATAAGAATAGTTTTGAATAATTTTTAGAGATTTTCTATTGAATTTGACCTCAATGTCGCATTTGATCCAAGCTATATCTCGTCAACGTCTGCACCGATCGAAATGAAACTTTGTCAGTATATTTTTTACGACAATACGGGATCATAAGGCTACGTGGGGTATTTTATTTTTATTCAAGAGATATGGGCGCGTTATAAATCACGATTATTGCAGTTTGATTATTTGAGTTATCTATATATAACATAATATGATTGAAGTTGGCGCGTGTAATACAAAAAGAGGCTGACAGAGACTTCACGTGGACCCGATAACCTCACTGCAATCGGTGTACAATTTCATATTCTGCAGCAATTTGAGTCGCGCCTCTTCGCGCGCAGACTTAGCATAGAAGTGCTTACAAAACTACAAATAAATAAAATAAAAAAGATACGAGCAAAAACCTTTGTTCAAAAACGAGATTTTCATTCCCGCTAAAATCGAGAAAAATAATTATAAGGAAAAAGTAGTGAGATATAAATTGGCATTGGATCGTATTACCTCACGAATAACAGAAAGAACTAAATATGAAAATGGAAAGAACATCGCGTGGTGTTTTGGATATACAGCCCCTCGATTTCATTTCCAGATATTTAGTTTTTTTTTTGGTATTCGTGAGGTAATACAATTCAATGCTAATGTTCATCTTACTATTTCTTCCTTTTATTTATAATAGATTTTGTAGAGACGAAATTCATAGGCAAAATCCGATTTTCATAAAATAATTTAGAAATGAAAGGGTTAAGCTAATAAAGTTTAGATCTATTATCCGCAGGATTCAAAATTTATAATATTAAGAATAAAAAGCCTCAAAAAATTAAGTGTACGAATTGGCTCCGATATCCCCTAGACCTTCACCTAAAGCAGAAGCTAACAAAAAGAATTAGTCTTTTTAGATATATTTTAAGTACAATTATGAAGAATTTAGACCAAAAACTCTATACTAAAATCTATAGGTATCCATACTATATGACCCTTTGTTTATAAATTAAAAATCTTAATATCTCTAGTCTTATCAATAATATAATTAATTCAGATATCTAAATTTTCCCAAAAGTAATTTATTGTTTAAAAAACATCCAACCGTGTACAACAACCACCTCTTCGAAATCGTTATTCTTACGCAGGCTATCGATACGCCAAAACAGGCTACAAAACGCACGACTCTCCCTTACTCAACGCAAATAAAACCAAAGCAAACTGCTCACTTTCTTGTTGAGCTTGACGTCCGTGAAGATCGAGTGTACCCTCCAGGTCTTGGAGAACATCGAGCCGAAGGCCAGGGAGAAGCCGGCCATAAGCAGCCACGCCCTCGCCGTGCAGATGTAGGGGAAGGCGGTGACGCTCGACAGCTGCGAGTCCAAACCGAGGAAGATCACGCTACTGTACGTGAGCATGCAGCCGATGATGATGAGGTTGTTGAGGTGGGGTGACGACATCTTTATGTACCTGAAAGAGAGAGAGAGAGAGAGAGGGGTGGATTCACCCTTCGTTATGGTGTATATGGATTTTTATGGAGTTGGCGAGAGGTTATGGGTGGTTTTCACGAACCTGGTGTGCTTTTGAAAGGTAATGGAGTGAATGACAGTTTTGTGTCTTGTTTTGATGCTGACATTTCTTCGATTGATATATAATAGATTTTGGTCATTTTTTGCTTTTAGTTTCTTTGAATTTTGGAATTTTGGTAGTATAAAAGGAACGTACATTTTGGATGTTTGACTTTATTCTGGATAGTAATAGACATCTTTTGGGGTCGTTAAAGAATTACGCCTTATGGGAGAGGACGGAGTTCGTGACGTGTGACTTTGTGGTACGCAGAGGAGAGGGATTTACTTTACGCTATGCGACACTAATAAAGGTAAAATCTTATTTAACTAAACAGACGTTATTATTTTAATCTTTCACACTGATTTTTAAAATTTTGAACTAGTTATATTTCTATACTTAGATAATTACTGGATATATAAACGTAAAAATAAATTGAATAAATAAAATATATTAATTGCTAGAGCAATATAAATAAATAAAATTTGAAAATGGACACTTTTAAGAAAAATGTAATTATTCCAAAACAATATGAAATGTATGAAATATTCTTATGAAGATCATCCATATACAAGGGTATTCGAGGATGCTGATGATAAATCTTATGAAGACATTTTTATGTAGTCATTCAATATAAAAAATAGTTAAATTAATCAGTTAAAAATTTATTATTGGTTTGTAATGAATGACTATTTTATAATATTAGCATATAAAAATATAAGTTATACTTTTTAGTTCTTTTGTGTGTAACGTAACGTTGAAGAGAGAAGGGCCCACAAAAGTATAGCAATGCGAGACATAGGAGGAGGGAAGAAAAAAAATTATCAAAAATGGCGATACGTAATTTTTGAACGATGTCCTACAATGTTATTAACAAATAACAAACGAACCATTTACTAACAGTTTCATTAAAATGGCTAAATTTTATAGAAAATCTTAGTTAAGGTTACTAAAAGCATTTAAAAAAATCGACAAAAATAGCTGAGTTTCTGCCAGGGCATGTTTTTCTGAAATCATCTAAGAAACACATCAGAACAGTATCAACAAAAGATATAAAAAATCGTAGATTTTTTAAAAATGATTTGAATAAAAATAAATCACACGTTTAAAATCTACCTTCCACCACAAATTTTTTAATATTTTATTTTGAAAAATTTGGCATGTTAAAAATACAAATGTCCGCAGACATGGTCCTTCATGAAAGACCAATTCTCATCAATACCTCCCTTCAACCAAGAAACACGAACCACACCAGTCTCATCAAAACCACTCGTATCCAACCCCAACCTCCCTCTCATTGTCCGTCTACTCCTTTACACACAAAACAGTTAATCGATCGATCAACTCAGCCCTGGCATTTGCCCTCGTACCTCTGATTTCTGTACTTGATGTTGATGGCGAGGAAAATAGCGGCCATGACGATGCCGATGCTGGCCGTCGCGGCGAGCACCGAGTAAATCGTTATGTTCACCGTCGAGTGCTCGATTATGTGCAGGGTCCTGTCCTTGGGCGGCGACTTGCCGCGCCAGACCAGAGGCTGGCCCCGCGTCAGGTCCAGCGTGTTCTTGATGGCGTCGTACTCGCCCACCTTCACCTCGCTGCCACCTGCGAGGAGAGAGTCCACTTTTTTTTAAGGTCTCGTTGAGTGGGATATGTTTAGTCAAATTAAATGGGGAGTTTTACTTTTAGCTGACCTTCTGGAAGGTTTGTTAATGTAGGTAGTTGAGATCTGATCATTTGAGTGATAATAAGATTGTAAACAAGAATTGTCATCTGGAAATTGTAAATATTATAAATCCTTATTTTAATTCAGTGTTTATCTACAAATTACGAAATAATAAATGTATGCAGAAGAAAATTTAATTGTTTATAAGCACTTGCATGTTTACATATAAACAATACGGTTCTATTCTGTACGAATTATTTATTTCATAATTTCAATAAAATTTTAATAATTTAATAATTTTTATAAAATGAGTCTCAAAAATTAATAATTGAGTGGTATATAAAAGTCATTTTTAGGGTTTGGATGACTTTACTGTAATAAACATTTTTTACGATTGCGACATCACAATTCTTGTTTACAATTATCTATTTCCATTACATAAACTGAAGTATACTTCTTTTACATATTGTAATTGACACTCACATTATCAGATCTTATATACTTTGAAACAAATTCTTCTTTAAAAGGTTAAGTTATAGCGAAAATCTCGCCTTAATGGGGCATATGGATTTATGTTTATTGACTTTGCTTCCAAAATACGAAATTCGATGTTACATACATTTTTACGAATCATTTTTATTTTTTGCGCATGAATGATCTTGTTGAAGAAGAATGCCCATGATATAAGTGTTAAATTATGTTTCTTAAGTGGAATTATTAAGATTATACCATTGCTTATATTAGGTACATACTAGGTAATCTGATTAGAACAATAAACAAAACAAAAGACTAATAAATGTTTAGTCTATGCTAAAACCAATTTAAGTAGATAAATGGCGAGTATCGACAGAAATAAATTTCGAATTAATTTTTTAATTATCCATTGTAACAACGGAATCATTTTTGGTTTGCTTGAATTTATCTTTAATGAAGGATGTCCATACTATAAGAGAATTTGACCCGAACGTTTAACGTATGAAACCTATTTCATCCTAAAGTACTTACATTTTTGCGAATTAAAATCATTTTGACCATTTGTTCGATAAGGAAAGTTGTTAAAAATGACTTTGAAAATCGAATTGCCTAACTTATCTCGCCTATAGCTACTGAATCAATAAGTACCTATATTTCTGGAAAATTATTAGCTTACCAACCACACTTTTAAAAATGATTATAAAAACTATCTCGAGCAATTAACAAAAATGACACGGCTGGCAAAAGCGTGCTTTAAACTAAAATATAATATCTAGTGGTAAGATCAAATAAAGATCTTTGTATTCGTATGCATTTCATATCGGTGCCATTAATTTTTACGACGTCTTTATGTCCATGGAATAACATAAAAACGTAAAGTATTGCTAAATACTTTCAGAATTATGGCTAGTTAGTGATTTCTCAAGAATATAAATACTTGTTATATTAGTAGTTACATCCGTCATTAGTCAGTTGATCCAATTTTTAAAATCATATTTTCATAACTTTCCATATCAACTAGGGGATCGAATTCACATTTAATTCGTTTATTAACACGTACTTTATCATAATATAAGTTTCATACGTTTAACGTCATCCTCCTTTGAAAACAAAGAGTCTTTTTTTAAAGTCGACAAACATTTAAGCAGACCCAGGTAAAACGTTAATAGGGGGCCTATAAAACTGATACAACTTTAAGCATTTATGTTACCGATATACACTGGGGGTCGGTCTAGAGTTGTAAACTCCGCAAGTCAGACGTTCCAGCGTAGCAGTTAAAGAACTGCTGCGTAGGCTGCGTGCACGGCGATCGGGAGGATCGTTTCGGGGCCGCTTTTCCTTTCCCCCAGTCGAGTGGACTCATAAAAGGAGAGGCCCTGGGCAAAGGAGCGACGGGCTTTCTTTGTGACCCGATAGCCACGGAACGGGCTGGCTAAGAGTAGCCGCCTGAAGATGTGCCGGTCAAATGCAGCTGCAGGCGAGCCGATTTGTTAGTTTAATTTTACACGTTAGTTTCGATGGTCGGCAACCTCTCGCATAGTGTTACTTTCATGTATAGTATTAAGATTTTAGCCTGTACATGAAATACATAAATATTTTTCACGAAGGTTTTCTCGCGAGAGTTTTGCCCTACGTCACAGGCGACGGCCCAGGCAAATGCGAGAATGAATGTGTATTTTTCTAGGCAAGTCGTATATTCGGCTATATTTTTGCGACTTGAGAATTTTGTTGCTCGAGAGAGAGAGAGCAGCTCTCAAGAAGGCGCGTGTATTAGGATTGCCGGATAAGCGAGCATTGTTTATTATTTTATGATCCTGTACCGAACGCCGGACTAGCGGCCGGCGAAATGCGAGCCAGCGCGCAGGCACATAAGTTTGGGCCGGCGAGGTCCCTTTTTTTATGGCTACGCGCACATTAACGATGGTCCCAGTGTTACTCAGAGCTGCTGGGATCTGAATGTATGCATGACTGCGAGACTGTGTCGGGCTCTACGAGGGCTCAAAGTGTGCGTCATACACTTCGTCATTTGGCGAAGGAAAAATTAAATAGGAAAGAGTGAGCTCTAGACATACATTTTGCTCTGTATAATATTCAACAAATTCAAGAACACTATCACTGTGTTCATATATATAATTTTAAATGATTGAATTAGCTGTACGGATCTAAAAGCTCTCTACGTAACTCGATATTTACCGTAACCTATTTTCAAACCACGGATTTTATTTGAGTTGCGCATACATTTAGTTCTACTACATTACATTTGGAATCTCTATGAAATGATACGCAAAAGATTGCATTCGAAACCCGTACTCATTAATTTGTCTCTTAGCTACTTTAACGTCGACTAATAGAGTAATCATTTTTATTTGCTTTCTTCTTTCTTAAAACATATAAACATTTATATTCTCTATTATAGTTTTTCTAACTGTGTAAAAAACCTTTCAACTCACTTGATTAAACAACAGAAAAAGTAATCACCCAAACAAGAAAAGTTCACTCTTCTTCCACCATAGTTATGGTGTCGCGTCAAACAACGCAGCGGAATATAAAAAAGCACGCCGACGACGCCTCGAAAAATCAGTATGCCGATGCGCCTCCAATATACACGTGGCATAAAACACAGAAATCCAGGCTACACCTACACAGCTATCAACCAAAGAAAGAAAGAAAAAAGCCCCCGCCCGTATATCTCAAGAAAGTGAAATTGCGTTTTTCACTTTTCAGCGACAAAGTTGCGCCGCCGTCGTGCACCGACTGCCGAGCGTTTCGAAAAGGTATACGCGACCCTGGCGCCCCGTCTACTCTTATTTATATATCGAAGGATCCCATCAGTGGGGGCAGGGGTCAAAACTCGATTTTCCGCTCGTTCCCGCGGTCAGGCAAAGTTTTCGCGCTGTCACGGCGCCGTAAGTTGGAATGAAAGGGACCGACGCGAGGGCGTCGTCTTATACTCAAGAGCCAACCAGCGCTATCTCGCTCCCTTTATGCCGGTTGAAGGGATCAAAGACGAGTCTTTCTGGGTGTACTTCGTTCTATTTTCGCTGCTTTTTGCTGTCTGTCGATCTCGAGTTTCTTTAAGCAACTGGCTTATCGATGAGCCGGCAATTTTATTAGCTTCCACGAGAGGTCTTAATAAGATTCTATTTGCCCAGTTTGTTTGGTGCTGTATTTGCGACGTTGTTTATCGCGTTATTTGTCTTGAAATCTTTGAAGTGAGTTAAAGATGGAAAATGATTGATTATCTATTTTAGATAACATCATCTTTTTTGTAAACGTGTCTAAAAAGTTTTTAACATTGTTTGATAATGGGTCTTGTTACTTGTAAACTGAAATCATTTTTTAACGATGTCGCAATAAAAGATTAGTAATCTAGTTTATAAAATTACCTAGATAACAATTTAGCTAGATAATTTATTTCTTTTATGCACCGAAGAAAATAATGCAATTCTTTATATATAGATAATGCGTTATATAGATAAAACTATGTGTATCAAAATAAAACAAAGATACCCTTTTTTATCATTTTTAAATAAACTATAGATACATATTTATTTAAGTAAATATTTATCTTAACTTTTATATCTAGACAACTCGTTATGTAAATATATAGATAACATTATATACATAAAACTATGTGTATTAAAATAAAACACAGATACCCTTTTTATCATTTTTAAATAAACTATAGATACATATTTATTTAAGTAAATATTTATCTTATCTTTTATACCTAGATAACTCGTTATGTAAATAAAAATATGTGTATTTATTTAAAACAAAGATAGCACTTTTATCCGTTTTAAATATACTGGACACGTTACTGCTGACTTTTTACGGTTTTGCTAGATTCATTATACGGCCGATGAAAGCGTGATATTGCATTGTTTAAAGTACCCTTTTTAAAAAATGATAGAGACAACTTCATAGAAAAGTTTGTATTTTAAACGTATTTATTTAAGTAAATAATTATGTAGATAATGATAAACATTTATCTAAAACCATTTATCATTCAATTTCTTCCGTTAAACTGATTCTTCCTTTATTTTAGCTATATATAAAGGTAGATAATTTATAGCTAGATATTTTTTAAATTAAAATACTTTTTCATCTATATTTTTATTCAGATACAATAAAGACTTGTCCTCGGGTGATATCAAGTTCTTTTTGTAAACTCTGTCTTCGTAACGAAAAGCTTTGAACTCTTATTATATCACATATTTATAATGTTAATATTATACTAGCTAAAATCGCGAGCGAGTGTTAGCGAGTCTAGGTACGTTCGGACACACGCTGGAGGATCCTCTGCTAATATTATGGTGTGTACGTAGTAGATAAATGCAGTTGAACATTTTAAGTGAGGAAGTATGAAAGATGAATTTATAGAGAAAGGCAGGAAAATGTTAAAAAAAATTTTTGTAGATATTATAACATAAAAAAAATCTTAACAGAAAATGTGTACTGTAGTGGTATTCCCTTAATATAGTGCAGATTATATACTTTTAACAGAAATATAAAGCAGAAGAGTAAAGATTATACCCGACTTATTATGAAAAAATGATACCGACAGATGTAATTCACGTAAAATAACATCAGCAATGAAATGAGAATAGTATGAAAATTTTTATTAAAAAAAAAGACGGGCTGATTTAAAGATGTGAAAGAATATCTTTGAAATAAAACGATATTACATCTCCATGTTACGTACTGCTGACTTTTTACGGTTTTGCTAGATTCATTACACGGCCGATGAAAGCGAGATATTGCACTGTTTAAAGTACTCTTTTTAAAAAGCTCCCTCTCCCTCATACCCACTGAATATTTAATTACATTTAGTATTGTTTCTTTTACATTTCGTATAAACATCAAGAGCGCTGATAGATACAACTTCATAGAAAAGTTGTCACTACACAAAGCATAAATATATTTGTCATTGCAGCAATACTACTGCCGTCTGCTCGGAGTTTATCTTGAATCTATCGATTTTCTTGTTAAACTTCCTCAAATCTGTCAAAACGCTATCTCTCGGCGCTCGGGATGTATTTTAAATGAGGCTACCCCGCTCTCCGGGGAAATGATTTACGGATTAATTGACCTGTTGGGAGCTGGGGCAAAAGCACGAAAGATCGAGCAATTTTCCGTATTATCCGTTATTTTGGAAGCAAGCGTCAATTCGAAATGCGCATTCAGCTAAAGCCGCGAGAGCGCCTCGGCTGCACGGGAAAAGTTGTTTGTTTGTGCACTTACTTTGAAATTGCTTTAGTAGGATGTACGCCTTCCTCTCGTTATCGTAGAAACGTACCGGACCCTGAAACGTAACGAAATAATTCTCATTTCATCATTGCTATTTACAATGCGATGTACAGATTTAAAAGTTTTGTTGCTTGTTTTCGCAAAAATAGGATTACAAATTTGAAAATATGTAAATATAACGTATAACATAATAATTCTCATTTTATCATTGCCATTTATAATGCGATATACAGATTTAAAAGTTTCTTTGCTTGTTTTTGCAAAAATAAGCTTAAAAATTTGGAAATATGTTATTATAATTGTACTCAACTATAACTTTAATAAAGTATGAATTTTATGGTTTTGCAGAATAACGATTTAAGTACATTTTTTTATTTTTGTTTCCAAATATTAAAGTTTTAATGGTTGCAATAATGTGCTAAATAGAAACGTTACAGATAGCAAGTAAATGTATGCTTGTTGAATAACGTATTAAATATAATATTAGTTGCAGTATGAAAATTAGAAAATCCTTGCTTATTGTTCCAGAAAATATACTTGTCATAACTTGAGTAAATGTATAAGAACGATTTGGTATTAATATTAGCTCTAATAAAGTACTCTTCGAGAAGGGAATAAAAAAAGTTTACTTCTACTATGCTTTAGATGCGCTATGAAATTATCACTAGCGATTCAGAGGTAGGGGGCTGCAGAAGTCTTTATACAACCTCGATTATGTAAATGATATAATTGGCTAATGAACAAGTTATTAGTAAACCAAAATTATATTACAAATTGATGAAGTTTAAGTCTCGTTAACTAGAAAATACCATTACGGGACACTTTTAACTAGATTTAAGTCATTTTTTGAAAAACGAATTTTAAATAAATTGACTTTAGTCCTTGTACAATCATAAGATTATTAATTAATTGTAATTGTAATTACAACTTATAAAGGTCACCAAGCAGTTTGCAGATAGATCATCTATTTTCCAGTTTTCTTGAAATATCTCCGTAAGTATTAATTTTATCATAAAAATTATTCTAGTAACGTTATTAATAACGAAATTTGTATTGAAACGTTAATGTAGACTGTAGCAAAAAAATTTGAGTCTCAAAGAAACATGTAAAGAAGTGTTAAATCCTGCCAATAATTTTATTGAAGTTGATCAGACGGCCTAGCTACTATTACAAAATGGTTTATGCAACATTCCATATTTTCTGTAACTTTTAACCCAGTCGCTCCCAAGCAAAGAATTTAAAAAAATCATCAAAAAGCCTCCGTTCAAAAACGTCAACTAACAAGAAAAATCCCTCGCCCTGTAAACACACCCCTCGTATCTTAAAAATCAGCAAAGCAAAAGAAGAAAATAAATCGCGCACCATATAACGAGCCGCAGTCGCGTCACACCCTCACACTCTCGCACTCTCCACCCCTCCAACGAATACAGCCAGCGACGCGACGCTATGACGTCGCGCAACTCTTTCTTTTTTCTTCTATTTATCATCGTTGGCGCGATCAAAGCGCGACGCGTCGCTGTATATATACGCTGTTTTCTGCAGCAGCATCAGCAGCTAAAGCAGCCAGCATAGTTGCCGGAGAAAATTACGACGGCGCAGCCCTGGGATTCCCCGGGGGAGGAATGCTGCAGAAGCGACGGCGGCGGCGGTGGCGGTGGTGTTAAATCCAGTTAACGCTAACGCACTTGATAATAACGCCTCGTCTCGCTTCGCCCGCCATGCACCCACCATGTATACGTGTGTATATATATATATATATATATATATATATATATATATATATATATATATATATATATATATATATATATATATATATATATATATATATATATATATATATATATATATATATATATATATATATATATATATATATATATAGTGTTCTAGACTCGAGGCTCCAGTTGGCTGGTGTATTATTAAGAAGTGGCTACTGGCTAATTCTATTTCCGAAATAGCGCTGAATATTTGAGGGAGTTGTGCGAGACGAGTGTATGTGTGTGTAAAAAACTGCGAGTTCGTTATGTGTGTAAATGCTGTTTTTATAATTAGATCATTAGAAATATTAAGGAGGAGTTTGTGATACTGACTGCACTTAATAATAGTTTAGATGGTAATATTGGATTGGCTGTAGACACGAGCGGGGACGATAAATTAATTTATAAACGCGCATTTGAGTGGATTTGAGTACTATGTGTGAATGATTGATGACTTGGCAAACTGAGCGGCTGCGTGGAATATGGGTCTATTTCGATTTAGGATCTTTGTACGGAAAATAGTGGATATATAATAACAGCTTATAACTGAGCTATATGTGTAATGTGAGATTATTCAGATATATTTATGTAGATGAAATCAAAATAATTTATAAATGATGGTGTAAGTGAAGATAGATATAAATAAGGACGGATCCACGGTGACAGAAGAATCAAGTTTTCAAGAAATCTGTAAATACAAAAGTTAACATCACCAGTGGATAGATCGAAAAAGTTGTGTTTAGGCGTATGTGATAGTGTATTTTTCTCTTAATATGGACATGTCCTCGCGAAGCTTGAGTTCAATCTTGATGTACTCATTACTAGTAGTAATGTTATCATATCAGGTTGTGAAGTTAAACTGCTTTCATAATAAGCCCTAGTTCGATTGAAACCCATCATAGCATGACCATGTATAATTGAAGGTAACATTTTTTGTTCTTTCTACTTTTGAAGTAGATAATATGAAATCCTTTTTGAAAATTTCAAGCAGATCTGGACATTATCTCTACTGTGAAGTCAACGTCCTCGCTGAACGCCCCTTTTTAACTCTACATATTCTTCACTCTACATATATCTTATGTACATACTTGAAAAATATTCTGAATTTTATATTTCACGAGTAAAACAATTTACATCATTGATATCTTTAGGTATTTTATACTTTATTTTTGTTGATTTTTATATTTAACTGCGATTAGTTTTCGGAATAAGCCTAACTCTCAATAGATACCTACAAAGTACTATTATCATCTTTTGAACTATTAAGCAACTAATTAATTTTCCCTTCCTCAGTCGAAATCACTATTATCTACTCAGACCCTCATTGTATTTAACCCCTCAATAACCATCCATCCACGCAATCTTAATCGCGATAAAAGATCAGCAACTTCAACCCTCCAAATTGTACTTCAAATTCCGTTAAATACAGCTATCAGAGTAATAAATAACCCAAACTTCGGGAGAATTCCAGAAAGAGTGAGCAAGCGCGAATACGAGAGTAGTATGTAAGCGCGAAGAACACAAGAGAGAGTGGGGGAGGTGAAATCGTTGTAAAGTTGAGCGGCGCTAAAAAGCGCGAGGGGAAAAGTCCGTCTTGGTGTAATAGTTTCGGCGCGGAGTTTGGAGATCAGTGCGCGCGCGTACGCGGCCGAGATGAAACTCCCGTGGAGCGGCAACGGGCCGCAGGACCAAGTGCATTAAGCCTGACGTGGGCGTTACAGGAAGATTCAGAAGTTCGCGGGGTTGTGCGAAATCATCGTGCACGTGGTGTTACAAAAGCGATGACTATTGAGGGGTAGGTTGGTGTGTTTGATGCGGTAGGAAATTTAGGGATGCATTGGCTGATTATAGGCGATTCGTTGCGAGAAGGTAGGTATTGAGTTATAGATGGATGGGCAATTATTGTTGTCTGATAAAGTACCAACATTTTTCAGTTCTGAACGATTTCTGAAAGAATAATCATAGGAGTGAAGATTTTCGTTCATCTATATTGTTAGCTGTTTATCTTTGTTTTCTAAAGATATTTAATATTTGTATAATATATTAAATTAAATCATCGACTTTATTTATGATCTTTAGTAGTGATTTGATTCGTTAGATTGCTTAGTGATCAGTGTTTAGTGTTACTTTTTTCTTTTTTGTGTAATAGGGTTATTTGTGTTTGATACTGTAAATTATATTGCGATTAACACAGAATGAGCATAAATATTCCAGTAGACAAATGTCCACGGAAACTGCTCTAAAAAAGTTTAAATCGACAGTCTACTTGCAATAAAAGCTTTATGAAACTGCCTAGAAACTGGACAAAAAACTTACCTCAGATATAGCAAAAATACACTGCTCGAAAACTATTTTGAAAATGCTATCATTGATGCTAAAAGAATACTTCCAAGTAAAAGATATAATTTCCAAATATAACCTCAATAATACGTCTTATTATATTACAAGACAAAATAAAAATACCAAGAATCCTGCTATTCAAGTATAAAGAGTTAACTAAACAGAAGCAAATAAATAAAAAAAGGTCAAAATTTAAAATCTCTAGACAATCGAATCATTATGTAAACTTTTAAACAGAATTGTATTATCATAAATATATGGACAATATTGGTTTTGTATTTTACTTATTTTATACAATGTACAAAGATACTGTGGGTGGCATATCAGTTTTTTAGAAAAGTTCCAAGAAAATCTTCAAAGTTATAAAAGAAATTGTGTTACTTCAGGGCTTACATGTTGAATATTGAAACTTCAAAGAAAAATATATCAGTTTAGCGAGGTAGGGTATAGCTCTTTTAAATTTTAACTCTACATGTACAATGTTATCATAAAGTCGTGATAAAAATTTCAGAGAATTCTTAAGAATATCAAATTTTGCCTACAATCTTAAGCTTGTACATATAATGTATTATAGTCTATATTAAAAGTTAGTTTTTACATAAATAAATAATCATTCATTGTTACAAGCCGATTTACAATATTTTGCTCACTGGACTGTACAAGATACTGAACTAAACACAATGAGCCTTGTTTAACCCAAATTCAATCAACAAGTATCATTGATTTTCATATTCGTAAGTTTAAGTGCATTTTTTTAAATCACATCTCAGACAATGCCACTTTTTAACTGTATATTTAATTTAAGTTTAAGACGACTACTATTGATCCATTATAATTTACTTATACTTACATAAGTATTATCTATCCATTCATGAACTCGAGAAATAATTAAAGTATCCCGTAAAATTTTTTACAAAGAATTATTAACGATTTAATTTTGACAGTTACCGCTTATACTGTTTTCAGTAATTTTTTAATTGATAATAATTTTGTATAAAACGTACTTTTTCAGTTCTACTAGGATTCATCAATCGATAGAAAGTACTTAACTGGATAATATCAAACAAATTTACAAATTAAGAAAAGAAAATAATAAAACTCGTTGATTATTGATATAATTTAATCCTAGCATACTTCATTTTACTCAGCCAAGTATCTTTTATAGATCCAGTAAGCAAGCATAATTTCAACATTGGATCCCCACCAAGCTTCCATAAAAACTACCTTCCAACCTATATCCTGTACAAGCCAAAACCTTGACGCACCACTACAGCATCCCCAAAAGCCACACAGGCTGCAAACTATCTCACATTCCTACAGCAGCATCGAAACAAGGACCAAAAAGACTACAACTTTTCACCGGTATATACGAAAGACTCACGGTGACGCCCTCGAAGCTCGTGTTGCGCAGGGCCTCGAGGAAGAGCCGCTCCCAGAGCTCGTCCCTGTAGCGAAAGTCGGCGACCGTCTGGTTGCGCCGGTGGTAGCGTATGTGTCGGGCCACGTGCTGTATGGCCAGAGCCACCGCCCAGATGCCATCGTACGTGTAGCCGTGGAAGCGGGAGTACTCGGTGCCACGGCGCTGGTCGTACTCCTCCAGGTACTCGTCCGGCGTCTGGAACATTCAAGGCTTATATATTGGCTTCACCAGGTGGTTAGTAGCTAATAGAGTAATGGCTGAGGGTTGCTTTGGGGCATTGTTTGTTGTCTTGCACGCGGTGAAGGATTTCGACGGGCAGAGTATCAGTGAATGGAGTATCAATGAGGGGGTGTGTACTTTAAGCTTCAAAGCTGCTTTTAATTTTACGCCGATAATCGAAGTAAATATTGTAACTGTACGAATTAAGTACTAAAATACGCACCAACGCACGCACACACGCAAACGCACACACATACATACAATACAATTTGATACGATTCGAATAAATCGTTACTAAACTATCTCTTTGAGAAAGCAAAAAAGAGCTTGAAAGGATCAAGAGGATGCAACAAACTTACTCTATCTAACGATATATGTATTAGATTATTTTGTTTTACTCAGAACGAAATATGCATTAGAATTCAATTTCCTTTTCAGTCTCGCTTGATTTATGGGAAATGAAAAATGGAACGCTTAAATCGTTATCAGAATTAGCAAAATTAGGCGATTGCAATCAATTCGAAATATACGCTATTGGAACTTTGGAGATTTGTGCAACAATATGATGTATACTAATATAATATAAAGTATTAAAGTTATTGTATAAAGGTTCTATTGTCTTTAAAATTTTTTATAAACTAACAATAAAATATATGTATAGTTATAAAAACTAAATTATACAGATGTACCCCAAAGTGAGCGGCTGCAATTCTTCTAAATAATTATTAATCGTTTGTATGGCACATATCTAAATATGGTACTACTATCGTGGTTCACGTCTAAATAAAATGTATCCCTATATGGCAGCTTATTGGATCTGCCATTTTTATTTTTCAGTATTTCATTTCTAATTTGTAATTACATAGTGATCTAAAAACTTCTTGAACTAATATTCTGTCTTCACGTTAAGTGAATTAATTTTGGAAAAACTGTATTGTATTGTGGCACGTGAAAAATATTCAGTTAAATTTTCAACCTTTTATCTCAATCTTTATTTATTCTCGGTGCACACCATGTAAAATAATAAATAATACTCAAATAATGTTGTTACATAGCGTTTGTAATGTGCTTTTCTGTGAAAAGCACGTACTTAACTCGCAGAAAGCGAGTTATTGTTTATTTTTGCTGCACATACATCTGACCATCCTCATGTATGAATTATTATTTAATATATTAATAATACATTTCGAGAACCACATTTATTACATAATTTTCAAACTTTATTTCAGTATAAATGATAATTACACAAAATGAACAATTGAATATAATAATCATCCTGTAAATGTAGATACGTAAATTATATATGAAAAGTTAATGGACTCCTCTTTTATATTGAAAATTTATAGCACATATAGCATTAAAATATTTTTCACATAAACACATCTTCTTACATCCACTGTATCACATAAATTATTTACACGAAAGCAAGGAAAACCCTTTTGCCATTTCTCGAAAAATTAAATGAAAATTTACATTCCTTTCTTTTTTTCTGATTCACAGAGAAGAATCGACACGACAGACAAAGTGAATCCTTACTCCGTGATTTATACGGTTTACCCTCCCGGTGTCCTACATAACCTCAGACACACCACTCTCTCGCAGCTCGGATATTCCATTGTGGAAAATTTGTTTTCCCCGACAAGCCCGTGTCCCTTTATCCTCATCCTCTTCCTCTCTCTCTCTCCCCTCTCTCCGGGCTTTGGGATTTATTTTCTATTCGCGGACAAATTTTCTCCCCGCGCCGCGCGCACGAAGTGCCACACGTACGCATACACACTTCGACGCGCCGGCGACGACGAGAAAAGCGATTCCCCGCGTATAATGTGCACAAGGGGGTGAAGAACTGCAATGTCAAAGTCAATGAGAGAGCTCATGCCTCTGAACACCAGCGAGAAATTCTTCTACGTTCAGCGAATGTATACCCTCGAGCACGCGCAGAAAGAGCGCGCAGTATTATTCGAGGAAATCCATCAAAGCTTTGACCCTGGTATAGGTATCTGTGCGCGCAAAGTTTTCAGGAAAATCGGGATCGGTTCTCCCCGAGCGCCATTTTACATACGTACGCGCGGAAAGAGAAAGGGAGTATATATCCCCCCTATTTCTCGTGAATTTGAGCTCACGCAAAAATTTGTCGCAACTGTCACTGTCAGCCTTCAAGTGTCTGACTCTCTTTCACTTTTATCGAGCGCGCGAGTTGAATTTTTCCCGAGACGCGTATGTTTTGACACACCCTTTCTCAGCTCAGAGCTCCGTCACGGATGTATAAGTGTGATATGTAGTCTTAGGCTTGATTCATAGTGAGAATGGTGAGGTTGTGTCTATAGTTATGCGACATGTAGCAATGCGTGGTGTAAAGTTGTAATTCTTTGCTTAACCGATTCAATGCGGCTAATGTATGAGTCAAACTATGTGATTTTTTACAAAATACATTTAAATTTTATTTAATTCTTTTCCAGACGCTAAATAATAACTAGTTCCATTGCAGAAGTAGAATTCAGCGTTTTGAGTGTAAAAAAGAATGTATAAGAATTTACAATAATTGATGGTACATTTTTGTACAATGTAGAATTTAACCCGCTAAAGATGTATTGGCTGTAAAACAAAATTGACGCTAAATGGTCTAAACTTTGTCAGCTAGTAGGTAATAAATACATTCATAAAACACTGTAAATTATGAACAACTTTGCGAACTCGTTTAAATAGTTATTGTGATTTTAATTCAACATAATGAGTTTTTATGGGTTTTAATTACAAAATCCTGCTATTAAGTAGTTATTGAGTTATTAAGAAAAAGATATATAGATTTTAAATTGAGAGAGTACAGAATATTTCCATATACGTTCATAAATGTTCTAAGAACAAACAACATTTTAAATAATAATTATTTCAAGAATATTTCATGAGATATGAAGTAAAAGCCGAGAAAATGGACGTATAGTCATACGAAAAAGTTCTAAAAATAAGGGTTAGAATTTATATCTTCAATGTTTTGCTATTTATGGGCCTATATAATTAAGCCCGAGTATTACACCCGCGAATTATTTTCAACATTTTGTGGAAGCATCGCAATCGTTGCTTCTGTTATATTAATTTGCATATATATCGCGTCTAATAAGGAAATTTGTTTGAATAGAAATATAGTTCAGTGTAAGACCAACTTGCTCGTTAATTATTGTGTAGTTAGTACTTCGTAAATATCAATATATATTCATCTAACTGTAGATGGTGAATATCTCGCAATCACTTAGTTGAAATATGTTCAATGACTTAGTTTGGGGAAATAATCGCAACATATATTGACGCTGCAATGGATGCTACGGTCGCCGCACAAACAAATTCAGCGACAGTGTACGACCATATTTCTATATTTACGTAAATTTTACCAAATTTGGACCGAATTTATTTTTAATACCATAGACATGCAAAACCTAAAATAATAATGTAAAAGGAAAATCTTGACAATTTCCGTAAAAGTCAGCAACAAATCTATTATAGAATTGGCCTCGGAATTGGCGCTTACAATTACAGTGAACATTGCGGAATTATTATTGTAATATACGCGTAAAATAAATAAAACTCGAATAATTGAAAAATGTTGCTTTTTTTATATATAAACACTATGAAATGTATTCCTTAGAATAAACAGGAATATCATTGTAAACAAAAAGCTGCAGCGTAACCTCCAATTATCAAAAACCCTGGCCCAAAAGAAACTCGCCACAACTCAGCAGAATTTCGCTACCCTCACTGCAAACGCACCCTCACATCTACAGACATACGCAGCGTCACGCAACTTTTTTTCTCGTGAGTAACGAGCGCGCCGAGCGTATAAGGTCCCGAGGAAACCCAATAAAGCACCTACACACAGAGCATCAAGAACGAAAAGAACGAGAACAAACGAAAAGAAGAAGAATCCTAAGCTCAGCGTAAAATCCTTCACCAACAATCTTCTCCCAGGCATTTAAACACACACACACACACGTCCAATTCGCTTTTGTTTGTCCCTTCCTTCACGCCCCGCGGAGTCAACTCGCCGTATATATTTTCACTGGACGCGCGGCCTTTTTTAAGTTGTTTTCCTCCTTCGTTAGCCCTCGCTCTATATACACGGTCAATCCAATTTAAGTTTTTCGCGTGTGTGGGTGCAGGCTGCTGCCGAAAAACTTTTGCCCGCGCTATACTTAGGCGTCGCGCAGAAGTTCGCCGATGAGAAAAAAGCTGCGGGGCGACGCGACGCTAGCACGTAGTTGTGTGTATAGTCGGCCGAATCTCGGATGCGCACTAGGATCGACCCTCCAGCGGAAATTGCTGTGTTACTTGGGGTTTGGGGCGCTGGATGGAAAAACAAGTTGAGGTCGTTCGTTTCTTCGAAATCGGTTTCGAAAGTTAAGTTTTTTCTATTTCATTGGACGGAAGTGTTGTTTCGATGGACCTACTTTACACAATTTATTGTAAGAATGTGATACGATTAGAATAAATTTATTGGGATTGTTGTAACTTGTTTGAGGTTGTTTTGTACATTTTCTTAGATGTTGCAAAATTATTATACAACGGTTGAAATTTCATGTTTTGTATCATAAAGATGATGATCTTACATCAATTAGTATTAATAAAAACACAAAAAGTTGTAATTTAAACTGTCAAAGTTGGTATAAAGCAATCTCAAAATAAAAGTTAGTGATTACTTGTTAATGTAAAAAATTACCTCTAATTTAGCGTAAAGAATATTCTCAAAAGGGATACGATGTTTTTAATCGCAACGATTAAAATAAGTGTTTTCTGATCGTAACGTATGAGATATAAGATATTTTCTTGTCGTAATGCATACGATAAGTCTTGTCTCTTAGATTAATCCGGATAGACACGTTGATTTATAACTTGAAAATTGTTACTCTATCATAAAGAATGCTAAACATCTCTATAAAAAGAACTATCTTATAAGTAAAATATTCTTATTTATATCCTATAATACTCGTAACAATAAGCACCTGAAGTAGTAGTATCTTAGAAACGAATCATTTAAAGTACTTGATGTTTTTTATTAATATATTCGGAATAACGTTCTTCATCAAATATTCATTTTTTGACAAAATTACCAGAATTTTTTCTCAAACTAATTAAAACATTTAAGATGTCGCTTTTTAGCAAGCTCGGTATAGGAACTACGTGTTAATGACGTCGCAACTTTTGAAGCACTACATGCATATCTCTATTTTAGAGCGGTATAACTTCTTAAAATTTTGACTACATTTATACGACTATTTTAAAGATGTGATCAAAATTAAAAGATAGTCGTTAACAATGCTATTCTGACATCAACTACCTTAACCCGGCTTAAGTTGTTAGCGGATGAGTTCCGCATGGGCATGCATAATTTAATGAGAGCTAGGTTAAGTTTCACACACAGAAGTTTTCTAAGTAAAATAAATAAATCAGGTAGACTGTAAAAATAAACGACGAAAAACTAAAGATAAATATATTTGCAAATTTAAAGTTATGCTAAAAAACAATAGAATCATCCACATACTGTCAGAGTTTATCGTCAAATAATGATTATTTATAAAATAAAACCACTACACACTAATTTTATGGAAAATAATTGACTTATTCTACTCTAATTTTTGTTATGTAAATAATTTGGTTAGGTAAAATAATTGTTTTATAGTCAATTATATTATCAAATAATGATCTTGTCAAATGATGATCTTGTCAATTATCTTGTCAAACTTGAACGGAAAAAAAATTTCACTTGTACTCCTACATCGACAGGCTACCAGCTAAAAACTTTATTCGCGTTTTTCCCCCAAAACTTAACGAGGGTTGCGTTGTTTTTTGCACCCAGCATCTCAAATGCAGCTCACAATACTGGTGCTCGGGCCTCGCGAGAACGAGAAAAACTGCAAAAAAACGTCGAGAAAATACGTGATGCTATGCGTATACGAACGCTAAAGTATATAATGGAAAAAGTGACGAGCTCACGTGGAAATCTCTATGGGCAGTTTTTTATTTTCGCCTCTTGTGCGTTCGCGTGGCCGGATTTTTTCCGAAAATCTATTCCGAAGTTACTGCCTGCTCTACTATGCAAGACACGTTTAAACGTGAATTTTTTACGCGTACGTGAGACTAGCGTTTTAATAAATATTTATTTTAGCACGCATTGTATTTTCATGATTTACAGCTCAATATTTTATGTGTTATTTTTATTATTTATAGAATAAAATATGCATTAGTTTTATGATTTTCAATTAATAAAAGTAAAGTAATTTTTTATGTTTATAAAATAATGTAACGATGCAAGTTTTATGATGCTAGTAAACTCATATACAATCAAGGCGAAATCTGTCACGTCGATCTCATTAATGAAATCCAAGAAATGCATACCGCAAGTGGATTCACTAATTCTGATATTTTACCCCAGCTATAAATAAATATCGCCCATTTCTGCACGCGCAAGTTCAAGCAAAATGCAAAGTAGACACGAGAGGACGCGGAACAACAACATTTTCAATTCCGAATCAATAATTAATTGCATATCAATTACTTTTTCCTCAACCGCGAGATTTGCATAATCCGACGCCTCATCAGAATATATAAGTCGAAGCCGATCGATGTCGAGCATTTATTAAAGCGCAGAGGAGAATAAGAATGGAGACGAGGCGAGAGTCTGCATTGATGCGATTCATAATATTCGAGTGCGGTGCGGCGGACGAGCCGAGATCGAAGAGAGGGGGAGACTCGACTAATATAGAGTACTGACGGATCAGAAATATCTCGTCGCTCTCTCGTTCGCTCGGGTATAACGCTATCAACTTTTCCCGCAGCGACGGAAACACGATTTCCTCGCGGATGATTCAAAACCGAGTGCATCTCGAAATGACATCCATCAATATTTAACGTAAATTTGAATCGATTTAACCGTGATTTGCGTGCTCCCTACTTCCTTTCCGTGTCTTCGCATCACACTCACGCATCCGTTGAGAAATGCTGTATCAGAAATTACTATTTACTGGCATTAGCATAATGCGATAGAATCGTTTTCTTACGCTTTTTTTTCAGATTTATAGAAGTTATTACTAAACATACATGTATACACTAAGAAAACAATACCGTAATATATTCAGTTATCGATACAAGTTTGCACATTTACTTAACGTCTCAAATTTACGCAATATTTTTATGATTTACTATCGTCATTATGATATGGTTATAAATTTATTAGAAATTAAATTTAAAAAATATGTATTTCATATTCTGATGAAATCAGTTTATTTTACTTTTCATTTGCATTCGTACATTAAAAGCTTTTATTTCAACTATCTATAGTATTATTTTCATCACAAATGGAAGAGGCTTAAGCTTTTACATTTTAATTATTTGTAAACTCGATTTATTTCATCCAACATGAAGAGGGGCTTACGAGGGTCATTAGTAGAATCGAGAAGGGGTGAGAAGGGACCAGAGTATGTGCGTTGTAACAAGGAGGGGTAGGAAAAGATATACAAATTTGATAATATCGTAGTTTTTAAAATAAATCATATTTTGAGATGAAACTGATAATATTACTATTTTAATTTATCAAAAAGTAATATATTACTTTGCAGTGATAAATGTAATAGAAATTGCTATAATAAAAACTACTAAAAAATACATTGATTTATAAATAATTATCGGTAGAATTTTTCTCCAATCGCACATACACTGTAGCTGAATTAAAAAGCAAGTAAAGTTTCAGGAGCATTGAAAATAATAGTTATTTCTGATGGTAGTTCCAAGTTTCGTATATCGAGCTTAATGTGCGAGACTGAAATATGTATATAAAGAAGCGAAAAGAGAAAAGATAGGTATTCCAAAATTACTGAAGGGAGATAAAGAGAAAATATTTCTCTCTCACTCTCCCTCTCAGCTTTATAAAAATATAGGGCACGCTCGAGTGACTTTAGAAGTAATAAAACAATAATACACACGGCGCTCCCGCGGAAAACGTCGTTTCTTTATAGGGTATGGAAGTCCCGTCGGGAAATCACGACGTAACTTTTCGGGGGCAGAGAGCCGGCGCGCGCGCGCGGAGAGAGACGAGTTTTGAAAGATTTGTCGTTCCGAGAAAAAGGGTCGTCGCGGCCGGCCAGTAGCGACGCGACGAAACTTCTTGTACTTACGATCCCGGAGACGGTGATCTGTTGCTCGGTTGATAATGGAAGTAGGTCGGTCAGGATGGTGCCGTGCAGCGCCTCCTGGAGCTCCAGAGGAGCGCACACGATGTCCGGTCGCAGCCACCACTCCTCCGTGTACATGCCCATGATCACCCATTGATACTTGCGCCCGTACATTTTTAACCTGCGCGCGACAGAGAGATGGAGAAACAATGAGTTAGTGAGATTATATTACGCGTTGCCAAATTCTATATATATGCGTCAGTACGTACACTTATTCGTTCCGTGCGATTTGAAATTTACCAATACTGATTGATTAAAAAAAGATCGCGAAACGAATTCGTATCTATTGGGTGTACGTATAGGAGACACTTGGGTATAACGGGATACTAGTTATAATTTTGTTTGCCTATTCTAATCCAAAAGATGAAATATGAAAGATAGTATAACTTCTGTATTTCAAAAAACGTAATTATAAGAATCTATAAGGATACATTTCATAAATATATACATTGATTTTCTTAGATGTCTATTATCTAAATTTAAATTTTTGTAAACCTTTTGAAATTAATTGTTAATATTTTTTCAAGATTATGAATAAGTTTGGGTATTACCAAAAGGCTATGATGAAGATTAAATATAGATTAGAATTTAATAAAATGATGGTTTAATTTTTATTTTAATTAACTTACCAGAATCTAATTCACGATACTCAAATATCTTCTGTATCCAAAAAACAGTTTTTTGAGAATAAAAGAAAAAGCTTGCAATGAGGTAGCTAAAAATATTTAATTTTTTCATAAATCTCGATATAAAGCTTATAATGTTATGAAATTTAGTGTGCAACTTAAATTTCGACATAGAACATGCTTTAATATTTTTAAATATAAAAATTAAACGATCAAATTATGCAGAGTAATAAATACTCTTTAGAAAGTTGGTAAACAAATGCAATTTTGTTTTGTTCCAAACAGTGTTTCCCGTTATACCTTAGTCTACCCTCCTTTCATTTTTTTGTATTTTTAATTTCATTTTTTCTTTTTCCGCTCTTACTCAAGGGATGCCGAAATTTCGCAGCGCCGGGTAAACAGTCGCGATATATAACTGAATTATATGCTGTATCGAGGGAACTTTTCACTCAGCTTGCGGAGCTGCCAGGCGATAAAAACAGAAAGAAAAAACTCGGGCCGAGGAAAAAGTTGCGCATGCTCTTTTTTTGTATGTTAGTTTTACGCTTCGCTGAAACTTTGCTTCGTTGTGTGCGATTTTTGAATTTTTTTATCATCGGGAACGTAAGTTAGTGAGCGGCGCGCACCTCGTCGATAAGTCCGACGTAATCTGTGTGAAATATTGTACTTTGACCGAAAATTGCGACTGACTTGCGCGCGCGTAAGAATACTGAAGAGGATATTTATCTTGTGGTATTCTAAAAGAAAGTGTAGATAAAACGATATAAAAATGTAGAAAAAAACAAATTTTTAAGTCAATGTTACATGAATATGATTCTTTTAAAAATATAAATTTTCAAATTAGAATTCAAAGCCTGTAAATTAGAATTCAAATCACGTAACGACTAAAAACTTAAATGCGACTGATGCAGCAATGAAAACATATATATATATATATATATATATATATTATATATAGGCAAACAAACATATCATAACCGGATTGGAATTTATTTTAAAATTGAACTACGCAATATATTAAAAAATATTATAAGGCTTTTATCTGTATCTGTGGTATAAATGTATAATAATTAAAACTCCAATGATTATGTTTATTTATATACAAATAAAAAATTACCTACCTGGCCCCAGCTATTTTCAATTTAATATCAAGTTTTAATTAATATTTACAATTTATATTAACGTTCAATCGACAAAACGGCACTGAAGATATAAATCAACATTATTTTAGCGTATAATCAAAAATTTATTCGGTCTATCGCCTTCCCCATTCTAGAAAAAAGCGTTTCCGCTAAATTATTCGACTTTCCATCTCTTATCTGGGCGAAGCAGTTTTTAAAAAGGATTTCCACTTGAAGAAATGATGATTGTCTACGCGGAAGATTGAAAAATTAATCGCCTTAAAATAAAGGAGCTTACCTGTGAGCCTCGCAGAAAATTTTCCTTGCCCACACCTCGTTGAAATTCCCAAGGATGATCCTAACGTCCTTTCCCTTAAGCTTCTCCAGGGCGCTCGTGACTTCCGTGGCGAAACTCTGGCTCTCCACGACTTCGATGTCATTCTGATCCAGATCCGAAACCAGTCTATTGTGTGCCTGAAAGCCAAACGACGCACGCACGCTTAACAAAACTCCTTAGACTTGCGCGGAACATATTTTCTAGGTAAGTGTTTTGAGTGGTCACGTCTTATGGGAAACTACAAAGAGAAAAAAATGGTTTTCCGGTCACCATGAAAAGCGTTCTTCACGTTATTCGAGCATTTGATAGATTAAGCGGAAGTGAAAGGGCATTTTTCAAACGGTTTTTTCTGAATCCAGATAAGAACAGAATCTTTTAAAAACTGAACCAGATAATGCTTATATAAATGCGAAGGGTATAATAAGTCGTTTTTTTTCAAAAACTCATTTTCTTAGAGGGATCTGTGTTAACGACTTCTATATTTTAAACTAATATTCAAAACTGATCAAGTTTTTAAAAAAAATCGGAAAAATCGGCCCTTTGAATTTGTATAAACTTTGTCTGGTTTAAATTTCAAAATATTTGGTTATTCTTTGCAACCGGAAAACTGTTTTAAAAATTTTCCATTTAAGCAATACGTATGTGAATCTTTCACATCCCATCAAAGAAATTAATTAAGTAATTATAATCAATTTGTTAGATATTTTCAAGCTTATAAAAATAGCTTAACTTAAAACAAAAGTTAAGTATGTAATAAATAAATCTTATACCAATATATTTCTGTCTTGAAATTTTGTAAATTTATCTTTGAATTAAATTTTTAATAACACGTGAATAAAAAAGACCATTTTCGGCGCGTATAAAGTGCAGCGAAAATAGAGTTTTCCGAGCGTCAAATAAAGAGTACCGAAAATACTTATTTTCGCTATCTTTTATTGATAGCAAAAATGAGTATTTTCGGTACCCTTTATTTATTTTTGCTCCATTTCCTTAATAAAGATTTTAGAAAATAAGGAAACTCTTGACAAATTTTGGAAAATTCTGGAAAATTTTGGAAAATACTGGTAAATTTTGAAAATTTTATATATACTATATGCATATATGCATATATATATATATATATATGTGTATATAATATGTCATAGACTTAAGTAGACGACTCGAAAAACTCTATTCTCAATCCACTTTGTAGACGACAAAGAATGGCCTTCTTTATCCACTTGTTACAAAAAATACGGTACGCAACTTGGGGCAAATGGGTATTTCCAGACTCGGATGATGATTTTTAGCACTCGTGAACGTCTCGTGCTCAATCATCATCCTCGCTTGGAAATACCCATTTTCGCGTACCTAAATAACCCTAGTTGCGTAATATACTATTTCAGATTATAATATAAAGATAAAGTGAAAATTTAATTAAAATATTTTTAAGTTAACAAGTAAGGTTATGTATTTGTTAGCTCTATTAAGTAGGGGAAAAATGTGAGGTAAAGCATTTCATTGCAATGTAAAATAGCTTTTTATCTTTGTAAATTTCAACTATGTATGACAAAAGTACATTATTGAATTGCTTTTATTAATTTTTTCGCAGCTAAATAGTATTAGACGAAGAGTAACCTCCATTCTCTTCATGTATTAGAGAACTCAGCGACATTGCCGCTACAAAAAAACAGCGTCAGGAAGAGTGCCAGTTAATCCCTCATTTCTCAATATTAAACTGTGAAAATTACTGAAAGATTTTCAGCCTTCCGTTTCTCCCTTAGTTGGGGAACATAAAAAAGAAAACACGTAGGTGACATACTGCACGGTCATATTGACCCCAACCACTAAGTAACTAAAAAACTATGCTTTATTTTGAATAAACTCTAGATCTTTTATAAAGTTTAAGTATTAATAATCACGTAGTATAATTTGTTTTGCAAAAAATATTAATAAATCGCAATAATACTATGCCTAAAATCGACATATAATTTGAAAAAACGATCGATTAAGAGTTAGTAAAAAATTACTTTTTGATTCTCCGTGTGATGAGTGCCACTTTTACGCACGCTTGCGTTAGCAAAAGTGGCACATATCGCACGGAGTGTAAAAAAATGATGTTCGATGCACGTGATAATAGTATATTACGATACATGTGACCTAAGTGGCCCATAATTGCACGGCGCGTAGTTAGCGCCCGAGCGTAGCGAGGGCGATACCGTCGCGCCGTGCAATTATGGACACTTAGATCACGAGTATCGTATACTATTTTGTAGCACGAGTGACATAAACCCGCCACCGACATCGGGGAGGGTGTATGGTGTGGGGGTGGGTAGGGCGGGGCAGGAGGGGGGGTTTCGGGGGGGCGAAGCCCCCCCGCATAAAAAAAAATAAAAATATAATCCAAAAAACATAAAAAATAAATTAAAGAAATTAGAAATCGTATAAACAAATTATTATTTAACCAAAATTCATTAGTTAATTAATAATCAATGTCAACTTTTATATATTGTTTGAATAGAACCTTATATAAATAAGATGTTTTTTTTTTTGCAAAGATAATAAATGTTTATTATTACCAGTTAATTAGAATATATTTATTTACCCTAATTGAAATTTTTTAAATTAAATTTTAATAAAGTTCTAATATTAATCATGAAAAAAATTAATACTGAATTTTAAATTGATTTTCAGATTGAATATTCAAAATACGCGCCAAATTGTCATATACAATCAGTTGAACTAACCTCTAAATTTGAAGCATTATTTTAAGGATTTATAATTGTTCTCTGATTCTTGACATGCGTATTTACCAGCTTTACTACTTCTTTTTTCTATTATTATGAACGAAAACGTTTATTTTGAGTGTTTTTAGTTTTTATTATAGGATAGTAGGGATCTGTGGCCTATGTGAATTCATTATTACACTGTGTAATAAAGCGCCACTTAGGTCACGGATAAGCGTGACCTAAGTGCGGGTTTAGGTCACACAGTGCTATAAAAATTATTCTCACATGAGTATGATTATTCACGCTCGGGCATGAATAATTTTGATCGCACTAGTATTGAAAAAAACCATCTAAAAACATTTATAAACATTTTCAAAGAAACTTCACAACAATCACGTTTTCCTCTAACTTGCCACCCAGGCATAATCCTTCAGTATTCCGTACCCATCCAGCGAATATAACTCTCTCTCACACACACTGCTCACCCGCGTAAAAAAAATGATCAACGCGAATTATTAATGCCAACGTAAATAAGAGCTGCAGCTCGCGCTCTCGGGGCAATTTTTCTCGCTAAAAGCGCTCGTTTTATTTTTATATCGAAACGTACCATACATACGAGACGAGCCGCGCGGACGACGGGTAGTGTCGTGATAAATCCTCCCCCCGTTTTCCTCGGATCAGGCATTTAAATATCCCGGGGGGATCAGGATTTTGCGCGCGTGCATGGTGTACACTTTTCGCAGGTACTCCCACGTCCGCGATGCTGCTCTAGACTTACGTTTTACTGCAGGGAGGCGCGGGGATTTTCATGGATTGCTGGGTATATTTATGGCTAAGGGTCGAGTGTAGGGGCGAATGGGGGGAAATGGTACATTTTTTCAGAATTTTTGTTTATGTAATTTTTTGAAAATTCACTTTTTCACGAATAATCGTCGAGTTTGTGGTTATAATTGATATAAATAGTTGGCCACTAAAGTTGAATAAGTGATGTCTCACTTATTCTCCGTGAAACATCACTTATTCTACTTTTGTACTTATCCGTTCCCATGGTGATGAACGATTTTTAACGTAGAATAAGTGAGATTTTACTTATTCAATTATAGAGTTGGCAAATTCTTTTGTTTTGTTTGTACATTTTGTGAATGAAAATTTCTTTTTTTCAACTATCATGCCCTTTATTGCAGTTAAAATAAAGAGCATTCCTATAGTATATTATGACACTGTTGTGGGAGATGGTTTTCTACCTTGCTCGAGGGTTTTCAAGGTAGAAAAACACCTCCCACAACAGTCTCATACGATATTTTATAGCACAACAACCTCAAAATCGACAATAAAGTTGGCATTTTGAGGTTAGTGTGCTATAAAAATTCTATACCATGATTAGCTAGAAACCAATGTTATTTTACTATTTCAAATCGTTCGATATTAGTTTGGTTTCATTGAGTGTACCTGAATTACGTGCACTCAACGAAGTATATTTTGAATTGAAATCCGTAGTTTTTTTAAGGGGTCCTCCAGTGACTGTTTATAAAAAGAAATCGTCAATTCTTTTATGACATTTTTTAATTTTATATAATTTTAAGAAAATGTTGTGATCTGCTAGATGTCACAATTTGAAGATATAGATATAGACAGTTATTTAAAACAATTTATATTAGATAGCATTCGAAATAAAGACTTAATATACGTTGTTCTCGAAGCTTATTTTTATAAGTTCATCAATTTCATTGCGCAACCCACGTTAATGTATCTTTTTGAAACTTACAGGGAATATTCATTCAAGTACCCTGGTAGAAATTTATCCCGTCCACTTTATAGATCTATGTAGAATAATCTCGCGCTGTGTAGATCTATGTAGGCAAACTAGATAGTTACTATAAAGGCGTGTAATGGTCGTCCCTTCTAGTTTCCCAAATTTGCCCCGATAAAACTAGATAAGCAAAATTATGACAATAACAGCCACTTCAAGGTTATGTTTTAAGAAACACAAGCATAATCTATTACGATTATTATGTATTATTTTGATTTAAAGGTATTTACATGTTATTGTTCACCTATTACCAATGTAAGTAAATGTAAATAACCTCTAAAGTGTAAGGTTATAAAATTTTAGATGCATCGAGTTTTTGTATTTAAGAACTCAATAATAATATTATGTTACAATCAAAATAAGAAAATAATCTGAATATCCAAATAACTATATGAAGTATTAGTGCATATATTTATTTTGTTTATGTAAAATTAGTTTCCTTACATTTGATTATGTTCCATCCTAAATACAGGCTTGGTTTCAAAATCTGTATGGTTTATGTAAGGAAAACTATTTTCACACACATTTATTATCAACTGATTAATGTTTTATTTAAAAAAAAAATGTATTTGAGTTATTATATTTATGTTCTATTTTTATATTTCCTACTGTCAATAATTTATAATCAAACACTTTCATTTGACATCTATGGCTAGTTAAAACATAGTAATTTGTTACTTATAAAGAAAATTATCGTCTACACGTGTTCGACTAATGTGTTTGTCTTTGAAAATGTTGTCACGGATGAGCAGTTTATGTATTATGAGAACTCAAATATGGATACAAAATTATTTGCAATTCTGAAATTAAAATTCTAGTTTTTAAATAAAGCATGTCATAAAGTACATATTTGTACATATGATATTATTATTATTTATATATTACTTTTCAGGAAACAACTACATCAATCAATAACATTATTTTGTGATCACTGTTTTTCATATGCAAGGAACATTATTTCTAAATTTTCATTTCTTAGATTAGATATGCTTTCTGACTACTTTTATATGTAAATAGTATGAATAGAACTATAGATCTTATTATTATAATTGAAAACTTGCATGTTAAACTTTTTTTAACATTAATTATTACAATAAAAGTTCTGTTCAATAAATAATATATAACATCACAGATTTTATACCTACATATTATTATTGAGAAAACTATGTAGATCTGTGTGGATTTATCGAGTTTTGTATAGTCTAGTACTATCTAGTTTGCTTATAAAGGCCGTTATAGCGAATGTGGGCGCCACGATAAGATGTCTAC
The DNA here is from genome assembly GCA_949152435.1 of Gastracanthus pulcherrimus. Taxonomy (NCBI): domain Eukaryota; kingdom Metazoa; phylum Arthropoda; class Insecta; order Hymenoptera; family Pteromalidae; genus Gastracanthus; species Gastracanthus pulcherrimus. The sequence continues at coordinate 73,494,873 of OX424572.1, forward strand.
CAGGGTATTTAAAAAAGAATCTGGAGTTTTTTAAAGTGCGCTTATATTAAATATTTTATTTTTCTATGGTTAACAAGTCTAAATAAACATTTGGTGTCAATATATTCACATTATACAAGTTAGCTACTTATACAAATTACACTTTATACGATAACCCCCCCCCAATTACAGTCATCCTGTTTATATTTACTTTCACCATATTTTTCCTTATATCAAAATTTTACACCTAAAACTATCACTCAATCCACAGTTGAAATTGCTTGCATTTTCTAAAAAAAAAAATGTTAAGCTGACAGCGAACATATTGTATTACCGATGGATTAATTCCGTAATGGTTACATCAGAGCGCACACGTCCCACTCGCAAAGAATGCATCAGACGGCAGCGCTAAGAGCCAGAGCGAATAATTTACATCAGAGCTTCAGTAGCATCACGCTTTTTGAAAATGTTAACAGGATATGTACTTTGTAACGCGCGGCGCGCTCGCAGTGTATTACGCGAATCGCGGATAAGTGCAAAATATACGGCGCCTGTGCCCGAGTTTGACCTAGATGCGCGGATAAATGTACCGGCTAAGGCTCTCTCTCTCTCTCTCTCTCTCTCTCTCATTTTGTATTCCGCGTTCCTTCTATAGCATTTTCGAGTTTAATTATATGCTAACGTATGAACGTAAACATCTGTCGTCGCACTTTCGGTGTCTAGTGCGTCCGCGCGTGGAGGGGGCTATAAGCGATGTGAAGAGTCTTCTGCATACATCTTGACATTACGCATCCCGCTGAACTTTCGCGAAGAAAGCGGGACGGTTGTTTTTGCTCCTTGAAGTGTAGAAGTGCAATCTTGCGGCGGTCGACTTGCATTTGTCGTCTAACTGATTGAGATATCTTCCGCACTGAGGAATGAATTTTTTTATACCTGTTACGATTCCTTAACAGTAAAGTCAGCTATTTTAAAGTACAGTGAACTGAATATTTCTTTACTGTTACTACTTTTGTGACTTTGAAAATCTCTAAATTAACAGCACTTCTTGAGAGTTGGATGCAGATTTTTTAATAGTCAAGAAATCTGATTTAGGATGCAATGCTTTTTTCATAATATCTGAAATGTATCAATTTACTTATAGCGAAGACATTTTTCTCTTAGTGTGCATAAAAGGCCGAAATGAGAGGGCACTTGGGAGAGCTCTAAATAAATGTTTTTTTTTTCAACATGAAAATTATTTTATAAAATCAATGAATATTGCGTAATACACTAAAAACAGAAGTAACAATAGGTATGGGGTACATGTTGCATTGTTAACTTAATTGTGACAAAATGCAGCTAAATATAAAATACGGAACATATTATGCAGTTTTTCGTGAGCTATACATTTTTTGCTGAACATATTTATATTCTTTATTTTCACATGAACTCATATATATTTTCACATTATGTAACAACTTTTTAAAACTATCTGTTATATAAAGTTCTATTTACATATTTAGATTTCTCAATATATATGCCTAGACAACTAGATATTTTAGTAGTTGCATCCATTTTAAAAATGTCTGAGTTATTAAATATCTCCATATAAAATATTCAACTGTCTATATCCTAAATAATGAAATTTTTTCATAATTCCTAAAAACTTCGATCAATCTCACTATATTTCAGCCTTATATACAAGAATAAGCCACCTTCCGAGAAATCTCGAGGCAAGTTCATCAGCCGCCTTCTTAATCACGCGCATTCGCGATGCTTTTCCCAACGTCAAAACCAGTCGGAGCGCGAAAATTAAATTGCCGCATGCAACTACCTTCCACAGAACGCACGCACACATACACACACGTGCGCGAAACTCCGGCAATAAGCGGATCGACTAATTAACATAACTAAAGTAAACGAGCCGTTGGCGCCGCGGCACACTCGAGCTGCACATAACGCGTTGCAGCTGCAGCTGCTGCGTTTCCTTTGACGCTGTAAAGCCTTGCGCCCTTGCGGTCAGGAGGAGGCAACTACCCTCCCGTTCTGTGGGAGAGAGACTTTTAGTTTGTCGCGGCCGGTGTAATTAAATTTCTTATGACGCCGCCGCCTCTTTCTTTGCTCCCGGGGCCTGCGTCGAGTTAATGGTGCGAAAAACGCATTTTAATGCTAATCATTTGGCCCTGGCTTGCTACGGCATGATAATGCAGTTCGCACGAGGGAGGTTCTCGAGTGCGCGCGGTTACGAGAAAAGTTAGGGACTGATTAGCGAGACTGAAAACTATTTTAGCGCCGGCTAACGGTCGCAGGGGTACTTTGAATAAATTGAATTTTCGCGCCTTTTTCGGGGGCCGACGAGTTTTCAGGGAGGGGGGAGTGCATAACGAATTCATTGGAGAAAGTGTCATTAGGGTTGTTGGGGGTTTAAATGAGTTTTCTTGCGGATGCGGGGGAATTTGGAAAGCGTCTTAAATGCGAGGATATGAACTCGCGATTGCGAAACGTAGGAGAGGGTTACTTTCTGAAATCAAGGTATAGAGATTAATAGTGACAAACTGCATGAATTAGGGACTAAATAATTACAAATTTTTATGAAATGAACAAATGTGATGAGTTAAAGAAAATATGATGAACTTTCTATCCCGTTTCTAACATATAGCTACTTGAAGGTGTAATGTTGTGGACATATATTTTATGGCAAAGCTACCAAATTTTCGCGTTGATTATTACAGTATCAATTGTAAAAATTAGAAGAAATATAATTCTTGAAACTAATTTCTGATAATCAACTACTTTAAACTTGAATTACCAGTAGCTACAATCATCAAAATATTTTCAAAATGACATCAAATATTCAAGTTACACGGGGCTGTACATCAATTAATTATTGTTTTTACATCTAATGCCTGATATTGATTTTCATGATGATTATTACAATAATAAAAATAGTGATTCTCAGTTCAAAGTACACTCTTATAAATTATTATGTAGTTCTTTTGTAAACTTTTGGAATTTTTAAGATATTTTCAAAATTCAGGAGAATATCGACAAATTGATACACAAAGAACTTTTAATAGTTAATAGTTATTCTTACGGATTGCGGTACAGTTTGTTGACAACTTTTCATAATTCAAGAAGATACAGAAACAACTTTGAAATATTCATAATGTCACTTCGAGTAGCATCTTTTGAATTTTTTATGACGTCTGCATGTCGGCCAGTATCTTTGAAATGTTGTTCTTACTTCGTTACATAATTCAAAAGACGTTCCGTAAACAATAACTTTCGTAAATTAAGTTTGCTTTTAAAAATACAAAATGAAGTACACATCGGTTCACATATTTTGCCATCTATGTGAATACTGATGACAAAATAAATTTTGTAATCTTTTCTGTTTTAACTTTCTTTGTTATAAGGTTAAGCAATGGTTATAAAAGACTGGGCCAGTACTTGTAATGTACATTTAAGTAATTTTATACTTGAGCACTATATGTGCTTATTAAAAAAAGTATAAGAGACCAAATTTTTCAGAATGTCAAATATTTTCAGCTGAATCTTATACTTCATTCCCTTATTCTTAAAAATGTTAAATATGATCCTATACATTCATGATAAGCGATCCTAGAAAACACCAAAACCAATATATACTTTTACACGAGCAGTGATCCAGTCCCTTATAACCACTAAAGACTTAATAATAAACGAGAAGAAACTCAACTTTCGAAACCAATTTTAGGCGTCGACTTCCTCAAAGCTAACTCTCTGTTGTGTCCAATAAAAGCTCTCTTTACCCCTCTCTCTCTCTAGTCTCTCGGAAAGCGAAAGAAAAGGACAACCCGAAGGCTTACTATCGCCGTCGTATCTTTATTCGGCCGCGCGAACAAGTCGCGCTCAATCTTCGGCTTACAGGGCTTTAAGCCCGCAACCTTCGCATCCGCTCTCTCTCTCTCTTTCTGTCTCTCTCTCTCTCTCTCTCTCTCTCTCTCTCTCCTGGGAAGCTCATTTTTATCAGTCAGAAGGTGTAATGAGCTATTTAAAGTTAAATAAAGATCTCGCAGCGTGGACTTTCCGCCCGAATGGGACTGTAATTTATTAGACACGTTGTAAAAGTTTGTACGATGTTTTCATTTCCCGCTAGGTCAAACTCACCTGGGAACACTAAAATCACACATTTCTACAGTGTGTATGTGTGTATGTGTATGTGCGGTAGTAGTTAGTCGGGGCTGAGGATTAAGCTCTTAATGATAACGGCGTCCCTTTACTTTTATTGCTATACTGTTTTTGGTCATTTCTTTCGGCCCGCTACGTATTGGACACGGGAACTGCCCTTTGCCCCTACGGTGAAATTGAAACATTTTGTGCTGTTTACCAGGTTTATATATCAAATAATTTGTCTGGTAATGTACCGGTCAAATAAACTGTAAAATAAAACTCTTAGTGATAAATAGAGAAGGTATTTTTATTTAATCAAATTACTATTAATTTATGTGTTACAACGTTAATATCGTTTTTTGTAATGTACATTTAAAGATTTCGATGAACTTTGTGGTATAATAAACGCGTCATATCACCAATAATGTTTATTAATCATGTCTTGGTTTCTGAAAAACTCTTTTTATATGATCTGAACAAAATATTGAAAGGTAAAAGTGATGAATATTTACATAGTGAAATTATCAGTTAACAAGCATTACAAACATTTGTCATTATCGTGCAATGCTTTCTAAAGAAATGGTATGACGGTCATCTTTTTAGCACACGGTTGAAAAAAGTAACATATAAGTTACATGTTACTTTTACAAACAAAATATTCGTAGATAGTTAACAAACAAATGTTTGTTACTTGTGTGTACACTGTGAAGAACCCTAACCTAAAAGATTATTTAAGAATACCTAATATAAAGGAGATCAGGTATCAGTTGCCAGATGTGGATAGATACACTAAAGCCTTTACAAAACTGTAGAATATAACTAACTACAATGTACATTTACTCACATAATTATACTCGTAACCACGTGCTCGAATCGAGCTGACAGCTAAGAGAGCATTGTATGCAATTACTTGAAGTTTGTTATTTCTACAAACAAATATACGTTAAAAGTAACAAACAAATTTTAACAAATGAGAAAAATAACATTATGAATTCATTTTTAACCGTGCACGATATTCGTTGATTTGATTGGTTAGAAATTTGAGTGCGAAACTCAAATTTAATATAAAACGTATAACTAATAAAAATCCATGAGGCACATTATAGACTCCCAGTATAAGTAAATATGTATACGTAGAAAGACATTAATGTTTTTATAGCCTATTGTAAAGATACATTAAGTAGGGCGATTATATTTTTAATTTTAATAAACCTTTCTATTAAAAAACATGTTTTCACAAATAAGAATAGTTAAAGCCTTAATACAAATTTTGAGAGCATCAGTTTTAAGCTTTAGTGCAATCGTTTGCTAACAGACATACCAAACAGCCACATACCCTAGAGGATGAAGCTTATAAAAGTATTTTACAATAAAACAATGTCTGCAGTTTCCATGTACAAGCTATTCAAAATGTCAAAAACCCATGCAAATCGTTAGAGAAGCTTACAGAATTTATTTTCCAACGCTTTCAAGTTTTCCACGTGTTCCCTCCATCATTAATGTCCTTTTTGGAAAACACACATAGACTGCACGGTAAAGCTTCATCCCCATACAGCGTAGTTTGCATAAACTGAAACGATGAACGCCGCGAACGAGAGAAACGAAATGCTATACATCACGTGGGTCCGCCGCTGGCAGTTACAAGAGGCTTACACTAGAGCAGCGAGTTTTTCCGGGATAAAAATAGAGGGGGGGGGGGGGGGACTCGAACAAGTTATCGTTTCATTATTGAGCACCGTCACAGTACGAGTGTAAAACAGGAGTTATACCGAGCTGCACGGTGGAGCGAGTTCGTTTGTTGGACGTTGGATTGATTGACTTTGGCGTTGACATCATTGTGGATCGATGATTGACATTGACAATTTGATTAACGAAGCAATTTGTCAGAATCCAGTGGACTTCGACAATTCTGATCGATGCGCGGTAGGAGCATGTAGCGGTTGTGGCGGAATCGAGCATTCTTTATGCTGGAGTACAGCGTGATGCAGCAGCAACGCGAGACTTTGTCCCGGCTGCAGCAAAAATATGAATATATCGAGGTGGCTTGTGTAGCGTTCGCCGGATTTTTCGACTTCAATTTATCATCCTTCGCTTTGCCTTCTATTTTCAAAAGTTTCCTTCGCGCTTTCGATGTTTTTTGATTTTGTACTTTCAATGATACTTTTGGTTAACAGAAATCACAAACAAAGATAAACCAGCATGGATGACAATATATGAGCAAAGACACAGAACTTTTAACTTTTATACTGCTTTCGAATAAGATGGTGTCATTATGTTACTTTGGCATCCAGTATTTAACTTTGTCACTTTGTCTTTCACAAATTCACTTTATTACTTTGTCATTCGCCAATTCACCTCGCTACTTTGTCATTCACAACTTCACTACGTCACTCTGTCATTCTCCAATTCACTTTGTCGCTCTGTGATGCAACAATTCACTTTGTCACTTTATCATCCATCAAAATACATGTACATTTCGTTGCTTGTGTTACAGTAATAAGTTCTAATTAATGTATTTGTTTGCATATTTATTAATAGAAACAAATTTCTAACAATACGAAGCTAATAATTTTTTATTTGCATACAAAATGAAAAGCGTGACCTGAAAGGGGTAAGATCGAAAATGACAACGAGAAATATCCTTTTCGATAGAATCATCCAAACCGAACCGAGCTGATGTCATTCATTTATTCCAAGAAGACATTTTTGCGCACGAAAAGACATCGAATACGAGATCCTACTGGGGCAAGTTCAATTATTCCGTCTTTTGTGAAAACGCGCAGTCACCAACAGCAGCAGAAGCACGCGAAGGATAGAGCATTGCCTAGGGCAAAGTTGCTCGCGTCGGTCGCTATCTCATCACCAACATATGTGTGTATGTATGTGTGTGTGTGTGTGTGTGTGCAAGTTCCGGCCTGGCGCCCACCGCGATCGCGCATCGCAGAGAGTAGATCTTTTATCCGCCCGCGAAGTCGCTTTTGATAGTGCAGAGTCTCCCCGGGGGGCTTGCATGTTACAACATCGGGCTCTTTTGATACTCCTCCGCCCTCCTTCCCCGCGCGCGTTTAACAATTCCGATATTCGCGATGAATTTTCCTGCAGAGGAGGGCGACTTTACATGGAAATTCTACGAGGAATAATGCAAAGGATATCGATGTCGAAAAACGCAGTGCTTGCAATCTGTTCGGTGTGTAGTGGATATCTGTGGGGAGAGTTCGTGGTTTGGAATATTGAAGGGAAAACATTGCGCGGATTTTGTTGGTTTGTAATGCTTTGAGGTTGGAATTTCGATTCTGATCAGTGTAAGTTTGAGGAGAAAGAGATGATAATGAGTTCTAGGATAGGGTTACAGTTGATTACTAAGCTGTCGAACAAACGAAAATCTGTAAGAAACAAGGAAATGAGTTTTGCGACTGCAAATTATGTTTCGTTCAGAACCAAAGTGGAATAAGTTCATTTTGAAAATCTTGCAAATCCTTAGCAAACTATAGAAGTAATCATACTCGTAACAAAGTATCAGAAGTTGACAGGACCAATAGAGTATATATGGGTTAGTATATTGTACAAATATTAAATATATTAACGGAACACAAATGTACAGTAGCAATATAAATGGACAACTATTTTAGCGCAGATAAGTTTTCGTTTACAATTTATTTAAAAATAAAAATATTTATGCTTGTGTTAGATTTGCTGCCTACCTGTTAAGAAGTTGCAAATCCCTATTTCTTATTGCAACCGAATTATTATAGACGTTTCTAGTGATAATTTTTATTTTCCCTTCTCCGCGTTTTTGGGTCATTTTGTAATATAGAGAGAAGGAATCGCAGTTCCAAAAACTTAATGTTACAACCAGAACTAAGATATAAACTAATAATTAATTTGAGTCATAATACGAGTTCATCAGTCGTAATCGCGACATTTGTACAAAAACGACCATGCGAAAGTTTTCTCCTGACCCCTTCTACCTAGTAGTACAGAAACTCACCACCCGGAACAAGCTTGTATAAGTGATTATAAAGTGCAGCAGGTGTTGGGTGGAAATCAATTATCAAAGAAAATATATAATGATGGAGATTTTAATTATCTCGGGTGGGGCGGAAGGTCCTTTTTTTTACCGTTTAAAAGCGCCGGTGATAAAGTGAGCGAGTAGGTCAGAAAGTTATAATTGCTTTTGATAATATCTGCGGAAAGCTTGAGGAGAGCCATGAGAGAGAGACTGATTGTTGAAAAAGTTTCGCTGCAAGCTCCCTGGCTTCAATTAAAGGCTATAGTTTCTCAGCGGGGGCGCCACCGCTGCTGCTGCTATGAAAGGCGACGTTTCTTCATCTTTCCGAGCTTGTGCGTCGCAGCAGAAGCAGCAGTGAATAACGAGAGAGAGAGGAAGCGAGATGAGCTGCATTTGACTTTTCGAGATTACCTAGCCGTAAGGCACAGAGTATACGTCCGTTAGATGCTTCGCCGTATTTTCGTCGCCCACTGGTCTGTCTCTTGGTCTTCGCCGTCGCTTTCCCTCTGTTTCTCTCTTTCTTTCTTTCTATCTCTCTGAGTATGTGTATTATATCCGGGGGCTCGATTCTTCTATCTTAGCGTGGAAATATAGAAAGATTTTGAATTGGGGAAACTCTTTGTTTTTAGTAAATCTAAGAATAGTATTGGATAATAACCAAGAAAATCAGTGTTTAACTGATAATAAAGAAATACTATTGTTTAGATTAATAAGTTATATAAACAAAGAGGTATTTAATTTATCTAGTGTAGACATTTATTTTGAAAATACAAACTTGGCATGCACTTATAATTTCCAAATATTGTTGATTTGCTGACTACAACTAACAATAATTAATGAATAATTTGTAGATTATATATTTATAGAAACAAATTTCTAACAATAAAATATATATTTTATAAAAGAAATATATATTTCTTTAGAAATTTTATGTGTTGCAGTAGAAGTTGGGTTTGACGGAATCTAGAAGAACATGTGGGGCATGATCAAGTATACTCGACGATACCAGCAAGGAATGAAAAAGAACGCTAACGAACACCTAATTACGCATTTTAAACCACTATTATTACTTTATTATAGATCAAACAAAGGATTTCTTTTTAATTAATCAATTTTCTGCTTTGAAATTATTGAAAAAAATATATATTTCTATCTTTCTATAATTCTACGCTAAGATAGAACAATTCAGCCTGAAAGAAAGAAAGAGAAAGAGAGTCGATTATATTATTTTTAGATAACTTCTTCGGTCAAGGAACGATAAGCGTACGCATTCATCGACTACTATATACTCGGGGAGAAAAATATTCGGAAAACTCGCGCGGATAAAGGAAATATAGGCGGCGGATGGCTGGATACTGGCTATCGATATATGCTGCCTATTCAATTCCTCGTTTATTGGACTTTTCCTAGGCTAAAGACAAAGCGTATTTTTATTAAAATGAAATTTTTGTGTGTTTTAAACATACTCTTATTGGACATTATTCGTAACGATCAGAATTGGTTTTACTATAAAATACTGTAGTTATGCTCCGCATTAGGTGTACTAGAATCCAGTTACTAGATATTTACTATTTACTTCGAGTATTTATATGTTTCAAAAGTATTTTGAAAAGGACGATTATATTCCACTCATAAATTAATCTACATTCAAGAATTTTTCCAATATTCAAAAATAAAATAAATATTAAAAATAAGAGAAATTTATTCACCGTAATAAGTACTGTATACATCAAAAGTTCGAAAATCAATTATTACTCGCTATTTAGCGAACACCAAATTGCATACCATATCCAAGATAACAGAAATGTAATAAATTTGAAGGAGATAAATAATTTAATCCTAAACACTATAAGTAAATATTTTAGCGATCTCCGGTATTACTTAATGGGTAACGCCACTCTGGCTCTCTCAAAAATGAGCGTTTTTACGTAATTCTTTGAGAGGAAATGAGAAAGTTTACAGGAAATTCATTAATAAGGGGTTATAGTACATGTTTTTAGCTTGTAAAACAATTTTTTATTGACACTTTAATACAAAATATCAGCTGTATTGTAGAAAGTCCGAAAAATTTTCTTTTCGAGATAGCTCCACTTTGGGGCAGCTGACTCAAACCATTTTTAACTTGGAACACAAAATCAAAGTTTTTCTGAAGCTTAACATAAAAATACATAAGATGACATAGGACTTTTTTTAAAATATTGATTTTTGACAAAATGATACAGGTTTGAAAAAAAATTTTCGTTTTTGACCAAGAATTCAGCGGTAAATTGTTTATAAAAAAATATAAACATTTATAAACATGATATCAAAAATCCCCTACGTCATCTTATGAGGAATATTATTACGAAGTTACAGTTAAAATTTCAAGTCAATCGGATTAAAAATGAGAACGAAACACTCCCCGAGGTTTTGAAAAATGTTGGTTCGAGAAAAACGCATTTGAAGTTTCGAAAGCCGAGCGGTGACGCTGCACCTGGTCTTGGCGGCCTGACTTTAAAGGCACTTAGGATTAATTTTGAGACTTGGGACCAGGTGCATATCAATTCTAGGAACCTTAAGCATCATTTAAGCCAAAAAAAAAATCGATTTTTTGAAAAAGTCAGAGTGGCGTTACTCCTTAAGTTTTAATATTCAGGCCAGTTCACTAAATTTGTTTTCATTAAACATAATGTACACAATAGATATTTTAGTACTCACGAATCTATTCGCTGCGAGCATGCGGTGTAGTATATGTTATCTTATTATCAAGAATAGCACCACCTCACGGTCGAGTAACATGATCTGGGTAGTACAAAATACACAGGCTCTTATGGACATTCAATGAAAATAATATTTTTTTAATTACTAATGAATCTAGGAATATCCTTATAATTTTTTTTAATAATAAATAAATATGTCAATTTAAGAAAAAAAATTGAGATCACGCAGATTGTCAGAAACGTATAAAAAATTATTTTCATTGAATATCCATAATTAGAGTCTGTATATTTTGTACTACCCCGATCACGGCATTCGACCGTAAGATGGCGCTATTTTTGTGTACAATATCAGTCGTGCTCACAGAGAATACACTTTAAAAAATGTTATTAAATTTGATATACTTTTAAGTTACATGATACAAAAGAATTTTATGTACTCGGAACAAAAATGTAAATTATTTATATGTGTATGACATTTAATGTAAAGGTGTATTAAATTTCAGTAATTGTAACATTAATTTCCAGTTATAACATTAAAAAATTTTAATATACATTAGCAACTTTTGCTTCCGTTACATGTAACCGGAAGTTTTTTTACAGTGCAGATTACAAATTAATTTTAAAATCTACAAGATATTTTTTCAAGCGTTTGTTATTATTGTATACTATAAAATTTGATTAGGACTTACATCCATGACTTTTTATAACATTAGCCAAAAATAAGATTATTTTAAAAGCTTCTAAATAGCTGCTATTTTTTAACGTTTATTACTCTAAAACTAATAAAAAAAACTCTAAAGCTTACAGATAAAATCTGATTGTAAATCAATCAAACATTATAATTTTTGTGGCGATTAATTTTAGGTTAAACATCAATCATAATTTTATGAACTTTATTACCGACCGATAAAAAATGTCCCGGCTATGTCTACATCTCAAAAATCGATCTGCCACCAAAGAACAATCTTAAGTGAAAATTACCTAGATTTCAACTAATTCCCAGTTTACCATCAGCTAAACAATCCTCCTCAAAATTACCTAACCAACCACCCAAACTACTAAACTTTCTGCTCGAGTCACGCATTCCAAAGTTAAAACCAAAGCAACCCTAGACGCACCGCAACTTCCATTAGCCGAGAAATTTTCCGCAAAGCCTCCCACCTCACCGACACGCACCTATACATTAATGAGCGCGCTCTCCACTCAGCGCATAGCGCAGGGAGCTGATGATGAAGAGAATTCGAGCAGTATGAAACGCGGAAATTGCCAATCATCGAGACAATCGGCATAATTTATTCAAGCGCGCGCGTTAGCTTTAGGATCGAGTGTGCATACGCGTGGAGGGAGGAGCTGATCTCGAAAACGCTAATGCGAATACGCACGAGCTCTCGCCACCGTACGAGCTTATTATATATATATATATATACGTGATTTTATATATATATGTATACGTGATCCGCATTGGGGGTGCGAAGCTTCGCTGAAGCTGAAACCGAAGCTCGGGCTCGAGGTCTCGAAAGCTACGAGGGGGAGGGGAGAATCTCTCGTGGTATAACGCGAAATAATGCATATACGAGCCGTCGAAGATGTAATCACGTTTAATTAAAGCTCCGGCTCCGTGACCCAGAAACGGGTTATATTAATTCGGAGTGCGCGAAGGAGTTGCGTTATATACATATATATATACATACGTACATACATACATACCTATAACACGTGACGCGTACATGATGTGTGTATATCGGTGTGCAAGTCAGCACTTCCCGACGTTTAAGAACGGCCAGATTTGTTGATATAGCCAAGTTTGCGCATTATGCATTCGCCGAGTTGGCAGTTATACGCGTGTTGTTGTTGTTGTGCGGCAATCGTCGTCGCGATTGAACGTGTTTTGCGCAGGGCACGACGGAGTTTTTGCGGGTGGTCGAAAACCACCGCTGCCTCCCGGACGCGGAAGGATATAGTGGGTTTGTGTGCGAGGCAACTTTGACTTTTGAAGTCTGCGAGAGTGTCTTTTGGCTGGGGTTTCGAGCTTGCGCAAGGTTTTAATCTGCTAATGCCTTGTGGCTGAATGCGCGTGTGTGTTGGCAGAGCGTGTTTTAATTAATTTTTTGCATGTTGCGCGTGGGGAGATTCTAGAAAGAATTTAAGTTTTTAACCACGAAGAAGGAAATAATATTTTTGATAATTAAGTTACGGTCATGTTACGAAAATGATTTTTTTGATGTTTAAAATAAAATATCTTTTAATAAATTATATTTATTTATTTACTAAGTTCTCTATTTAGTTCTTTATTTAGTTATTTACTTATTTATTAAGAATAAGTATATTAGAAGTTATCTCACATGGATCTAATTAACATTAGATTCTTGATATTTAAAATATTAGCTGTCCCAAAGCCTGACGCAGCGAGTTATTTCAGAATTAAAGACATGTTATGATTTGTATGAAATTTCATTTAATAGATTTCTAACCGCTCTTACATTATATGAAGATTAGTTCTAAAGGTTAGTTTTCGATAAGAGAGGAACATTAGTATACCCATTCAAGAGTTTTCAATTAAATAATAAATTATTATTTCTATACAGCGATTCAAGAGCGAAACTGCTAACATCCACAGAAACGCTACATAATTCAACTGTGGTCAAATTTATCCAGTTTTACTTTGGCCTTAAAAGCAAGCAGCGGCAAGAACTTGAGAATAACTTGCTGCAGGAAATGCTCAAGTTCGTTAATATTTACAAATTCATTAGAAGCTCTTACAACAAATTTTAGGATTATGTTAGCTTTCATTTATACAATGAATTCAATGCAATCCTTAAGCATTAATATATTATAAACAATCATGCTAAGTTCGAGTACGGAATTTCTAAATATTCTACACAGCAAATTTATTTTATAGTGAATAAAAAGTCTAAACACTGCAAAAAAATGTACGCTTTTACAAGAATGCCCCGATGCTTTTTTGTGATTTGCTCATCCTAAATATCCGATAAATTATCATTTCTTCCTACAACTCCCCTGATTTGTTCTTTAGTTTCTATTCAGGGTCATTTACTTCATAACTGAAATTAGTTTTCTATCCTAATGTTGTTTTGATCTATTATCAATGAGTGTTCTCTTTCACTAATACGTTACATGCGACTACAATACGTGACTAAATTTTACCATGGTAGCTAAGGGGGTTAAGAACATTAAAACTCACACTACATACAAAGCCTACAAGTTTTTGGAATTTATCCCCCACATACAACTGAATCATACACACGCAAAACAGCTATTACATCCATCCGTAAAAAAAATCAACAGCCATTGTAAAATAACTATACCACCATCAAGCTTTACACCGCATTAAAAAAACTTTTCCAATGCACGCATCACCACTCAACTACAGCCTCATGTTTTATTTCAATTTGGCTCTTAAAAATTCTCCCTCTTTCACTATATCCAGCCGGAACCGTGTATATACGCACACACTCGTGGCAATTCGCGACTATTACACTTGCGATTTCGCTTGTGCATTGAAAGACTCGAGGGCATCGGCATACGGAGAGAGAGAGAGAGAGAGAGAGAGAGAGAGCGCAATAAAAGTTGGCGGCACATGCGCGCGCGTCGAGCAACATAAGTCAAGCCGCGCGCTCGTGCAATTCTTGACGGAAATAAAAGTGATATAACTTCGAGTGTCATAAAGCGCCCTGGCGCTGTAGGCGTTCTCGAAGTGCCTTCGCTGCTTCGGAATATAAGGGAACGGAAGAGCCTATATGTGGAGAGATGTATAGAAATATTGTGAATTTAGTAATAATCGTTCGAACGGTATTTTAGATGTAGATGTGTAAGTTTCAGTATGGGATAGGTTCTTGTGTTCTGTGTGGGTTATTGCGAAACTGTAAAATGAATGTATTCTGTCGCGGGAATGGGAAGAGGATATTTGAATTTAGTCTGCCTCTTTGTGGAGTGTATGGCGTACTTTCTGCTTTTGCATTATTTGTTGTATGCTGAGAGGGAATATATTTGAGTTACTGGTTTTGAGTAGTAGATCGGTGATATGGTAGGAAATAGAAATACGTACGTTGAGAGGATATATTTTTATTTATGAATTTAGGTAAGAGTTCAGGAATAATTTATTTAATCGAGTATGTATAGGGTGACACAAATGGGCATATATTCATATAATGGACAAGGATCATAAAGCTCCAAATTCAGTAGGTACGTTGATATACGTTCTTTTCAATAGTTATATAGGTACTGATGTTCTGCGTATTACTATGTGTAAGTTAGACTTATAAGAAAATTTCTCTCTCATCGAGGGCTTCTTTTCTAAGGGGAAATCTCATAGAGAGTAGATCTTATTTTCGTTTTTATAAAAACGTTTTCTGAGATATATAAACCAATTTCAAAAGTTGTTTCCGCAAACGTATTATAGTACATTATGTAACAAGGGGCAAAAGTGGAAGATTTTTCCCGTGGGTGAGTTTACTGCCTGAACGAGAATATTTGTCCAGATGGTGCATTTACTGCCCGAGCGAAGCGAGGGCAGTAAGCACCCGAGGGAAAAATATTTTCGTAAGGGCAGTACAATCACTCAAGGGAAAAATCTACTTCTGCCTCGTGTTGCATATAGTATTTTATTTCACTCTCCACTGAAAGACCACTTTTTGGTCTTGAAAAATTTTTGAAAAATTAAAAAATTTTTGAAATTTTGGAAAACTTTTGAAATTTTGGAAAATTTTTGAAATTTTGGAAAATTTTTGAAATTTTGGAAAATTTTTGAAATTTGGAAAATTTTGGAAAATTTTTGAAATTTTGGAAAATTTTTGAATTTTGGAAAATTTTTGAAATTTTGAAAAATTTTTGAAATTTTGGAAAATTTTTAGAAAAAATTTACTTTTGCCCCGCAAAACTAGTTTTCGGAAAAAATATGCCACTTTCGCCCCGCTTATCAGGGGCAAAACGTGGGCTTTCTAGTGGGGTGTGGAATAAAATATTATAATAATCCAGTAGGAGAACTTAAAAATAATATTTATATATCATTTTTAAGGCAAACTTTTTTTAGTGTATATTTTATTTTTATGTTGATAAACCAAATTATTCCTTATTACAAGAGGTAATTGAGGAGTGAATAAAATATCGATTTTTCATGCAATTCTATTGATTAATTTGATTTTACTTCTTTGTTTAAAATTAAACAATTTTTAGTTTCTTAAACTTTTTTTGTCAACCTGTATTATAATTCAAAATTATCAAAGCTCTATCATCAATATCTATAATATCACTTTAGAAATAATTGTTCAATTGTCCCCCCTTGTTGCACAATGTACTTACAAAAGATATATATTAAGCACGAGCGGAAGGCGCCTGAGACTAACACGAGTTCTCCAATTTATATCATCCGAGTTACCAAAAAACCCTTTCTCCACCCGTTATACACCGTATTTTTTTTAATTAGAGTACGAATAGGTGCTCTTTTTATGCATGTAAGACGTAAATTCAATTGGGTAACAAATAAGTATAGATCAATATTCAAAATTTTTCAGTTTTCATAAATTTTCAAAAATTTTCAAAATTTCTTAAAATATTTAAAATTTGACAAAATTTTATCTGGAAATTTCTTTTCCTTGTGGGGAAAAGACTTGTCCTCCCGCTACTTGAAGACGCTCGAAAAGCTCAAGTTTCCATACGCTTTACAGACATGGTATAAGGCCTGTTTCATGTACGTGCTAGAAAAAAATATTAGTATGCAAAATTCTCAGCTTCAGTAAAAGAAATTTTCTCTTACACACTTGGAATACAGATAGAGTTTTTTCTCTTACTCACTTAGAATACAGAGAGGATATTTTTCTATACCTATGAGTATGAAAATATTTTCAAAAGTACAATACTCTTATGAATAAGAAATAAAATTTTCATCAAAAGCTCGGCTTGTGCATTTATTATCCACAGCGCTTTCAAGTATGCAAAATGCGAGATCATATTCAAACAACACTTTAAGCACTTGACTCCAATCGACTTGGTGGTGGCGGCGCGTGATTTTCCTCGCGCATCGCTTGTGCATCTACGGCGCACTTATTTGAAAACGTGCCCGGACTGCGAATTCGCGTCAATCACTTTGGCTTCGATGAAGACGCATTTCCGCGCAAACGAAGAAAAATGTTTTTTAAATTCTACCCTGCGGATTCTAATTAAGTGGTAAACAAGTAAAACAAGTTTACCAACAGTGCAATGATAGTGCGGCGCAGTTTTTACACGAGGGTAGAAGTTCTAATACATACCCTATCAAACGCTAATAAATTAGTTTTTATCGAGGAAACTTTACTTTTGTTAAAATAATTGAAATTATTTTATTAAGTTATTATTATAATTTTACTAAGAAATGCTATTATCAAATTAGAAATTATTTAATTTTTTATCCTTATTTCTACTAGATAGTTTTGTAACTGCAATTGGACATTGCATGATTTTCAAAAATGCATAAATCGCTTTGAAAATGGTTCATTATTGGCAGTAAAGTATTTTTCAGAATTTTTCCAACTCGAATTTATTGAAAAAAATCATTATTTATGTATCTAATTTTAAATTTACCGCGAATTATTTCGAAACGATTCCTATATTGGCCAGTCAATTTTGGAAATTTAGTACGGAAAATGATTAAACGCTCCAATATCTCATGAAACATATTTATAATCAAAATAATGTGGCACATATCCTTAATAATTTTCGACTAGGAATCCAATGGTGATATTAGATTTTGGGCCCGATATATTTTTAAGGCCCTTTTAAGGTCCAACTGCATTTTTTAAAATGAAAACATATCATTTTTATTACATATTTGATTTCCACGTCTATAAATACATACGCATACGTATTTAGTTTATCTAAGTCCACTGCCTGATTTCAGATAGTGGAAAACCTAATTTTGATAGGGCCCAAACTAATCAGGTTAATTTTTAATGATCAATATAAATAATCAATAATCTAAATATATGTCCGTATGTATTTGGAGGCGAGGAATTCAAATATGTAATAAAAATGATATGTTCTCATTGGGAAAAATAAAGTTGGGCCTTAAATGGGTCTTAAAAATATATTGGGCCCAAAATCTAATATCAGCATTGGATTCCTGGTCGAAAATTGTAAAGATTTTTGTGCCACATTATTTTGTTTATAAATACTTTCCTTGAGATATTGGAAATAAATATTGATTTTTCTCAATAAATTAGAGTTGGAAAAATTTTGAGAAATACTTCTGAAAAAACCCAATTGTTTATAACTAGAGTAATAATAACAGTGAATAAACAATTGAATCGTATATTTTTAAAATAGGGTTCAGATTTTGTCAAATGAGGGACGCTCACGGCAGTTACCTTGAGGGTACTTATGAGACCTAAACTACCGTTTAAAGCTGATTGAAGTATGAATTTACAAAAAAAGAAATTCGACTCATTTAAGCCCAGGGAAAGCTAAAGAAAATAATATCTATGGATTTGTCCCATTTAAAGCAATGCGTAACGTCTAACCGTACTCGGGAACATCTACTTATTTTTCCACATCTTCACCGCGTTTTTCTACATCTTCCCCGAACATGGAGGGGTCATTTATTTTTTAAATTCATATTTTGTTGAATGCTAAACGATGGTATTGGTTTTTTCGTTTTCTTTTAACGGATAAAATACAATAAATCTGGACATCCTCATTTGAATTAACTGTTGTTTGCACTCATTATATGTAGCTCAGCCATATCTTGTGACAAACTTTATGGCTATCCATTATGAAAATATTATTTTTACTCTATACAGTAGAAGTATTATTTGACAGACTTGTGTAATAATAAACAGCTTTTGTCGATTTCTTCAAAACTTATTTTTAGGAGCTAAAGCGATTTTAAAAATACACGATTCAATTAAGAAAAAATTGTTTGTAGTATGATTTTTTAATCCTCAAAATGGTGTATTTTTTAAATTCTAATGAAATAAGTAATTTTAAAACAACTAAGATAAGAAAAACACTGGAACCCCCGAGAATGAATACTCTGTGCGAATGAATGAATGTCTTATTTTTACATCGCTTTTGATCTATCGAAAGTATAGAACAGATCATTTTTCTTAAAACTTATTACATCTTTTATACATCAGTACATCAATTCAATACGTTAGTCGACTACTAAATGACCGCTCCCCCCCCCCCTCCCCCGCTCCTCCCTCACCTTTTCATCCCTCACAATTATAAGACCGCGCGATACACGCGGAAGAAGGTGCCAACTGCCGCGTGAATAATGCGTCTCCGCAGCTTCATCCTTTATTTTTCCCGCGTCTACAGCAGTTTCCTGGCAGTCCTGGCAAAAGGCACGGAGGGCAGAGCGAGAGCGAGAGAGCGCGAGAGAGATTACGCGGCTGCTGCGGCATTATGACGGGTCAACAGCCATAACAGGCCGTTATCGCGGCGCGCAGAGGTAGAGCTCGCTCGCACACAGTCCGCAAGCTCCCGGGAATTCAGCAATTCAGAAAGGCACCACACCGCTGCTGTGCGCGTTTTCTCCCCCTCTCCCCCTCCAGACCTCCGCGCACGCTGTTTTGCGCTAAGCGAGATTAATCATGCCGTGGCGTGGCGTCACCTCGCATGTTATGTGTGCTTGCGTGTGTGTGTGTGTGCGTGTGTATGTGTGTGTGTGTGTGTGCGCGCGTGTGTGTGTGTATGTGTGTGTGTGTGTGTGTTTGTACGGGCGTGTGTTAGTGTATATGTAAGTTTGTTAGCTTGTCAGTATGTATTAGTGGGTAGGTGTATGCATATAAGTGTTATTTCATGCGTAAATATGCGCGCTGTGTTCTATAGCGCATATTAGTGTGGATGAGTGTATCTTTAGTGTGTATGTTAATGTGTATGGGTACATTTATTTGTGTGTATGTTCATGTTTATGTGTGTATTTATTTGTGTGTATGTTAATGTTTGTAAGTACATTTATTACTGTGTATTATGATAACCCTTCGCTAAACAGCTGCCATACCCAGTTTGTTAATTGTTTTATATTAAACAAAATTGCCTTGCATTCTTGAAGCGATGTACAATATAAATCGAATCGATTTATTTTTTAAGTGATACAAGTCAATATTTTACGAAACTTTGGGTTTATGACTTTTTATTTTATTCAAACTAAATCATAATGAAAAAGAAACTTTTATTCATAGTCTAAATTGCTTTCTGAATGTTCAGTAAATCACTACCTAAAAAAAGACTAATTTTCGCCATGGCAGCCATTTAAAGCTGATGGGATTACCTGCACCCCGTGTGACTACGGAGTGTTAATGTATATGTGAGTACGTAAGTATTTATAAGTGCGTATGATATTTCATGTGCATATGTGTATTTATTAGTGTGTATGACATTTAATGTGTATGTGTGTATTTATTAGTATGTATGATACGTTATGTGTATGTGTGTATTAGTGTGTATGTTCGTGTACGCATGTGGTAATGGATGTGTAAATGTGTATGCTAGTGTGTATGTAAGTATTTATTACTGTACGTATTAGTGTGTATGTGTGGGTATATGTATATGTGTTCGTATATAGGTGTATGTCTTTATGTCTGAAGCCACAGTCCCAAACAGCTTGATCTTACTACGAGGGAGCTTACATTGACTTTTAATGAAATTTGATGAGTTTCATCTTGTCGTTCTAGCTTCCACGATATGTGTATATACACACAGTCACCCTCCATCATCGGTATTTGCATATCTTTAGAGGAATTCGTATATATGGGGTGCGGGGAGGAGGTGTAAGAGTCTTGATATAGATATCGCAATCGCGAACAACATTCCGACCATATTTACTTTGAAATCATGTACAATATTCGAACCATATTTACTTTGAAATCGTGTACAACATTCGAACCATATTTACTTTGAAATCGTGTACAACATTCACGACATATTTACCGAGATTTGTTATACATTTAAGGGGTTATATCCCCCTTATGCTCTAAAAAACAAAGCTTTGTTAATTATTTTTTTTAAAGGACATTTGAGATTAAAGGTACACAAATAATATAACATTGGATTAAGCAACTCTTGAAGAAGAGAACAAAATTTTTTATTGATATTTTTTTGACAAAATGGTGGTTGTGCAGTGATTACCGTGAACCGCTTTTTCAAAAAGGTCTTCCGCGGCGAGCAGTACAAGTCTCGTCCAACTCCACCTATAACAAAAAGAAAATTTCTATTATCTACATGAGTTTTGCTAGTAAAGTACACATGATTATATTTTTAGAATTTTTTTTTCGCGAAATGGCGATTGTTTTAACAAAAAATCGTGTTTTTGACTAAAAAAATCGACTTAAATTGTTTATAACTTTTTTTCTTGTTAATTAATCGCTAAAATCGTGTGTACTTCACTAGATAATCAAACAATGAAGTTACTGTTAAAATTTGAAGTCAATCGGATGTAAACTTTTTGAGTTCTACTGCTTGCCGATTTTGAAAACATGTTTTCAAGAAAAACGCGTTTGAAGTTTCAAAATGCTATAAATCTTAAGAATCGCAAAAATATAGTCCATAATAATTTTTTTACCTTCAGTATGCTATCCCTGCACCATATAATTGTCCTTCCAGGGCCTTCATTTCCTCTTCTTCTTTTTTTTTTTGCCTGATGTAATGCTGCGCCTGGCCTCTTTCGCGATATCGGACATACGATGCTCAGCGGTTTTGACGCGATTGGCGTTCGTTTCCACGCAAAACTCGTACATGTTTGGTCCAACAGTCAACCCAAGAGCATCGCAAACGGCAAACAGACCCGAGAAGCCGTCATTGAAGATAATAACGGCTACGTCAGTCGCAATGTCAACTATAGTCTTACCGCTTGACACCGTCTTTGGAGCAATTGACCACACTACAGCATTAAACGACTCGTTATTGTTCTGAGTATACGTACCCAAGCAGCGTGACAGAAGGTTGTCGGAGCTGAGTTCATTATAAATGGGTTTTATTGCGTTAAAAACATCCTCATGCATTGGACTCTTGTGCTCGTACGTTGCAAGTGTACCAAGCGCTGTACTACGCTGCCAAGAACACCAAGAGTCTACTCCGACGGGACACTTATCGTGCTGTGTATTCTCCTTCGTCGACATTTTATGAAGTAACATTGCCCATTTTTCATTTCGCATTTGTTCGACTGAATCGTAGTTTCTTCTAATAGCAAGTCCGTAATAAATAGAAAGTTCATCAATTAACTTTCCGGTCAACTTTCCTCGGCCGCCAAGACCTTTCGTTGTTTTTTTCAAATTGCGCAGACGCGTTCCCATGCGCTTCTGAACGTGTCCGACACATTCTTTTTTTTCGACGATGAAATCTTTATAAGGTTTTGAGTCGACTATACCTTTATATGTTTTTGAATCGCCGTCGCCGATATATTTCAAATATTTGATATTATGAAGTTTTTCTGAGCGTTTGAACATTTCTATAACTGCGTCGATCTCCATTTTCCCGGCACTACTTTCATGGTTGGCATCACAGTTCTGTTTGTGTGAAGGGTATACCTCTTCGTATTCAGCAGTACCTTCTTTTTTTTGCCAATATTCACACACTTTACAGTACTTAGATTTTACACACACATCCAATACCTTGCCAGTGTACCAACCAATCAAAGTCACCAATCCGAACAAAGACGTAAACCCTCTCTTTCGCCAAGATCCATCGCCTGACACCGTGAGACCTTCTTTTTCACCTCGTTCGATAGAAATTTCTTTTTCTTTAATCGCTGATTTTTTCATAGATATAATTCGAACAGATGAAGTAGCAGTGGCGATATTAGATATGATCTTACTGTAAGTTGTTTGAAAAACAGGCTTTGCAAGATCCATCATAGAACAGAACTTTTTTATACCGTTGATGCCTATGCCTATGATGCGCATTGCTCAAATAATACGGCAGTTGATCTCATAAGCACGACCATTTATTACAGGACAGCTGTTAATATCAGCATCACCACAGTTCGAACAAGACACAATAATTTTGAAGCCTAGTCCACGCTTGTTCGACTCTAAAAACCGCACGTCACCATTACATTTTTTGCATACTACTAATTCAGAAAGAGCAGTAAATACAGCGAAAAAATTGATGAAACAGTAGCCGAAATTATTATCAACATCACGGTCACGGTCTAAATCAGTAGTTTTCAATTTCTTAGCCGAGGTACTAACGTGCTCCGAATCGCCTTCGAACGAATGACGGTTAGGCGGGCGTCGATTACTAATTTTACTCCGTTTTGTACTTGTACTTCTTGTTTTACTGCCTTTGCGGCCACTGTACACCTTTTCACTCATAATTAAGTACTTGTAAATATAATTCACAGTTAAAAAGTAAAGCAAAACTCAAAATAACAACGTAATCAACGAGAACGGCTGATCGACTAAACACAGGGCAAGTGTGAGTAAACATGTGCTGTAAAGACGCTGTAACCGTCGTAATGTCATGTAGCGACCTCTATAATTCAAATTTAAAACACGATATCGATCGTAGGTAACTTCTACTAATTTCCAAAGCCGCGAAAAAGCTGTTTGGAAAAAGTTGATTTAAAAAAATTTTGAGTTTAAATCGGTACTTGGGCGTTGTAGATTTTGATTCTAGGATTGTTTTGGCAAGATTCAAGCCAATAAAAAAAAATGGAAAAAAACAAAAAAATTTGGGGGATATAACCCCTTAATATATCAGACAGGGTCATATTTGATGATATTTGCTTGTAGTAAATTCTAATTACCTAATTATTATCTAAGGAGAAGAGTCAATATTTTAGATGCTATATCAGTGAAAAGAGTTTGATTTTTGATTTTATGTTTAAAGATTCAAACAGATTATGTTAGCATCTCTTCATATTTTTAGTACACATAATTTAAAAAAGAATGATAAGTATACAGATTTTTTTTACATTTTTTATACTTTTGCAATTGACTTACATCTGTAATATTTGCTTTCTCAAAAAAGGAGCTTTTTTACTGACCTTTGGATAATTGTATGTAATCACTCGACGACTTGTGATTAATATTCTAATACAAACTATGTAAAAAAGTATAATTTACTTATACTTTTTTACATTTATCTGTATTAATTTTTCGCGATTTGTAGTTTTAAGAAAATCATATTTACGAATTCGATGTAAGATTGTCAAACTTTAAAACAGTAGATCTAAATTGACGCATAAAAATCTTAAACAAAAAACCAAAATTCTGTTAAGTCTTCTTACTCAGTTACTTTTTATACTTTTTAAAATACAACCTCAGATTTAGAATTAGTGACAAGAATGATCTACATGTATTCTTTATAAAAACTACTTAAGTTTCAAGATTCAAGTTCCTCATACTGAATGCGTCATCTTGAATTCAAAAAATCTAACCCCTGTTTTAGAATTAGCAAGCCAGCAAAGTTATAACGACGCACATAACGTAAAGATTTGCCAGCTTCCATAATTGAAATACTGAAAGGATTTACGCCGATGCTTATGACAATCATGTTAGTGTAACAATAGCAATAAGTTAAATTTCAACTCGTTGCAAAATCCTTGATGCATCACATTTTACACCGTAATTTTATCTTTTATCCTCAAGTTTCGCGCAAGATTCTCAAGCAACATTTCCGTAAACATGAATTATACCGCAGGGGCGGCGTTTTATTAAAAAATACTTTCTATAACTCGAGATTATGCATTTACCTAAGCCAGCGTGCACGCGAACTTCTCCTAAACGAAGTTTTGGATTATGCATTTATGCAAATCTGCGTGCACGCGGGCGCTTCTGTCACAAGACTTGCTGCGCTATTGCAGAACGTGCGCGTGCGCGCGCGCTCGCGTATGTAAATTGCGGATGCAACGCGTAGTTCTCGATGTTATGTACTCCCGGCTCCCGGTGATGCTGCAGCTCGTTATATTCTTCGGCGTGTATTTTTTATACAAAAGATTATGGAAGGCGAGTTTATTCTATGTAGCCCGTACACTTCATTCCTGACGTCTCGGTTAGAACGTGATAAGTCTGATTGTTAGTGTCATCAGTGAGTGTGGGACATTCATCTGAGTTGTTTGATACATCACTTGACCAGTTTCAGCGCACAAAGCTGTGTGTAATTATAACATTTTGTACCAAAAATATAAGTAACGGATTTTCCATACATTTTCAGTAAGTAACTATGGTAATGGTCTGTATTAGTGAGCCTGTCCCTATTAGTGGGTCCTTTTTTTTAAACAGGACGTATAAGCAACACCCTTGAAATAAATAAATGGGATGATTTTTAAAATTAAGATAACCTAATTATCTTTATTTTAAAAACAATTATTTTTATTTATGTCCAAGTTGTTGCGAATGCGCTTTATTTGAAAAAAGGGCACGCTAATAGGGACAGGCTCACTAATACGGACCATTACCCTATATGTATAAGTAGAAATGTGCCTAAATACGCCGGCTACCTAAGCTTATATGCATATTAAAATTTTGTTTAAATGTACGTTTAAAAATTGTTTTTACCTTTTCACTAATATCTAACGGTATGCCAAGGTTTGTTTCAATCGATCAAACAGCATTATACAATTATACTGGAATTTTGATGATTTTAAAAATCTATTACTAATATAGGACATTTTAATTTTTTATTTTCAATTTTAAATCTCTAAAAAGCTTTTATTTTTATTTGAATGCTATAAACAAATTATTAATAATGTTTTAAAAACTTATTGTCTTATTTTAATAACAAAATAATATCAAAACCAATGATCTGTTGAAATCGATATTAGTCATGTAACAATAAATTATCAAATAATAATGAATTAACAAAAGCAATGAACAAAGTTTCATTTATCGTAAATTATATACGATGAAATTGAGTGAAATTGTATATTCTACAATATTGTATGCAATAAAATATAATTTCTTTATATTGACGATCGTAAACTAAAAAGTGAAGATATTATGCATGAATATTACGGGGATATATATTATAATAATAAAATTTAATAAAAAAATATATGTATAGGTAGAAATATATACATAACTTGTCTCATCGTTTAATCACCGCTTAAAGATAACGGGTGTACACAATTTTGAGCTTCTTTTTGAACGATATTTCATTACCACAAGCGCCAGTACTACTACATATCTGGGAAATACGTTAATTAGGAATGTCCGGTTTTAGGAGCAGTCCAAATACAGGTACATTTCACCTACTTTAAATAATAACCTGTTTTTATAATTTAGGTTGAATTTTACAAATTTTAAGAGCATATCTTCTGTATGATAATTATATGCCTTACGGCATATATTTCATGTGTCAAATATATAAAAATCTATCTCCGATGGATGATTTCATGTGATAGGTACCTGGTTCAGAGTTAGAATATTCTCTTCACTTGCTAATCTAATCAATCTTTTTGAAATTGAACTTTAAAGATTTATTTCAATGTCACTGATGTATGGACAGAAATTAAATTTATATATAATAATTAAACATATATGAAAGTCAAGACAATGAGGGATATTCTGTCGTTTCGTGGCGCTCGTGTGACACGTGGGGTCAAAGCATGGTGAGTATTTCTGTATATGTTTGTAGGATGGGCGCGCATACGTATATATAGATATACTCGCTATGCGTTGACCCACGTGTCACACTAGCACCACCAAAAGACAGAATAGCCCTCATTCATGAGCGCAAGTTTAGTCACGGCAAATTCCAAGAAACACAGTCGTGAATATTAGAGTGCGCATAGTGAAAGAATTTGATATGAAAATGCCATAGTGTAGAAGAGAGTAGCTACCAGACGCAGCGTGTGTATAAAGTTAGGCTTGCGTCGCGCACAACACGTGACCGCGGAGTGGGGGGATATGCCGGTAATAGTTGGTCATGCAGTTTCGCGGTTCTTGCGTGAGTACTTTCATTTGTACATTAAAACGAGTCTTTTCAGTTTAGTTTCAAGAAGATTAATTGATCTAGTATGCATAAGGAATATTTAAAGTTAAAATCAGGTATTTCATAAAACCATCCACTGTAGAGTAGTTTTGGGGCATTTGGTACATGGAATATGTTTCTTATCATATACGAATTCATATATTTTCAAGATTTCGAACATTTAATCTGACTTACAAAAACAGAAGATCACTTAAAATATTAGGAAAGTAAAGTAGAACTCCTTTTAACACACATCTATAACCTACAAAACAAATCGGTCGTCATGCATTCTTGCGCTGCAACTGGTCATCGCGGAACATTACCTCAGCACTCATACTTTCGAAGGGACCGTGAATTTTCCTTACCAACGCGTATCTGGGCTCGTTCTGGTAGATCGTGCCGACCCTCGTCCAGTTGAACTGCGCCAACAGAGCGAAACGCGGCGCGTTGAAGGCGTTCTCCGACGGCACTATCCTGAAGAAATTCGGGAAGCTGTCGCTGGTGAACATCGGATGCGTGTCCGCGTAACTGAGCTGCAACACAGAATGCAAAGAAAGCACGTCACTCGAAAGCGTTTGCATTATTTATCGCATGCAAGCGCGTGTACTCAAAACAATAGAGTTATAAAGATTGTTAACAATAGCTCTCTCTCTCTCTCTCTCTCTCTTTCTCTCTCTCTCTCTCTCTCTCTCTCTCTCTCTCTCTCTCTCTCTCATTTTCTGTCTCGTTGCAAGTGAAGAAAAAATGTGCGCGCATTCAGCGCAAAACTTTTTCTACCCGCCCCAAACTATTTTCTCTGAATGCCCTTTGTACTAATCTTCCTTTCCCAACGTGAATGAATACCAAGGCTGCTGTGGCGAACAAAGCCTCGGGATCGTATCGCGCGCGCACGCTGTAAATCTCGAGAGTAAATTACGGAAAAGCTTTTATTTTTCTCTATGAGCGGTAGAAGCTTCCTTCTTTCCTCCCTTATATCAGCACGCGTCTCATGTGCAGCTACTGCTGCACCTGAGCGTCTGCTGCTGCTGCTGTTGTTGTACACATGTACACACACGCGAGGGAGCGCGCAGAAGCTGCGTGGTATCTTTGTCTCGCAGTGCTGCGGAGAGCATTCTCCGGAGATAACAAACGACTCGTGTAGCACAATACCCAAAAATTAAATTCCGTCTTACCGCGAGGTACGACAGCAGCAGTAGCGGAAGTAGCGGCAGTCCTCCCACAAATAATAATCCGTCGCTAGTTGCGGATGCTGCTGCTCGCGTTGATTGTATATGAGAATTTGCGCGAAATTCTAAGCGATAAATTAAATTATTTTCGTGAATTCTAGCGTAAATCTCGACTGGTTTACGACCTTCTTTTATGAAGGTCTTTTATTTTCGTGTGAAAATAACGTTGAGATAAATTTGCAAGGATTTGTGAGGTTGCTGCTGTTTGTTGGAAATGTAAGCAGGTGCTGCTTTTAATTTTACTCGGAAAATTTTGGGGTCGCTTAACGAACTATAACTTTCATTGTTCTTTGACATAGAAGAATGAAAACATTGTACATTGTACCTGAAACGTGTTCTTTTTGGTGAACTGTGCTACAGGAAACATTTTTGCAAAAGCATGACGCCTTTTACAAGTGTTTTTATAAAAAAGCTGGACTTCTTCTGAGATTACACACTTATGAAACGATTTTTTTGTATCCAGGGGATGCACTTTTAAGGTTAAATGTTAAACCTATCTGTACCGAATAATATGAAACCACTTTTTTCATTAAGTTTTCAATTTTGAGAAAATATCTTGCTAAAACATCTTGTTGTTTTTGAGTGGGTCAATAACGTTCTTGAGAAATATTTATTTAAAATTGAAAATTAAATGAAGAAAGTGAGTTTTGTAATTGTCAGTGTCTGGTGTCTTTTTAATGTTAATTTATTAAAAAATCATTATGACTGAAAGCGCTTTAAAATCGATTTAATCTTTTTTTAACTATATGGATTTATCACAATTCTAAATTTAGAATTTAGTGTACAAATAAGTCTTTCTTAGGCTATTCATTGGAAATTTTGTATATTTGGTGTTAACACACTTGAAACATGGCATTTCTAAAAATTTAATAGACTATGCGCATTATCATTACTTAGAATATCCAAATTGTGAAATTGTGAAATTGTAAACTATTGGGTAAATTGCCTCAAAGAACTTCGCTAATCAAACTTTCTCCTCGCAATATCCACCTACCTCCAGAAACTACCCTAAAAAGACTACAAAAAGCATCGATAAAACGAGATACATGCAGATAGCAAATTACAGAAGACACCGGCCAACCTCAGCCACAGAATAGAAAGCTCCGCAGTCAAGCACGGGACAGTGAGAAATACAGTTTCGAGGCAAGAGAGCCGTGGCGTATATCTGTATTCGCATATGTGGCCGGGCGTACATTTGGATGCGGAAGGATTAACGGCGGACGTGGCTAATCCATGGCCAACGTACAGAGACTGACAGTCGGAAGCATATACGACGGGCGGTGGCGACCCAATGCCGATTAGAAGAAAATCAGCGACGCGTGTAATTCATCGTGAAATTGGCATAATGCCTCTCTCGCCGAGACACTGCTCGAAATAGCCGGGCCGGAAGCTAATGTACAATCGAGAGAAGAGCTCCGTGAAATGAATTGAGCCGGGATCGGATCTTCTTAAATTGTTTTTGCGAAGGAAAAATCTTCTTATTTGGTAAGTAAGCTTCATGGGGATGAGTTGATATTGAGTATGTATAATCTATATCTATATCTTTTATATCTATTTCTTCTATATCTATATCTGCTATATCTATATTTTCTATATCTATATCTGCTATATCTATATCTTCGAAATCTATGTCTTCTTCTTCTGTATATATATATATATATATATAAATCAGGTGAGTCATGTGAAAACTGCCTAATGGCTTTTAATGAACCTCAGTAGGATATAGTTTAATGTCCAAAATAGAATTTGAGCAACTTTTTATCTCGACCTAAGTTTCTCGATGGGTACAAAATTAATCAACTGCTAAATTACGGAGATAGAGACAATTTCGGCTGTAGATTTTTCTTCCAACTTAACTAGAAATCTACACATAGGGGATTTTGAGGCCGCAGATTTTTAATCTGACGTAAAAATGTTAAAAATAAATTGGCACATCCAATAAGGCCGTTTTTGCGACAAAATTATGTATTTAACCAAAGATTACGATGATGAGAACAAGCATATGTTTGTTATACTATAAGATCATAACGGTACAGCTAATAATATACAATATCTTTCGATAACAGTTTCTTTCTAGTGAATACTATATAGCTGTACGATGTTTCACAGTTTAGATGACTTTAGCATAAGAATTCAGGAACACATTGACCTCAACAACAAAGTATAGATTATTTTTTGAAATCCAGTTTGATGGCATCTATTAGTATTGCAGTAATAAAGATTTTACCAAAGTTTCAACTTATTCAATCAATAAGTTCCTGAGATTTCATATGGTAAAGTTATCTAGGCTACGAAACTTTGTAGGAACGTTAGCATATATGTAGACAATAACTGTACATAAAGTAACTTAACAATGCTCAAATTGTTCGTACCTGTAATATTCATATAGATAAAATAGAATAAATAGCCGCCTACTGATAGCCGAAGAAAATCAATAAACTGTAGTAATTCTTTAGCTTATTACTTATAAAAATGTTAAGATTTTTTAATTGCAATGTTATACAATATTTCTTCTATGAACTACTATTTTTCATTATTGACTATACTATTTATTATTATTCTTACATTGTAGTGTAACTATTGCTGATATTCAGTTAATCATAGATTATGCTACGTTTTTAATATCCTTAATATTCTTATTATTCTTACAGATAAATACATATTATCAGAATTTTCAAGCCTACTATTGCAAATCACAACAAAATACCAACGCACATCTCCAGCATCAAAAGGTCGTGTTACAATTTGTTTACACCATCATAAAGTCACTATATTCCAATCTACGCGGAGAGACTTTCGCGCGCGAAAGAGGACAGCGCATAGCCGAGCTCACGAAAGCACCATACTACAAGGGAAGAAGAGAAAAAAAAGCGGAGGCGTAGAAAGTATACGATGTGTGAACGAGTAGTCAAATACGTGCGAAATGATGGGAAGAAGCACTTGCGCGAACTTTCAACCTCTCTCTTTCCCTCCCTCCCGAGCACTTGAACGTCGTCGTCGTCGCCGCTGCTTTTGTCCGTCTTGTAGCGGCGGTTCCCGATTTTCAAGCTGAGTGAACCCCTCCGCCCTTCCTGCGCACGCCTATCGAGAGCCAGCAACCACCACCGCCCCCTCTGGTACTCGTGTAAACTTGTTGCTCAAGTGTGTAGGCTTGTGCATGCTCGGCTTATCTGTACAGCCGAAGCGACTGCAAACATCGGAAAGAGTAGTACCTCCATTCATCACTTGTAGGCAGTGATGGGGAAAAATAGTACATTTTACTTGGAAGCATCAGTAAAAGTACAAATACTTCGGTGAGCGGTAAAGTATTTCTACTTGCGTTCTGCCGTTCTTGGAAAAAGTACATTGTGTACAGTAGACTTTGCAGTACAGACGGGCTTGAATGAAAATACTTTCCAAAAGTATAACAGTGCTTGGAAAAGTTACTTCAAATACTATACACCAGTACAAATATTCTTGTGAAGAAAATTTCATGGATAATTATAAATTGTGATTGTGAAAAGTGCTTCAGACACTTTTCTTCAAGTACTTTTGTACTTGTAAAAATGACTTAAAGTACTTTTTTGAAAAAACTTTTATGCTTACGAAAAGAAAATACTTTAAAGATACTTTTTGTAACACAAGCCCGATTTTTGCGTTTTTCTGTACCTATTAAGCGGGTTTAAAGAACCATTTATCAGACCGGTGTGCGCTTATACGCATAAAAAGTTACTTTTGCGCCCGCTAAAATTTTTCGGAAAATTGCTATTATAAATATATATATATTTAGCTCCGCTTAATATACCAGAATAACGCAAAAATCAATACATGCGTTACATAAAATATGGTGTGTACCAAGGGCAAAGTGGGCTTTTTGACCTCATGTGGTTGCAGTACTCGTCTTCGGCTCGCAAACGCACTCACCTTCGGCTCGTGCTAGCTTGCCTTCGACTCGTACTGCAATCTCCACACTCGGTCTAAAAAAGCCCACTTTGCGCTCTTGGTACACATAATACTATTGGATTGAATATACTTTATATACATAATAATGGCTAAAGTGAGCCTATACTTTATGGATTTGCACACAAATTTTATGCAAGTAAATTGTGCTTTTCACAAGTACTGGAATATTTGTTCAAGAATATTTAAATACCTTCGTTTATTTAGTACCCTTTTGGTACTTAAGCACCATTTTCTCATAAGTAAGCCCATCATCGTTTGTAAGATGAATGTATCAATAACTGCTCGCTTAGTAGCAAATTAATGCATTACGTAATGCATAATACCGAAATCTACACAACACTATATTAAATATATATTAATATTGTATTAATATATTTATATTTATATTATTTATTTTAATATTTTTATAATACACATCAAAATGCAGATCCTAATAAAATGTTGAGTATATAAAGTAGAATAACAAATGATTCTGATTCCATACGATCATTTTAATTAGAGCCCAAATCATGCGCGACAAGTATTAATCTCTCCAGCAAGTGTCCAGTTACTGGTATATTTACCTTATTTACAGTACTTCGCGCCTCTGCGCGTACTTTTACACACGACTCTCCTCGCACATGATAGAAACTATGCGGAAATTATTCTCATTGCTTTCTAAAGTTTACGCACGTCAAACTTGTACGCTGCCTATCTCCTTTACTCGATGCAGTGAAATTGCATTTACTCGGGAAGGTCGGAACTTCACTTACGATTTCATTTTCATATACTTCTGTCGAGTAAACTACTTAAAACCTGCTTGACTGACGGGTCGTCGGAGTACTTGTGAAGCAGTTTTTAACTCGAAGAGTAGGTATCCAAATTCGCACGAACTCCGCAACGCGTTTCGCACAAGGCTGAGCTTGTATTTGGTTTGCTACTGTTTCTATGAATATCATACTAAATACTGAATATTTGTCTTTCTTTTCTTCTTAGGCGTAACATACACCTTAAAATTTTAGTTAACAAGAAATTATTAGAATAAGCTAAAAATTGTTTGATATCAATAGTAACAACCTGGTAAATTGAAATATATGTTATACGTATATAGTGAAGGCTTTTTTATCCAAGCTTCTCCAAGTCTATTCGATGAATCTTGTAATTTTGTGAATTCACTTACCATAGGGTATCTTGAATAATTTTCAACCGATTGCTTTGAACTTATTCATACATGTTTTACACACATATACTTTACGACATTATTAAATATAATAGGATTTATCAAGTTTAAAGCCTGATAATAAAAGTTAACATTGGTAAAATCAAGTTTTTAATGGTTCTAACTCGTGTAAACTTAAATTTTCGATTATTTTCATGCTTTAAAGTTGATAAAATCGTGGGGAATTGTTAGTACCTGAAAAGTGTGTAAAAATTTCAAGGCAATTAACTGAAAGATATTCAAGATATTTTTCGGCAAGTCATCAAAGAAAAGTCATGAAATAGGATTGGAGAGGTCTAAGGGAAATAAGCCTGTCTAAGCCTTACTAATAAGGAGAGCTATCA
The DNA here is from genome assembly GCA_949152435.1 of Gastracanthus pulcherrimus. Classification (NCBI taxonomy): domain Eukaryota; kingdom Metazoa; phylum Arthropoda; class Insecta; order Hymenoptera; family Pteromalidae; genus Gastracanthus; species Gastracanthus pulcherrimus. The sequence continues at coordinate 73,528,307 of OX424572.1, forward strand.
CACCCTGGAAAATGGATTTTGATGAGACTTTGAGAAATGGTTTCTGGTACCGAAAAATTAACGCTAGCACTCGCAGTTTGATCTAATAGGCCACTCCTCCCAAGAAAGGGTTTAATTTAATCCGAATATGCGTTATTTTAGTGAAAATAGCTGCTCTTCTTCTTATCACAACTCTGAATGAATTCCGACTTAAAAAATGACCTAAAAGTTTCTAAAAGTAGGTGAAATGAGTTTTAATTTGAGACCTGTAACGTTAAAAAATATTATTTTGTTGCGAATTTATTAATATTTAAATCAAGTGACCAGAGATGCATGAAAATGTAAGGCATTTTTTATCTTTGGAATTCTGTGAATTTTCATGTATTTTTGGTCACTTTATTTAAATATTAATAACTTCGCAACAAAATAATATTTTTTAATGTTACAGATCTCAACAGAAACCGTTTCCCAAAGTCTCGTCAAAATCCGTATCCCGGAGTGTAATAGCTGTCCTTGTAAGTAGTGAAAAGTCTTCATTATACACATAGAAAATAATATTTCAATTTAATAAGTTGTGACGATTTAAAATAATTTTTTAAATTAAATTTAGAGGTGTATGTTGCACTTTAATCGTGTATTTATTATGAAGAATATTTCCGATTAATGTGTCGTTTTAATTATAATTTAATCAATAAAGATGTACAATTTGAAATGTATTTCAGAATAATTAATAAATAATTAATAAATGCACGAACGATGTTTGTACATAATTCTGAATTTAATTGAATACATAATTAAAAGCTATTACTGACATTACGGAACTTAAAAGTAAATATCCGTAATGAAGATAGAGTATTATATCTTCCAAATTAACTAATTGAATAAAATAATAAATAAACAAGTGCGTCTGCAGAATCCAGAAAAACGTCTAATTCGTAGTTTTATCTTCGAGACATTCAAGTTCGTACAAAAAGCTGGCGTACAAAAAAATAGGTACTCCGGAGCGTGAAATTACGAAGGTGGCAATTTAAAACGGTACGCCGCGGCGAACCAAAAGTTTCGATAACAACTGCCAGTTGGCTTAGAGCGTAGGTGGCTCAGCGAACTTCAAGGTAGGTAGTTGCTGCTAAGTGGGTTTTCTTTTGAATTTTCTCAAAATTCGGACCACAGCGTAAATGCAATGTCGTACACAATGAATGTAATGAAGAACTAGAAGACAATAATTTAACCCTTTCATTTTATTTTCTGGAAATCGGATTTTGTCTACAAAAAATCCATTATATAAATAAAGAATTCATTAAAAAGAAAAATCTCATCTTACTAAAATATGTTCTCTTGGTATACTGAAATGCAACTATGTACACCTCAAAGCTCCACAAAGATTGCATAGAAAATTCATAAACGCAATATATTCTTTAAGAGCTAATTGTACCATATGGCTATAAGGAGAATGAACGAGTTAAATGAATAAATTAGAAAAAAATTCAATGCGGTATTATTTCCGTTAAGGAAAATTAAAATATTTTACGAAGAAAATATTTTTTAGCATATCTGTAAACTTCATTTGAAGTATTAAAAACGGATCGTTTAAAAAAGTATAACTTTTATTTATGGCTTTTACCATAGAGGCCAAGAATCATTTTCTTCTTGCAATAAGTTTCTAAATTTTCTGAAAAGAATTGTTCTATTTAAAAAAAAAATAAACTTGATTTATCTTTAAACAATTGCGCTTTAGACAAATTATATGACTTTTTATCTTTCCAATCCGCACACTTAGATTCTACAAGTATTTATATCTTTTTTATAAAAGCTTCCAACTACTTTAAGTAACCACACGAGCAGCAGAGGTAAAGAGAAGCCCAACAGAACCGGCTATTTACGCGTACACGCGTCCGCGTGAGTTTATAAACAGACTACGACCGATTCGAATCCCTTGGCCCTTTGTACACTCTCACCGTGTACAACTATACTGCACGACGGCTCACCGTCGTTTTAAATATCGGCAAACATTGTCGTGGCTTGTTATCACGTGACAGCGGGACTAATTACACGCCGGGGCAGCGCCCGCTCGCGCGCCTTGATTACTCGATCGATGTGGTAGCTCGAGATGCACACCAGGTTACTGTGCTACTATAATACTAGCCTGTTTACATGTGTATTGGCCAGTCCGCGAACTATTCACTTCCAACGTTCTTTATTTATCGATGAAACTTTATTTTTATTTTTTACTTTATTTTTTATTTATTTATTTATGTACGGGACGAACTCTTTTACATGTTTGGTACATGTTTTTATAATAATAAATTAAATTAATTATTATTTTTTACGATATATACCCAAAATGTGGTATCTATAAATTGCTTCAATTGACTTTTCTTGTAATGTTAAAAGTTTGTGAATTTAGTACTGTAGATACTGTGAGTGGTTTCTACCGTGAATGATAATTCGCTTCGTTTGCCGTTAAATGCGTATAGAACAGCTGCATCGTTTTCGATAAATGCGACTCTCGGCTCTCAGAATGCGATACCTTGTCTCAAGAGAATGTTCTATTAAAATAGAAATCTGCAGAGAAATCCAAAATTAAAATATTGAAATCCTCTTGCAAAAAAAAGAATCATTTAATAGGATAGGGAAATTAATAAAATTACTTCTCTAATACCTCAATGAAATACAATATTAAATAACTTTGAATTTCTAATGATCATTAGAATGTATGCTTACTTTCTTTTTTTAAATCCCCTCGGACTTATTAGTTATTATTATAAATATACATTTGTTATTCAAATTAATAATTTAAAACATTAATTTTAATCTTAAATCGTTGTCTATTTCGTCAATGCCACAATCTGATATTTCACGGAATCGTATAACTATTAATTATATCAACGATATATTTCAATTTTCCTTAATTCCCTTGATTTCCACTTTCGCCCAAGAACTACTTCAACGCGCTCCGAATAGACGCATCTGCTTTTTCTAACACGTCTTCTATAGTTGCGCGTTCAATTTGGAATTAGGAGCGCGTCGGGTCTCGCTTCTCTTATTCGAATTCCAGATTGACGAATGGTTCTCCTTTCACGCAGACGCACTAATCTCCCGATTTCAGAGTTTGCTGCGTACAAACACCTATATATAGGTATAGACACCTTTGTACATGGGTGCACGATTTTCCGCGGGGTCGTGGCAATGGATCATCTACAACTTTAGCTTTATGCGTGAGTGAATTTTACGTATCCAGGCCAGGAATGCGCGCAGCGCAACTTTGTTAATGGAGTAATGGATATTTCGAATATTTCAACGAAATCTTTTAGCTATCGTAACTTACCCGTTATTAATTTTTCTTTCTCCGCTATACAGGTATACGTTAATAAAAAACTGGAATTATTATTCCAGGAAAGCAGAAAAATACGTAGAATTTTAGAATTGCGAAAGAGCAGTAACAACGCTTACACATTTGAAATGCAGCAAGTTGTTAAAAAAATAAAAAATGTATCTCTCGGAGTATGGTAATTTGTAAGTGTGAGCACTGTAATCATCACTGGCTATGGCATCTTTTTTTTCTAGCCTGGAGCGGCATTATAGCATAGCAGTAAACATGGCATGTCTTTTTCCAGTGTCGCGTCGGTTCAATGTTTACACACACTTCACGGAAGGCAAATACGATATATCCCCATATTTTTACTTATGTAGCGCGCACGGCTCAGGTATAAAAGTATCACTCAAGTTGTCGTATACATTTCGCATTACAAAGTTATATTTGAAATTCAGAAGCTAGCAAATAAAAGTAGTATAACGAATGTTTTACATAATAATTGTATATTTTTAAAATTCTGGATTTTCGTTTGTCCAGTTTATTCTTCATTTTTAATAGCTAAAAATTTTGTTTTTATTTGAGAATCATTTTTTAATATCAAAAGTTATGATTATCGAGGTTATTTGTAGTTAAAAATATGTAAAAATAATAATAAACCCTACTTTATACATATCGTTTTAAAAAATAAATGCAATTCGCGACTTTATTAATCAGTCAAACACATCTTGTTTTAAAATGCTTTACCTCTAACTTATGGGCATCACTTTTTTAGATACAAATAAAGAAGAATAAACACAGGAAAATAAATTTTTATACGATTTTACGTTACCAGAAATTATAATCATGGCTTTAAAAGTTAATGATTCGTTCAGAACTACGGGAACACAATGACAGATATCGTCCATTTTCTCCTTCTCGTAAGCGTTAATTGACTTTGTATAAATCACTCTTCCGCTGAATTCATTAGCATTTTAAGCAAGCTTCTCTTTCAAGTTTTCTGCGCGCGAGAAACTTGCTACTCTCCATCCGTTATCTCGCGGCTGCTTGCTAATTTTTTGTTCCTTTTTACAGCTCGCCCTCTCGCGCTCACGAAAAATATTCCATCTACTCCGAAGGTAACTCGACGGTTTATTTTGCCCAGAGAAGGGAATTTCGATGCTTCAGAGGGAAGCCAAAATTTATTCACTCCGGCGCTCTACTCAAAATAAATAGCTCTTTTTGGATATATATAATAGCTCTTGTTTATCCTCCCTTTGATAATGCGATATTACGCCTTCATTTTCTTCATAGGTACGTATTATGCTCGAAGAGCAGTATTTTAAAGTAACCATAACTTTGCGAGCGGTATGAAACTAAAGAGCCTTCTCGGATAAAGCGAAATAAAGTTGAGTTGATTGAAATTTATTACAATTAACTATTAGTGTATAAAAGATTAAGGGAGAAATTTGATATTTTTCTACAGGACTACAATCACGATGTTCAAATATTTTATATGTATTTTTCTTAATTATTGTTACATATTTAAAAATTGTAAACAGTTATATACACCTTTATAGAAGAAACTCTTAAAGATTGAATGTTTGCTCTTAATATTATGTATTTTACTCTTAATTTCAAGTATATAATCTTAAAATTGAGTATTCTACCTCAATGTCTAGTGATTAATCTCAATAATGAGCATTTTATCTTGGTATTGAGTGTTTTCAATTTCGAGTGTTTGCTCTCAAGTTTCAGAAATAACATTCAAAGTTGGGTATTTACTTTCAAAATTTAAAAGTTGGCTCTCAAAACTGAGCATTTACTTTTAAAATGTAAGTATTAAATTTCAAAATTAGTTGTGTACTCTGAAAAATTAAGAGCTAACTATATGCTTAGTGTTTTATATCTGGTATTGCAAGTTTACTCATAAATTTAAAAGGTTTCCTCTGAACTGTTAGAAGTAACCCTTTCAGAGAATAGCACTTTTGTCTACAATACTGTTAATTTATACCACTTTTATTAATCTTTTAGTGTATATTCTTACTTTAGTTCACTCTCACGGTGCATGATATGGCTTATTTGGTAAAGCTCAAGACTGTAGATGCAAAGGTCCCGGGTTCAAGTGCTGGTCTCCATTTTTTATTTTGAGTGTTTCCTTTTACTTAATTATTGCTTTCATTGTCATTCTGAATTTGTAATATGCGGAAATTAAGGGTAACACTTAAATCTATACTCAAATTGAAGGTAAGACTTGAATCTACACTCAAGTTGAGGGTAACGCATAGATACATACTTAAGTTGAAAATAATGCTCCTACTTTCAAGTTGAAGGTAACACTTCTATACGCAAATTGTAGGCAATACATAATTGAGTATTTACTTTTGTGTCAACTTTATTTGAGAGTTCTATTGACTGTCATTTGAATGTTATCTTTTAGCTTAAACGCTTGATTTTAAAAGGAGGAAGCCTACAAATTTATAATAATTGAGTAATTGAAGGGAAACGTATAAAGTTAATAACATTGTTTAGAGCTCGTCAGAACATTAATTTTATATAAAGAATAGAAAAAATCTCCATAAGTATATACCTAGATAAGAGAAAGTAGAGAAAAACGCGGTGAAAATTCGTAAAAATAAGTAAAATTCCCGAGTATGGTTGGACTTTTAACATTGTTTTAAGGGAAGAAAATACAGGTTTTTGGTAAAAAAATCAATTTTATTTTTATTTTTTTATACTCAATCTTAACCTTGTTCTTAATAATGAACGAGGATTCAAAAGAAAATTTGACTTTTATAAGCTGTTTTAATTTTTTTTAATATTCTCGTTTTTATCTAAAATTCAATGTTCTCCAACATTTGTGTGACAGAAAAAGTTAAATGAGTGCGCCCTAAGATAGGCTAAACATCAGTAAAAGTCAAAACCCTCTGTTAGTGGTGGACAAAAAAAATTTAACCCATTAAACAAACAAGGAATCATAAATAATTACGAATTTACTTTTATTTAATTATTTCTGCTATTTTACTTTAAAGTCATTTTTCTCAATTCTTTATTTTCATAACTTCCAGTTACGTTTTGCACACCAGATTTTTGTCATGTTTTAAATGTATGGCAATCTACTTCTTAAATACGTTTTTCATGAATCTATGTTGAGACTTATTGATACAAGTTTAAATACAAATTTTGTCTCGGCAATAATTATAATAAAATACATGATTTTTGTGCAAATAAAATATTAAAAATTTAATTTAGCTATAGAATTTTTTTACAGACTAAAATAAAATTATATTGCAACATCGATTTTTACTTAACAGAATACATACATTCGAGCTGATCAAAATTCATCGATGCCTGTTGTGCAAAAAGATTATAAAAATAATGTCCTTTTTTGAAGGTTTTCTGGCTGTTCTGATATATTAAAGGCAGTTTAGGGGGATTTTAACTATTGCAAATATGTTCTTTTTACGTATGATTAAGTACAAAAAAAGAAAAAATATATTTGTCAATGCTTAACAGATTTCGGTTTTTCCTTCTTCCCTTAAATGGGACAAATCCATAAATATTATTTTCTTCGGCTTTCCTCCTACTTAAGAGTATTATTTATATTTATAAAATTCATTTCTAAACGAGCTTTAAACGATGGTGTTGATTTCATACGTTTCCTCGAGGGGTCCACTATCGGCATCCTCCTTTGTTTCTATAAACGTAAAAAACTAGACATACATTTCAAAGAAACGTCACTAACCAATTAACAATTGTGTCTTATTGGCTCACTATACTGATAAATATGATCAAATGTATTTTAAAGCTTATGCAATAAAATGATGTGTTAAAATAAAGAGAGTAATTTGATCTATACTATCAAAAGTTAGCGTTGTACAAGAAGCTATTAAAAATGTTCTGTATTTTATTTCAAGCTTCAATTTGTGCACAATAAAGTTAGACACAACTTTTCAAATCCATTCAAAGCAATATTCGTGTAAAAAAATATATATTCCATATCCCTCAAGACACGCACATACATCGTCCCTTTACGCAGTAACTCCCGTAAAATTGAGTTATAGAACGATAACTCGGCGAGCGCAGCATGAGATTAAAGGGTCGCACTCACAACTTCCGCAGCTATACACACACGCACACACACACATCTACCTACCTAAGAACTCGGCAATAAATTGAGCCTTAAGAAAAAGCACAAGCCTCTCGCGTTATATCGACAACAAACGCAGAGACCGGGCGAACGAGAGAAAACGTAAAGCCGTGTAATTGGCATTTTCCAGTTGCGCTTGTAAATCATGGCTAAGAGCCTGCAGCGCTACCATACTATATACACACCCAACTTCTCGCTGCAGAACTTCTCTAGAACGAGCAAATACGAAGCAGATAGTGAGAGAGAGAGAGAGAGAGAGAGAGAGAGAGAGAGAGAGAGAGAGAGAGAGAGAGCCTCTGACAATAACATTGTCCGTGACCGTCGGGGCACTTTGTGACAATAAAGCCACGGCGCCAGGCGGACAAATGCACAGCAGTGACAGCGGGGCAGGTGAGAGTAGCCGGCGTCGGGCAACGGCAACGCTTTGCTCTACATTTAAGCGCGCGTCCGCGGATTTTTTGTATTGTATATTTTTTGTTTGTGCGGTTATTTTGAGAACGGTTTGTAAGCGATGTTGAGCTGCTGTTGAGAGTCAAGGGAAGCTAACCATCATTAATGATTGATGAGTCTTTCAGGACATGCTATAAGATGTCAAAATATATTACAAAAATTGATAAATTCTCAGTACCGGCACGGACCCAGTTCCTGATCATTTGATTACATTTATTTTTATTTTGACTTTAATGTATACAAAATTTGTTTTAAAAAAATAATTAGTAATAGTAAACTATTTCACAGTCATATATAATAACTTTAAAAGTCACTAGTAAAATACATGTTTAAGATAAAAAATGTTAAAGTTGGACGTTGTCGACAACGTCATGATTGATACCATCTTACTCCAGTTGACTATAAGTGAGCATGCAAAGAAATTTATATTATTTCTTTAAGATTTTGTAACGGATCGTAAAAAAACTTATGTAATTAAACTATTTAACAGTTTATTTGTATGACTCACCTAAAACATTCATATAAAATATTATTTTTATTTGATAAAACGTGTGATTAGAAATAGGGTCCATATTCTTATCGTTTACCCAATTCCTGATCAGTATTAATAACATGTTATATGTGTGTTTAAAAATCTAAAAATACACAAATATTTATAACAACACAATTCTATAAATACTTTTAATCCATACGTAAATAATTTATCAGACAAAAGTTGTATAAAACGTGAAAATAAATCACAACACTATGTGCACTTTATAGGTTAATATATGCTCGTGCATGAGTCTATATCGTGCAGTCGACAGAGCATGAATAACCTAACACTTTTACCTCCCCTAACTTTCACATTTATAATCGCACAACCGAAAAATGTTATATATATATATATATAGTATATCTACTGTATTAGTATTGCTTAATAAGTTTTTGTTTATCATATAAAATACTTATGTGTCAATAATATATGTGATCAGGAATTGGGTTTTGATATGATCAAAAACTACTCCCATACAAATCTTAAGTGATCAGGAATTGCTCCCACAGTTTTTTTCCTTTGAGGCTTTATATTAAAGATTAAGAGTTATATTTGTTAGTGAAATGTTATTTTCCATAAATACCTCATTTTTATGATTTGCACAGCAAATAACGTGACGACGCGCCTTAACTGATCAGGAACTGGGTCCGTGATGGTAATTAAAATAAATATTATTTACATTTGATTGCATCCAAGAATGAATCAAGATGATGTCCATAGATGCATAATACGTAGGGTAATGTATAGAACTAACTCTATTGCTTACATTTTGTCAAAAATAAAAATCAAAGCCAAAATTAATCCGGAGAAGTAAAGAGAAACTTTACGAAAAGAGGGTCAAATTCGATAAAATAAGTGATAAAATCAAAATTTATCATGCATTCAGTAGTAAAAATAAAAAAAAAACACTTTGCCATGCTTTCCACCTTATACAGAAGAAAATTTTTATTTAAATAGTTATGATTTTATGGATTTTTCATGCTTATATGCCAGTTTCATAGGTACCGTTTAAAAGTTAAACTTGGGACCATATGGGCATCCATGGACATCCCTTGAAATGCATTTTTACTGCTTAAAAAGGTTGTGTACTCATCACTTTTTAATGGATCATGCTGAAACTTTCAAAAAATACTCTTTAAAGTATTCCTAGAAAAAGTATTTTTTTAGGTAATACCCCATAAATACTAGTTTTACTAGTTGTTAGTGCTTAAAAATATTAGTTCAGTGGACATTAATTGGCTCTTAGTAGAATTATAGCCATATTTGTGCCTTTTATTAATAATTTCACTAATTTAATTTTTTTTAAACTGACGTATTACACACAGCAACTATGCACATTATATAAATTAAAAAGTATTCTCAATATATCTATATAATGAGTGAGTACAATCCATCTCAGGAATTCGTACCCTATTTCAATTTAACCATATCTTTTTAGATATTCACATTAATTACGCACTTTTTATACCACATTATACTACAATTAATAGTTTGAAACTCAAATAACCTTATTGAACGAAGTTTTTAAATAAAATTAACTTTTGAACCGGTTTGTAACGCTACGGCCACCTCGTGTACAAGAGAATGCCGCAGATTCGGAAGCTCCGGCACTAATTAATTAATGAAGGATTAATTAACGCGCACTCGTGCGTGAGCCTAGACATAGCATTAGCTCGTCTATAAATATCCGGCTTTCCGGTCCTTCTTTATCCGTTCGTCCTGCGGAGGCGTCGCTGGCTCTTTGATTTTTTACCTCGCCCGCGCGCTCGCTCTCTCACTCACTCACTCACTCTCTCTTTATTTCTTTCTCCAATCCTCTTAGTTTCTCCGGACGCTTCGAGGCGGCGACTAGAAGCCGCGCAGTTTTTCCTTTGACTGCCCCGGGTCATTCGTCTTATACAGTGGGTGTTGGAAATACCTTAAGCTTTGGAACGCCCGCAAGTTCATTGCTATCTTTATCTTAGTTTTGATTCAATTTCTTTACTTATTGCCTGTTTCGAGGAGAAATCCAGCTGTTGTTGTGAAGATATAAGCATTGTACACAAAGATAAAATTACATATATATATATATATATATATATGTTTTATTTTTAAAAATATATATATTTAACAATAAAATTTTTTAGAATTCTTTTGAAAAAGGTAAACATTGTTTTGGTTTGACTGCAGCAGAAGTCCCGTTAAAACGGATATTTTGCTTTACCGCATGGGGGCTTCGCGATTCTTCGAATTTTATGAAATATACGGTTCGAAACTTGTCTCTCCAAACTTTTGTACGTTTTCAATTAAATAGACTGAAATAATGGGCATTATTAAAATTCTAATTTTTATGTCAAGTGCATATTTATATTTATCATAATAATTATTTTTAGCAAAATTAACAAAATGGGTGTACAAAAATTCGATTTTTTTCAGCTAAAGAACATAATGGACCATAATGTAAAATTAATTCAAATTGGCCAATTAAAAGCAGCATAAACAGTTCTTTATATATAAGTCTGATTTTTACAGTAATGTTTTTATAGATTTTTGGAATTTTTAATTTCAAACGAGGATGCTCATGTTCCTTTGGTAGACCTGTGAATCTAGCACTATTGTTTAGAGCTTGTCAATACACGATTAAAAATATAAATTGACTCCTTGGGTACTCGAAAGATTAAAAATGACAATATCTATGGATTTTCTCAATTTACCGCAATGCATTGAGTCTAACCATATTTGAATTTCTCTACTTATTTGCGCAAATTTCGATCGCGCTTTTCTCAACTTTCCCTGCACTTAAGGCACGCTAGCTCTAAAATACAATGGTATAGATTTCGTACGTTCTACCTTTAAGTGTTAAATACTATTTTGTCGGCATCTATCTTTAGACAGTACACTCTTATTCGTTTTTATAAAAAAACACCACATTTGTATCATAAAATTATCAAGTATTATTCAATCAAAATTTATTTCAATTTATAACACAATATTTTTTTGTAGCTGGGTCTATTGCCTATTTAAAAAAAAAGTGGTTAAGAGACAGTTATAAAGATCAGCCAGTTGATTGAAACTCATGGTCACTAAACTTTGAGTATAATCAACTCTCAATGGTGCAAGAATACTACAATAAACCCGTGTAATTTCGAGAAATAAACAAAGCAGAGTGTAACAAGGACACTGCATCGCAACTCCAACGTCCCTTAGCTCATAAAATTTGTAACGCACACAGATGTCCACCAAAATCAACAAAAACCTACCTCGCTGCTCACGGAACATCACGACAAACCCTGCATGAGAAGATTATTCACAAACATTGATATTACAAAGGCACTGTATACTGCGCTTCGTTCTATTTATCCACATCTCTCTTTCTCTCTCTCTATCTCGCTCTCTCTCTCTCTCTCTGTCTCTCTCTATTCTTTACCGCTTGACCGAGAATCATAGTCACAGCATACACACTAACAACAATAGCGGCACAAATCCAACCGGACCGTAGAGATAGACACAACTCGGCCGAAAGTCCATGATTAAATTAAGATTGACTTAATGGCAGTACCGCGAGCCTCGCTCTTGTTTATTCATACGCTGGGATGGTGGCGCACTGCCGGAGCGACGAGATTTCTCCAGGTACATCATGAATATCGCGTGTTTACACTGTCCTGCGGTTGGCGAACGAAATGCCGAATTTCCCGGACCCGAAATGGCGTTACAGACCGCGCGCGTAGTTATCCGGGGATTGTTTCCGATATTAATAGAGAGCAACAACACTGGATTGGGAGGGAGGAGGAGATAGATGAAAGTGGAGAGAGAACAAGCGATAATTTCGCGCGAGGATCGATACATCGCGAGTAAAATCGCCCTGGATGAGCCAACTAGTGGCGCTGTTACCGCGGACTTTATACGCCTGCTGAATTATTCCTTGTGTAACCGCGAGTGAGCATTATACGTGTACTATTGCTGCGGGGAGCGAAAGATACATTCGGTTTGATTGTAGTGGGTTTCGATACAAACTGTTTTAAAATCGAATGTTGTAGGATATTGGAATGCGATTAGAAGCTAAGAATATTATCGTTTATTACTTTAATTATTGATTAAATAACATTTTATTTTAGTTTATTTCATGAATATATTCGATAAAAAATATTGCTGTGCATCTATCAGTAGTATACGCTGGATTTGTTCAGACGTAATAGAACCAGAGCGATTTTCTAAATATTATTCAAATAAACATTAATACAAAAAATATTACTGCATGATAATAAGTAGTAGATGTTGGGTTTGGCCAGGCGCAACAGTGGAGCCATTTTCTGAATGTTCTTCGAATATTTATTAACATTATTTGCTTTAGTCTGTACATTGAAACTTTATGTATGCGTACTTAATCGTTTTGATATAGAATTTGGCACGTGCAAGAATTTAAAAAAATTATTTTAATTGGAAGTTAATATGTGTACGGAGAGAAATGAAATATTAGAACACTTTTTTAGACATGCTAAAATAAAGTTTTGGAAAGAAAGGTAAAATTACGTTTAAAAAGAGAAGAATATCTTTTTTCGGAAGCGCATATGGAACGTAACCTCAAAATGATATTTAAAACCCTAGAAAAAGGTTTTCTTATAAAGCTATTATAAACTTAGAAATTTACACATATAAGACAGCTAAAACTGCCTTTTGCTTTACGTAGAATACATTTTCATTATAGTGGATTCTACTTGTTGATCCCCTTTCTCTGTATATTTTATTGCCGTATTTTTTTATTTTAAAAAATTATTATTTTTATGAGAGAAAGTGTAGTTTAACAAAGGGTATATTCAAACCGCTGAAAATGCCGTAATCGATTAAACGAAATCGAAATTGTCTACTCGTATGACAACAGTGAATGAAATAATGATATTTGATCTATTTAAACAGCCCAAAATTAAAATCCATTTCAACTTCATGAATTTTCAATTACTATTTCTAAATTATATATGTATATTTTACAACTAAATTAGGTTAGGTTAAAGTCGAAGTATGTAAAAAAACTCATGAGTTGAAGAAGGTGAGGGAAAAGCAGACGAAAAGTTCAAATAGACGAGAGTCTTGAAATAAAAGAAGTTAAAATTGATTAAATATTTCTGTATGTAGTAAGCCACGTAACTTGCTGCTCGTTTCGACGGCAATACTAAGTACTAAAATTTTTGCTAACTTAAACACTAAAATTTTCTAATAAATTATTTCCAGAAAAATCAAATTCAACTCACAATAATTATTAACACACAATTTAACCTCAACTCAAGAAAACCTAAAGAAACTACTCCACCTTCATTACATTACAGAATCTCGATAATTTCCCTCTCTTATCACCCAAGCCAACCTGATCTCCATTAAGCTCTCGATTACGCGCTTGCTCGTAGCCACCCCGCTGATGAAGATTTTGTACTCGAGTATAAATTCCCGTTATCCGGTGTCTGCGCGCGAGAGCTCGAATTACGAAGACTCCTGCCTCGCGCGCACGTGGCATCCGAGGAATTTGGCCGCTCTGCGGTCAGTCGCCGAGTGTATAATCCAGCGGTTTTCTCGAAGGCGGGGTCCGTTCCTTTATCTTTTTGCGCGCGCTTTAAGGACGGTCTCCCCTCTTTATGCCGAGGCATTACGAGGTGCGGCGCATAAACGTCGGGGGCACGCGTACGATGGTCATTTGTCATTGCTCGCGGAGCGTACAGTGTGGGGTGTGATATTATATATATATATATATATATATATATATATATATATATATATATATACATACTACTTAGAGTCAAAGCTTTATAAAATTTTATATAAGGAGGCGAAACGGAGCTGGGCGGGGTGAATGTCGTTGAGAAGATGGTCGTGGAGAGTGTTTACTTTCTTAGGAATTATATCAAATTTTGACTGTAGGTTTGTAAGAATGTTGTGTGTGTGCGTGCATGCGTGCATGTATGTGTGTGTGTGTGTGATGGTGCGTGGTTAAAAGTTATAAGGTTGTGTCCTTAGCAAAATAAGATGTTTGTCTTTGAAGCTTGAGTATTTAACGTGTAAGTCGTATATCAAGCGTGCATAGTCGTACATTTTGAAATGTAAACTCAAATAAATTTTAGGATTTTTTTTTAAAACTGGTATGTTGCACAGAATAATTACACAAATTACATAAAACAAGAAAAGCAATCAACATTTTAAGTATATAGCTTCAAAAGTTTGTGGCTAATATTCTTGGTATACATTTTAAGTGATACAATGCTATTTAGAAGTTTATATTATATACTTTATGCTGCACTGAAAAGAATAGAAAGTATCTGAGTATTAACTAAAAAAGTACTAGAGACTTTAGTGCAAAATCAGTACATGTAAATTTTTCTACTAAAAGTTGCTAACAAGGTAAAAACTTTGGATGCGTTTAGTCTATGGTATAAGTATATAATATAAATATAAGTATATAATTTAGAATAAAGACAAGACCAGAAAAAAAGTTCAGTTGAATTCTGAAAAAAAATTAAAGTACGATCTACATCTGTTTCGGATAGAAACAGTATAATTTTTAAAGAAATTAATTTTTGCAATTTTGTAATGTTAATTAGTTAGTTATTAAATTTTAGACGAGCGTAAACTGCGAAATATCGATTAGATAGCTAGAATATATTAAAGCGAGAAAGAGTTTTGTAAAAGGTGTAGAAATTAGGCATCTACTTTATCTTAAGAGAGTTTTCTCAAAAATCTTATAAAAAACGTAGGGACAGCGTTGGGATCTTGGGACGTCTCGCCGGCTCGCAAACTGGCAGTTCGGCATAGTCGGTTGAAAGGTACACATTGAGTACTTTGCTTTTAGAAAACATAGATTTATTCGAGATTTAGTTACTTTAGCGTTAAAATGTCACAGGAATATTCAGTTTTGATTTTCAATAAATTAACTCATTCTTGAGAGTTTGATTAGATTATAATTTGAGTGTTTTATTTTATTTGTTATTACCTCTCCCCGTGAATGTCTGTTTCACAAAGAAACATAACCTTTCAAAGCACAATGTCATATTTGTAGTTAGTTCCAAAGCTGTAACAGATTGAAGATTTCTATCATACCTAGGTAAATGAAGTGATGACGGATCATATCAGCGCGAAACTCGTCGATTTGATTGGGTAGGACGTAGAGCGCGAAATTCAAAATGCAATTAAAGATGTACATCTAAAAGGAATTATGAACTTCCAGTTATTAAAAACAACTGTATAAAAATGTAATATTTTAACTGTTTCTATCTATCGAATATAGTTGAATTTTTGTGTAACTTTCAATTACGCATAATTTTGGAATGAAACAAGATATAAACTTATTTAAAGTCGCAAATTAAAGCATTTACTTCGTACTTTAATTTCCTCATCTGAAAATTCTACAAAGCCAATTAGTTCTTAAAACATTAAATATGATGAAAAACAATTGGAATTATAGGATTTGTTACCAACATTATAATAATAAAGTACTAAAATAAAGTATTACCAACAAACCTAGTACCTCCAAAGAAATTCTATTTTATCAGAGTATTAACAAACTATACTAGATTCAATTTTTCTCAGTATGGCAATTTAGAATAAAATTAACTTTCGAAACTGCTTGTAATGCCACAGCAACCTTAAAAAGAGACTACCCGAGATAGAATTTGAATCACCAATCAGCATAAAGCGAGAGATTGAGGGACAGAAAGAGAGAGAGAGAAAGAGAGAGAGAGAGAGAGAGAGAGAGAGAGAGCGAGAAAGAGAGAGAGAGAGAGGAAGAGGGAGAGAGAGAGAGAGAGAGTGAGAGAGAGAGAGAGAGAGAGAGAGAGAGAAAGAGCGATGGAGAGGATACGAGCGAACAATGGCAGGCCGTTAAAGTACATCTGTTGACGCGCGGTAGGGCAGCTCTCCCCTCCTACAACCGTCCTCGTACCTTTCAATTCCCGTGTAAATAGAACAAATTGGTAGGACAAACGTCGACGAGGATATGCCCCTTTCCGCTCAAACCAATCGTAATCGCGCGGGCGCGCGCCGCCCGACTCTAAGCTCAAGTGCCGGCCGCTACAATCTATCGACTGTACAGGAGAATTCGATCAACAGGAGCTTCGAGCTGCTGCACGAGGTTGGGTTTGCTCGCTCTCTCTCTCTCCCTACGACGCTTCTTAGGTGTGCTGTTTTGTTGTCGTTTTATAGCGCATTCATAGTTGTGCGTGCGCTAGAAAAATCTAAACTCGGAGATAAACACGAAAAAAAGATAAAACTTGTCGAGGATGCCCTCGAGTTATGACAAACCAATAGCGGGTGTAATTTGCCTGTGAGACACGAGCCATGCTCGGCCACACCGAGTTCGTGGTCTGGAGCAGAAAAAGACACAGTGCTCCACACGCGGTGCGAGGGTATACCTTATGATTACAGGGGCGTACTCGTACGTGAACCCGGTTCTTTCCTTGAACTCCTGTGTGCGCTAAGCGGCCTTTTTAATCGACGTGCAGCTCATATTATCTGCCGCAGTAAAATGCAGTAAAATGCAAGCGCGCAACGACTCCATGACCCAATCTAAGAAACGCTCTTGAACATTAACGGAACCTGCTTTCCGCCCGTACACTCGATCTCATATCGTGCACTCAGGTAAATTAGCTCTAAATGTTAAATGATAGCCTCGCATATGATTTTACATTTGAATTGATCACGCGCGCTGATATACAATTCGTTGCGATTCTTGCACCGTTTGAAGTTAGAGTACGCCCAGCTGTACTTGCAATCACGGGCGGACGTTCATCGATGTTTTCTTGCACTAAAGTAAACTAGGCTGTGATGCGAACGCGAGCAAATATTTGGTCTCGCTTCGGGGTCAAGGAGGTGTTCAGCAGCGCTTTCGCGCGTGCGTTTTGGTCGCGAGTATGAAGAGAAAATGCCCCGTCCACTGGCGCCGCTCGGTAGGTATGGGCCGCACGTGCTCGCGGGCGAGCTGCCCGTTAGCGAACGAGCGGCCCACTCGCGGGTCGGCCCTTGCAGTGCTACCAACGCGCGAAATGTCCCCGCATACGTAAATCGAACGAACGCACCAGCATTAGCGCACACCAATCTACGTAATCGTCTGCTGACGGCTACGCAGTGATATTTCTGCTGGAGTAAGCGGGTGATTGAACGCGAGTGAAATCTTGAAAAGTGTCAGTTGTTGTATTGAAGACAATTCTGCGAAAGGAGTGAGAAAAAACTTCGTTGATTGTTGTGTTTAATTGCTCATCAACGTATCGTTGCATTCAAGAAATCTACTGCTATTTTCTGTGTTTGAGGACTTGACATTGTAATAATGGTGCTGAACATCTGCCCTCCTCTGCACGTCTTTTCATTACTTTCTAAGCTAGTGAATATCTGTGTGGAATCACTTGATTCATCTAACCAGATGGTTTCTAATTAGCAGCAACTGCAACCCATAAAATGAGTAAGAGTATTCATATACTGTGTATTTCAATTTTCTTTTAATTTGTACATTTTGGGCACTTTATTAAGTAGTATCTAACATCAGCATAGTAATGTTCTTTTATATTTCAGAAAATCCTTTTCGAGTCTACTTCTCAGCTGTCTTTGTGGATATCACTCCAGTAGAACCTTCTTATCTGCAAGGCTGTCAATAAAGCTTTTGGCTCATCTGACAGCCAGAAGATACAGTCATCATGAGCACCTGAAGCATCGCTGAGACTCTTCAGCTACTGTTCGAGTGTTTTAAGGTTTGCAAAATTGTAAACTTGAGCTTTGGAAATTCATCTAGAAGTCTTTGGAGCTCAATTTTGTCCCTGCTAGTTGGTATATAGTCAGCTTCAAACCTGTAGTCAAGGGCGTTCACCTGACACCTGACAATCTCTCTATCAAGCAAAACCCAGCTTCAGTATTGCAGACACATTTTATCAGAACTGTATATTCTAGCGTGATTAGTGTCACTGTTAAAGGACAGTTACTGTGTTCAAAAGTACTTAAATAATAGGATAATACTAAAGATCAACAGATTTATATATAAAGTAAATTTATGATTAAGTGAACTGGACTGTTTTTTTAAATGATAAATGATACAAGTAGCTATATGCTAGACGGATAAAGGACAGGTGGCCGCGTACCCGCCTAGCATAGATGGATGAGACCATCCCAGCTCACCTTATCCCGTCTCGCAACGGCTTCGTGCCCTACTGGATAGCATGACAGTTAGCTACTACTATTTTTACTTTTGTTATAATCTATAACTTAGGAAAATCTTTTGTATCCGTTTTGTTCGGATAATAAATGTGTATTAGTAGAATATTTTTGAGTATATTTTTCCACTGTGAAGTGGATACATTATTTTTTTTTTGCTTGCTTCTTATCCTTGGAAAGAGAAGTATAGCCTGCACTACTCTCGTTTTGACTCATCTTAAATTTCTTTCAATTATTAGATTGTATAAATCAATCTGAAGCATTATAGGTATATAGAAATTCAATATTCAAAATATTTAGACTCGATAGGAGAAAATTTTAATGAAAGACTTTAAAACTATTCTTTTCTTCCTTCTTTATACACTTTAGACCTGCAAACCAAATTTCAGATGTCTAGCTTCTTTATTTTTCAAGATCTGAGATTTTAGTACATTTAGACCGAATGGACAATTCAGCGGAAAGTGAGATTTTTCAGTTCTAATGAATTCTAAGAGTCTTACTAAGTGTATTGATGTATACAATGTTATAACTGAGTAAATCAATCAATTCTTTTGGCCGTGAAAATTATGGTAAATGTAGAGTAATTTGACTTCATGGGAAAAATACATTTGATACGTGATGAATATTAATGTTACATATTATTAGCTTAGATACAGTCGCACTATAAAAGCGTCATGGATTTGTGCCCGCTGCCGTATTCCCTTTCTATTGTTACATTAAAATGTGCATATTGTTAGCTTGAAAATACTGATTCTGATTTGCCGAAACTGTCGTTGCCAGGGAAACTGGTTAATACCAAAGACAAAGCTACCATCCGTGCGCTACAGAATGCGTATGATAAATTTAACAATGACTAGAAGTAATTATTACTGCATCATAGGAATCGATCCATGAAGCATATGAATATTCAATATAACTATCATTTATATGGTCATTTTTATCAGAAATTTCTTTGCAGCATCAGTAAGTCTATCAATAACACTAGTACCTAGTAATAGTCGGGTTATAATCGCTGAATTTAGTACTAACTTTTCATTAGGTCGAATTTTGACACATTTGGTTTGATTGAATATTAATAACCGTCATTGAATATGAGGTCTAGAATCTTAAGAAATCTTAAGATATATTTACAGTTTTTACTAATTTCTATTTAATTTAATTTCTACTATCCATTTGGTCATCCAGTTAAAATCCTCTTTATTTCGAGTAAAGAAATCCTTCACTTTTATTATATCTTCTGAAAGTACGTCTTCCGAAGCAGACATAATGCTGCGCGCTTTTATTTCTGCCAATGCACATGTAAAAGTAGCCATTCTTATTTCCGCGCTCAGATGTAAGCCTTACAACTTTGAAGCACAATGGCCGAGTTCTTATGTTTTTCATTTTTCTATAAAAAGCAGCAGTGTAGCTATTGTTTTCTGAATTGCAACCTTTTATTATTTTCTGAAAGGTTCACGGTCCGGTTGGTTGATTCCAACTTGGGAAAGTCAAATATTTATGGATACGTATTTAAAAAAAAAATATATATATATATATACGGCTGAGCGTGCAACATCTGGAGCAGAGGGTCGATTGCATTAAATTTAATCGGGTCACAAAGCTTTGAGTGATCGCAGTACTACTGGCCATATTTTTAATGCGCCCTTTAGTTTTTGCTGCGCTGTTGATGGAAGAAAATTCAATTTTAACGAGAATTATTAGTACATCATTGCCCTCTAGGATATAGACTATTTTGTAACCCTTTCATTTCATTTGATTTAATTTTATTTTACATTTATCTTTGACATATTTTTCAAGGAAATCTAATTCGAAACAACCATCTGGACCAAAGCATTTCCATAAAATAATCATCGTTTATGTGCAAGCTTTTACTAAACAGTCGATGAATGAAGCGTTTCAAAAGCTAGATTTTCGGGTGGTTGCTTTACCGGCAAAATGTTCTTTCTAAGAGAGGTAAAAACACGCACGACGAGCGACATCAGTCAAACTGCGCGATGACACACGCGGCGGTAAAGTCCAGTGAGAGTGTGTGTGTGAGAGAGAGAGAGAGAGAGAGAGAGAGAGAGAGAGAGAGAGAGAGCGACCAAAGCCGCTCAAAATATTGCGGAAGTTCCGAAAAAGTCAGAAATTATTATAACCGCACTTCGCTGCCTATGAATCAACGAGCCCCCAAATGTGTTTTGCTGCGTGTTGCGTGCTTCACGGAAATGTCCGTACTATCGCGCTGCCACGCTGCTCTGTAATATTCTTGGAAAATAAAATACGTTGTGTTTGTTTTTATTTGATGTTTAAACGCGTTGAATATTTATATTTTTGTTTTCATTTGGAGAAGGAAATATACATCTGGGTTTTAAAATTGTGGATTTTCAGAGCATTATTATAACTTATGATGGAACTTTGCAATAATTTTTAAAGTTGTTAAAATAGAGCGTAATATTTTTTACGACCAATTTCTGTTTCAAGCTCTTTTTTAGCTTCATGTAAATTCAGTCTCCCTGGATAGAGGAAAAGATTTTAATTAAATTTATTATGCTATCTAGTATGTGCAAAAAATTTCAAACACGCGAAGTTTTATAATCGAAAAAAGGAATTATTTAAAATGAGAGAATATCAAATGAATTTGAAATATTTAAATTAAATACTTCAAATATACGATATTGATAATTATTATTATAACACATGTTCAATGACGAATCAATATTCATTCTAAAAACTCTTTTTAACCTTTCCTAATGGTGTAAAACATAATAATAATTTTGAAAAATTTATCAGATATATAAATTCTGATTCTGTAGAAAAAAGACAAGTTCTTTCAAAAGAAAAAATTAACACTGTTAAGTTCTGTTAAATTTCTACAGGTTATGCTGGATTCTGTCAAGATATGTTAAAGTGTGATAAGATATTTATTGCAATTTATCACAATTTCTAACCAGCACAACATAAGGTAGAATCAGTGCGTACGACTTTTATAAAAATACAGATAAAAATAAGTAATATAGTAATATCTGTGATTAATAGATCAATAACAGAAAGAATGCTGTAATACAGTGTAAAATTAAGAGACAATTATAGAGTAAGAACTGTCAAAAATTTTAAGTCTGAATTATTGAAAATTCTGATCAAATGTGTAGAATGCTGATAAAATATGTCAAGTTGTGATAAAATATGTCCAACACTTATAAAACACGTCAAATTCTGATCAAATATACGAAACCCTGACAAAATATGTCAAAACCTAACAAAATCTTTTGCAAGAATTGACAGACTTCATCGATAGATAACAAAGACACTCGCCATTACTTGACGAATCGTGCAAAAATCAAAATTCTGCAAAACTCCGACAAACAATTTTCACCCTGCCCAAATTTAATCTCGTCCAACATCACCGCATGCGCTACCCATCTACACCCAGAACTCAGGTGTTCCACAGTCACTTTCATTCTCCCGCAATAACCTACTGTCAGCGAAACTCCCTTCCATCTCAATGTGACGAATGGCAGCGGCAGCAGAACTTGACCATCCGTCGCCCCCCCCCCCCCCCCGAAGATTCATCTCGCGCATCAGTGGTACAAACACGCGGAGTATTCAAAAATTGGACGAGAAAGGAAGGAAGAACGGGAGGGGTGATACAAATGTAAGTCATTTCCCCGGTGGCCCCCGCCACGGACTCCATTATATCCTGGGATCGAGGATCGCATACACACACGTACGCACGTGGGTTAGCCTAACTTATATGGTACACTTTGTCTCTCGATGTTACGCCATTTCGTCCTCTCTCTCTCTTTTCTCGTTTACACGAAAAAGCTGTTTACCGCGTGTGTGCTTCTAATTGATTTTCTGTTTTGTTAGATATTTAGGAATATGATGTTACTGAACTTTCATAATGAATGCGGAGTGTAGGAGGAAGAAGAAGTTGTGTATGATTGATATCTTTGGATGAGTTGGAAGAAGGCAAAAATAGGGGACAATTCGGGGGGGAAATTTTTTTTTGGTAGGAAAATAAGGCTGTCTGTTCGTTTTGTGCTAAAAATCTGACATGTATTTTATAAACGCTGGGTAGCAAGATTTTGCGCCGGGCTCGCGGCTCTAAAAAAGCTTTGGGTAACGTGAAATTTTAATGAATTTGAGTTATTTTTAACTTCAACGCACGAGAACTCTGTTCTGAATATATTTGAATTTTCATTGCAGTGTATATATATGAACTAAAATGTTATGAAATATTTTACTTTTGCGTATATATGTGTTTTCCATTACCCTGTTTCTGCTAAAATATACTTTATCCGTGTTTAAATATTTCATTCTGCCCACTGCCACATTACTGCCATTTTTTTACATTTTATTATTGTTTTCGCGTCTATTTAACATTTTGTTTATTTTATTACATTCAATTACGTGTTGGCAAATATTCTCGTTGAAGTAAAAACACATTTATTAAGTATTTCACTGCAACGGTGCACCAATATGAGTATGATAATTTTAAAATACGACATTTTTGCTTCAACGAGATTTTCTCTTCTAAAACGTGATGTTTAATAAACGTGGAAAAATTACCATTATTTAAATTAAAAATTCTTAATATTTTTTATGATTAAAAAACGTTAATCAATTGATCTTAGAATTGTTTATAAATTATTATTGTGATATTATTGTGTATATTTATAAAAATATACTCAATACCCTAATTATTAATTAATCTTGGGTAATGATAGTACTAGCTCCAAAAGCAACGTTAAATTACCACAAGGTGGCGAAAGTTAGAATTAGAGTACAGTGATGATAATATAGTGAATTGCAGATAAAAATATAAAGAAACGATAATTTCACTACGCTGTCTAATATCTTGAGATGTTTCTAGTGAATGATGATTTTTGTATAATACTTTCTTAGATACAAAAAAGAGCTTTATCAATCAATAATTATTTGCATTAAATGCTTTAAATATCGTGAAAAGCGATACGATTGTCAATTTATTTATTTCTGCAATGCACTTTACCATCATTATTGCAGTTATATTAGTATCGAATTAGTATCGATTTATTACATTTATAATCTCAAAATTCAATAGTAGCTTAATTAATTAGATATTTCTAATTTTAGCATTAAGAATTAAAAGAAAAATTAATTCTATTTAATTTATGTTACTAATTTTACTATAATAGCATAAAAAAGACGTACGTGTTATTCAAAATATTCTTCCCAGATAACCCAGATAACCATCTAATTTACAAGCCAGACGAAAGCACTTACCCAATAAAAAACTCCAAAACACACATCGCGTCTACCCCTTCTAGATTCACACAAGCGATGGTCAGTTTCGTACACAAACGACAAGACCCGCGTCTATTTACTACAACGAAACTAAACGTCCGTAAGATCCTCCTCTTCCTCGTAATTATTATCTCCGTCTGATAAAAATCCAACCGCCGCGACGTCGTCCCTTTTCTATCGCCATTATAACGGTCGCTCGACTCTCCTCTCTCTCTCTCTCTCTCTCTGTCTCTCTCTCTCTACCCCGTAAAGTTCCTCGTAAATCGTCGGCTGGCATTTTGACCTCGTCGACGTGTATATAGCACGCTCGGTAAAATCGATGTATCGTTGTCGTCGTTCGAGAGCCGCGTGCGTTTTATCAAGAGACCCCGAGATAAGAGAGAAGCCGCGAGGTGGCGAGGCGCCTTTGAGGGTGTACCATGAGATGAGGTGGCGCGGACTTTTTAAATGCCGGTGGAGGGCGAGTGCGAAGACACTTTGATGCCGGATAAGGATGATGGGACGTTCCGCGTTCCTCGCGATTGCTTTCGATGGCTTCGCGATCGTTGTGCGGGGGAAGAGAGTAATTGAGTGGAGTGGTGAGAAATATGGGCGGAGAGAAGTTCGGCGAAAGGAATCGATGGTTTTTTGGGCGAAAGAATTCTTTTTTAGGGGACATTTTCGGTACTCCAGCGTGAGAATTGCGGGTTGTAGCAGAATATTTAGCCGGGTTACTTATACATTGGATTACTCCCTGGTAGAAATAAACCTAGTATACTGAAACGCTTTTTTTCGCCATAACTAGCCGTTTTCTAGATATCTCTAAAAAATAGGTGCGAAATGGCTAGTTACTGTAAGAAAAAATAATATCATAAATGGATAACATGAGCACTATTCTTCCAGGGGTCTATAGCGAATTAATTTATCTGTCCCACTGATATTTTTTATCGTGTTCTATGACAATATTGCGGTATTGTAACAACATGTTTGAGAATTAATTCTTATAGCTCCTTTTCATTAACCCTTTTGGTCAAAACTTTTATATGCGCAGAATTAAGTGCAGTCGGACCATGATAATTCGAAATTCAGGAATCCGGATTCTAATTTCGAATTATGGAATATTTCGAATGATCAGGGTAATTTTACTCTAGTCAAAATACGGAAAGAAATACGAGAGGATTTCGAATTATCGAAGTTCGAATTATCGAGGTCTAACTGTATAAGTTTTTCGATAAGTTTAACGTGCAAGTTTAAATTAGAATTTTGGTGCAAGGTTTGGTCTGATAGCCCTTAATAGACGAGAGTTTTCTGGATTTAAAGAGAAAGGATAATTTCACTATTTCGAGACAGTATTCCAATTTTTAAACTTCTATTTCATGTACTTAGACATCATAACATATATTAAACTTAATAATATATTTTTATGAAGATAAGTGTAAGAAAAATAAATCAATAAAAAAATGTATAACTCACAATAATTTTTTTTCAACCGTAGACTCAAAAAATTCCAAATATTTCTTCCATTTTTATGCTATGTATAACTTTTTATACTAAATTTTTGTTCACACCCAACATTTTAATAGCCTATTTTTATATAATATTAGACAAATATCGTAGTTTAAAGCTAAAAAATTAAATTCTAAATATGTTTTGTAGATGAAGATTTATTAAATTTAAATATGTAATATTTAATTTTTTTTTAATGGCAAGTATTTATTGACTCTTGAACGCAATACGCCACTCTATTCTATTTTAAGTAAATTGATGGTATTTGTTCATACCCAATCTCTATTAAGTCTAATTTACAGGGTGGTTTGCATAGGGGTTTTTGAATTTCTGATTTCTCCTTTACTAAGAACCTATGCACGACTCTGTTTCTCTGCTCTTGTTTCTTATTGTAGCCTATGAAACGTTTTAATTTACATGCGCGATTTAATTATTCTGATAATATTTGACAGCTTATGGAGTTTATTTATCTCATTATAATGTACAATTTAACCTCGTCATGTTTTGTTCTACATTATACAATGGTTGAGTTCACGTTCGCATCCGTACACTCTGGAAATATTATTGCTTTTTAAATGTTTAATTTTCAAATTACGTGATAGAAACTAAGATTTTATAGAATAGTATATTAACAGAGTGAAAACAATTCATACAATTTCAGACTGTTTCAGACAATGGTCGTTTCCTAATTTCCTTTTGTATTGGATTTCTAACGTTTATTACTGTGCTGAAATATTATTTAAATTCATCCACTTTATACTTCTCTCTCTACTATCAGTAGAAACTCTGCTCTTTTATGACAATTTCTTGTCTATCTCCTACCAAATCTAGATCATCTGCATACGCTAATTATAGGTATTTAAATTATTCCATTAGTGATTCACTCTTCTTACTTTCTTGCATGAATTATCTGAAGGCGTAATCTAAGATTAAATTGGATAGGAGAGGAGACAGAGGATAAACCTTGTCTCGATTCACGATAGATTCCGAACGGTTCTAATATATTATTGCTTGCTACATACGCTTCCTGAAAACCATTAAGAGATATTTGCAACCAAATTTTTAGTTAATAAAACAAGAATTTAAAATATTTTCGCTCGTTTAGTAGAGTTCTACGAGTTTTTAAAATCAATGAAAAGTTTATCTATTACTTCGCAAGACTATCATTTGATCGATTATTACTATATTATAATATTATATATAGAATATACGCTCAAATCTGAATTGATAATCTCCAATATCTTCTGCATATAGATTGAGTCTGGCTAACCATGTATTAGATAGAGCTGTTTAACAGTGATATAGGTATCTCTATAATTATTCCTGTGTGAATAATATCTAAATTAAAAAAAATTTAATCAGTCAAATAGTCATAATTTCACGTAATATACTTAGAAATCATCTCGAGTAATGCATCTTGTACGATACGTACTAACAACCCACTGAAGCTGAATTCCCATAAAACAATGCGTTACTCCTCGCGAGTAAGCGCAAATTTTTCATCGCTCTCTCTCTCTCTCTCTCTCCTTCCCTATTCTCCAGACCAGCAGCGACGAACTTTCCCGCGACGAGCAAATCGACCCCGTCCGCAAATTATTTATAGCCTCCTTGCGAGCTGACACCAACGACGTTGAGCAGGAGGTGAACGTGGAACACACAAGCACAGTGTTTATTCTCCATCTATATGTAAATGCGAGGCAATGGGGCAGTTTGCTCTCTCGCGCGCGCGGACCCGTGCAAGCTCATATCAACTGTTTAATTGCGCGAAAGGCAAGCGCGCGATAATGTCGGGACTACCGGAGACCGTCTCTCTCTTTTTTTTTTATCTTCCTCGTCGTCCTCCTCTCTGCCTCGCGTATGCGAGCGCGTCCGAGCCTGCACTGCACATTTGCAAAATTAGTCTACCGGAGAGGGATCCCGGGGAGCCTCTGCTCGCATCTGGAAATTACTGTAATTGAACGTTCTATCTACGCGCGAGTGGGGAAAGAGATCCGGACGTTTATTTGAATTTTGCGGTTGTAAGATGGGTACAACATTCGTGTAGAATATGTTTATGGACATTGTATGCTTTTAGAAAATGAGAAACTGTGTAGATATGATAATATTGAACTGACCCTAGTTATTTATGAATTTCAATTATATGACTTCTAGTGAAATCAAATATTAATCGATTAGATCATCCTGGGTAAAAGTAAGTTATATGTAATTATGTATAATTATATATGGTTATGTATAATAGTATAATACATACGTATATATAACTTTTATCTTTAATTTATACATATTTATACAAGGTGTTCAAATTCTTTGATTGTAATACTTACGTTTACGTATAATTATTAATTGATATATACATATTTATATCATTATATATCACTATACATTGCTATTAATATTCGTATATTCAGATACAGTCAGCTATAGACATGTTTTGATTGAAAGATGAACAAATTATAATATGTTTCTGTGAATAATGATATATGATAATATCGTATCCTCAGAGCAAGGCTATGACAATTTATAACTCTATATTTTTATGAAACCAAGCAAGTAACCTAAATATTCTATGAAAACAAATATTTTTAGGTGAATTTTATTATTGTATTATAGTTTCTCAACTGTTTGAAACCAATTTACGAAGTGTATGAAGGGCTTTTATTTTTGAATGAGCTATTTTGTGTACAAAAATCAAGGTGAAAAGATTCTTATGACTATACATAACAATATATGTCCATGAATATTAATATGGTTGTATATAGACAAGACTTACGTATAATTATATATGATTGTACAAGTTTATACATAATTATATAAAACTCATAATTATACATGAGTTATTTTTACCAGGGGTATAATTCAAGTTCCGACTAATGTTTATATTCTTTTATATTGTAATAAACAGACAAAACGCGTTACGAAGCTTTGGCAATTGATAATAAATATTATTTTGATCTGCGAAGTGCTAGCACATTGCAGAAATTATCAATCGATTTATGTTCATGATACAACGTAATAAAGTAAAATTAAAATATTGATTGGTTATTTTATTTTCTCCTGGCATGATATTCTGCTTTAGCAGAACAATCTCTCATATTTATGATGGAAATTCTTGACAATGTGTAGATACGGTGCGTGTAAAAATTTGTTGGTTGTTTGCACGTTTATACGGACCGTAAAACAGTACTGAATATTTTATAAATAAAATAAGTATGAATCTCTTAGTTATGTATTCGTTCACGTTTATCGCACATTTATCACCTTCGTTTGACAAGAGTTGTTTCACAAAAAACTGATTGAAGAAAATATCTAAATACATGAATTTGTTTGGTAAAAATAGATAACTTGCGCTCTTATATAACTATGAAAATAGAATTATATTTATATAATCAAAATACAACGATATTACTGCGTATAATATTGAATATTTAATAAAATTTATGTTTCAATTTTTCGAAATATTTTACGTGTATACAGATAACCTGGTTTGATATTACGAGCGATTTAGGATTCAATATACTCCATACTATTTCAATGAAAAAAATTCAAACTTTTATGCCTCACGAGAAGTTTATTGATTTCGCCCTTTCGAGCAGTAAAATATACATAAAAGAGCGATGTAAAATATATTTTAGGATATGCATAATTCAATTTACACGGAAATATTTAATATCTAAGACCAATTCTACAAAAACAAATAGACAATTTCAAATCGATAACACTGCAGAAATAGACATTTACAAGAGTTTCAATATTCATTCGAACAAAAAGAAACAAGAAAAACTTGTAACAGTTCGACAAATTTTGTTATCGACGAAAAATCAAACTACACTACGCTGTAACGTCGGTCGAGCAGTTACATATATATGCCACCTAGTTTTACGCTAGACCATTCGAAGGGACGAGAGTGTGTGTGTATGTGAGAGAGAGAGAGAGAGAGAGAGAGAGAGAGAGAGAGAGAGAGAGAGAGAGAGAGAGAGAGAGAGAGAGAGTGATGCGGTTGACGTTTGAGCTCCGCAGTGTTATCGGTGATAACATAGCCACCTATCTTATCTGGTGATGGCCCTAACTTGAATTGCCTGGGTACCAATACTTCCGTCTTTTTCTCGAAACGATATCGTCCTCGAATTGTCTGTTAGTTGGAGAGCACTGCATGTATCTCTCGCGCTGATCTCTCTCTTTCTCTCTCGAACTATTTCAGCCCTTGTGTGTGGGTGTAATTGTGAAAGCTTGGCTCCGTTTGTTTGTTTGTTACAGTTTTCCTTCGAGTCTATACAATTTAGAGAGAAAATATACGAATATCGAACGTTAAAGGGGAAAAATAAATAAAAACCAGTCATTCGAAAATTTAGAAAATGTTTTCTTTACATTTGAACGATGTATTCTGTTGCATTGAAAAACTGTGGTTTTTGACAAATAACGTAAAAATGTATGTAAATTGAATAAGGTGTTCTTGGAATAGCGATACTTGAAATCTCGCGTAGCCAATAGACTTTAATCGGCTTTGATTTCGAAGTGCAAAAAATACAGCGAAAGCGCAGCGCGACCTATTATTCCGTTTATTAAAAGTGAAATCCATCAGTAAAATGTTTCATAAAAATGAGAATACTGCTCTCACAAGTGTATGATTTATTTTTACGTAACTTTATTATAGTTTGTTTGTACAGAATGTATGAAACTTATTTTATACATTTGTTTTATACAATTTTTAATTTATACATTTGTTTTATACATTTTTTAATTTATATCAGTTGTGTGGGATCGTTCTTAATGTGCTTTAAACTCAAAGAGCTCGATAAAAGAAAACTCTCGGGAATAAAAGTTGTTACACAAATTCGCGATTTTATTATTTCATAATGTTCTCATATAAACTTTTGTACAAGTGAATAAAAACTTGTCCCATGTAAAAGTTAATAAAATAGTAATCGGCCCATCATGCTACTAAGAGTTTTAAAAATTTGTTTTAAATTTTAAATTTATATATCGCATCCCCAGAACATCTATGATAACTCAAAATTCTATATTTTTATAAACCCAAGCTAGTAACGTAAATTTTCCATGAAATAAAAATTTTTTACATGAATTTTATTATTGCATTATAGTTTCTCAACTTTCTTAAACCAATTTTTGAAGGTTATAACGTGCTATTATTTTTGTAAGAGTCATTTTATGCATAAAAACAAGTTTAAATAATGTCGAGTTGTTGTTCTGGAGGTGATATGTTATGGTGTGAAAATCAACCGTACACAAAGAAGTATTTATGTTTTTGTTAGAACGACCATTTCGTTTACCAGGAATAAAATTAATAATTTAGTACCATTGACTAAACATAAAGTAAACCCTCTCTATCGTCTATCTTTGCTTCGCATATTATAATATAGACAGACATTCAGTTCAGCAATGCCGATAGTTACAAAATTCAAGCATATTTACATTATATCACTGTCGAACTTCCAAATTACATTGAATGCGTATTTCATAGTAATTAAGCTCGCAGTCTGTTTCTATAAAGCTAGAATTCCGCCTGTAATTCAAGAACCACAATCGCCTAAGCAAAACACGAACGACGTGAAATAGAAAAAAATCTAATTTTCCAATTATGCAGAATATGTATTATTCCAAACCATTTTCATTTTGTTAGAACATAATTTAGTACAGAAAGCAATAATATTAATTAGATTTACCAAAGGATTATTTATTAACGGCAGTGATCATTTTTCTCGCGAGACTTTTCTTCGTGCACACAGCTGCGTCGCTAATAAATAATGTATAAAAGAGAAAGAAGAAATAATGCGCTTCGTATATATAAATAGACAAGACGAGATGGAGGGAAATCAATATTGCCGAGAGACAGAGAGAGAGAGAGAGAGAGAGAGAGAGAGAGAGAGTGAGAGAGAGAGAGAGAGGGAGAGATGAGAGAGAGAGAGAGAAGAGACAGAGAGAGAAGAGAGAGAGAGAGAGAGAGAGGGAGAGAGGAGAGAGAGAGAGAGAGAGAAGAGAGAGAGAGAGAGAAAGAGAGAGAAAGGTGTTAACGAGAGATGAGCACGAAGCCGCTTCGTGTGTTATTTATATATACGGGAGAGAGTGCGAAAGCTCGCGGGTTCATGAGAAAATGAAGAAAGAGAGAAACAAGTGAATGAATCGCCTTCTCTCTCTCTCTTCCTCTGTTTCGCGAGATTCATTTGTTGATTAGCGCATCGCCGCTCGTTTCTCCTGATCAGCTGCTGCGGTCACTTCGCGCTGTATTATATTTGTTGGCCCGCAGCGTGCATCCATTATCGTTAGCACGCACGGAATAAAAAATGCTAGAGCAAAGAGTGCTTCATGATTTGGGGTAAATTCTCCTTTCTTTGACAGCGATATTCATTTAGTTTATGAGTTAAAAAAAGCGTTTATTAAATTAAAATTAATATTTAAAATGATTATATTTAATGAGAAAAGAACTTTTTATACCTAGTACGATTCTTTAACCGCCAAGTTAACATATTTGAAATACTGTGAACTGAATGAGTCTTAATAATTACTAAATCTGATTTTGAAAAGGTCAGACCTAGCCTCATCTTTTGACAGTTGAATGCTGAATTAATAGTTATGGAATTTAATTTAGAATTAAATTTATCTATCATAATATTTTAAATGTATCAATTTACTTATAGTAAATACATTTCTCGCTGATTTGAAGACATAGATCGATTACCAAATTAAAATCCTGCTATAACATAAGGTAGTGGACCCGGTTCTCGATAGGTACCCAGTTGTCGATAACTCGAAGGAATAATACGATTTTAGATATATTTTGAGCAACTTTTCGGTACGAGAAAATTATTTCTATATTAAGAATATATCACTGAATAAATATTTTGAATTATAAAAACTCAGTTAGCGCTATTTGTTAAATAAAAATTCACACTTCTTGGTACTCCCAGATTTGATGCGTTTCTCGGCGTTTCCTTAACCACAACCGTAACAAAAAGTAAACTTTAAAGTGACATTTTTGTAATAAATTGAACGTTTCAAAAAACTGTAAAGCCAAGATTACCTTTAAATTCAACAAAAAAAGCGCAATCAAAAAGTTAAATTTTGATTTATTTACTTATAACTATTTTAATTCATATATCGACAACTCCGTCTTAATTACGCGTACGTACCCAGTTGTCGATAGTCAGATAATATACACAAAATACAAATAAATTTTTCATTAAATGTTATTTCAATGCTTAAAAGTACTTAAGCATTACTTTTAATTAATAATTATGTAATTATAATAATCAAAATGTGTATGTTATTCAATCAAGTTTTGACATAACCTAGAACCTAACCTGAACAATGGGCTTGTTGGTATATCGAGAACTGGGTCTTTTGCACCTATCGAGAATTGCTCCGACTCGTAAAATGGTTATCGACAACTGCTCCCTCGGATTCTTTTTGGTTTATTGAATTTAGAAGTAAACATTACGTTAAAATTTTGTTTTTTTCGAGTTATTTGCTAAATTAGTATATTAATTAATAGTTAAAAACAAAAAATTTCAATTTTTTTTAAATTAAAGCATTTTTTATAGCGAAATAAGTTGAGTCTGTTACTAAGCTGTCGAGAACCGGGCCAACTACCTTATCGTGTACACAGTTTTCATTATGCATGATTCTTCCTCACGCGTAAGGGTTAGGTGTACTTTGCAATGATATGCTTCAACTGCCAGTTACCCAATAATTATGCCCTTTTTCACCTAGACTTTAATTCTAGTATCAACTTCAACTTTTTCTTGCTTTAACTTTGTAAAGTTTCGCTTTAACTTTCAAAGAAAAATAAAATGAATATAATCAGGGCTAGATGAACTTTTAAAAATCTAATCGATAGAGAATATTTGCTCTATTTTTACACACACACAATTTACTCATATAATTAAGATTATCATTACTTAATAATTAAAGTTGAAGCGAGACTCTACTAACCAGGCACTTTTCACTCACAATAAATCAGTAAGATCTCACTCAACACAAAGCAAACCCCGCTCCGTCACTCTTCCACGCTTAATAACGTTTCTTTTCTCTATCCATCGCGCCGCACTTAATAGAAAAATACCTGCGTGAGGCGCCAGTGTTTCGAGGCCTTGGCGATGGGATCCGTGACCTGGGTGCACGCCGCGCCGAAGAGCATCACCTTGTGCGGCCCGCTGTGCATCATGTCGAAGAACGCCTTGACGCCGACCGCCGCGTTGCACTGCAACAGAAGAACGAGAAGCATGAGGTGAGAAAGATCAATTTCACTTTGTGCGCGCGTGTGTGTAGACATTGGGAGGGGCTTATTGTTAATAACGAGCTGGGAGGAATTTGTGTCAATTTGGCCGAGGCCGTTTCTCATTTCACGGCTGAGATGCTTATAATTATTTTCTCGTGCGAGAAGGGACTTTGGGAGGTATATAAACGTGAGTTATCTGCGGCACGTCCTGTAACGTGGAGACGGTTGTGACCAATGGACATTGTTAGTTGTTATGAGGGTGTATAGGGAGAATTTCTTTTTATAAAGATTGTAGATACATTTACGGTGAAGATTAACGGGTATTGTGATAAACGTGGAACTGTTATTACAGTAGGTTTGGTTGTACTGTATGGTGAAGACAGCTGAAGGTTAAAGAATAAAAATTGAAAAGCCTGATTGTTACTTGCAATTATAGGGACTGACTTTGTTCATTGAAGTTTCAATTTTAACAATAGCCCTTTCCGGAACGTTGTTGTTTTAGATTGATACAGCAACGTTCGAGAGAGCTATTTTTTCGAAATTTAAAATTAAATAAACAAAGTGACCATAAGGTATAAAGAATATATATTTTTTTCACCTGTTAAATAAGTTTTACATACAGAGTACCTACAGAAACATTGTTTAAAAGTCGCACCCCCAGAACAAGTCTATGGCAACTCAAAATTTGATGTTTTTGTAAAACTAAACCTGTAAAATATATTCTTAACTTGATTTTTATTATTCAATTATATAATTCCTTAACCCTTTTCAACTAATACTCGAAGTGCATTTCGGGTTTTTATTTTTGTATAAGATATTTTGTAAATGAAAATTGAGTTAAAAGAATGTTGAGTTGTCATAGTCTTGTTCTGGGGGGTGCGAAGTTATGTTACGCTAAGATACAAATAATTATATGTGTAGTTTGAAGAACAAGAAGGGATACAAAAGGAAGAAAGAAAATCGTGGATTTATGTCCCTAAATTTTAGTAACAGTTATTTGAAAATCCTTTGGAATTCTCTAGACAAGACAGCTGATCAAAGGTAATAGCTGATTATATACTAATTTCAGATTAAGACTTACATGATGCTGCAATCACAGTCCGAAGAAAATCGACACTTCAAAACATTTTGCACACATCTAACTATTTATTCTGTAACTTCTCAAATACCATTATCCTGTTAGGTAGTACATATAGATATTGCGTACTCTAGAGCAGAAAACGTCACCTTCCTTTAGTATTTATGAAAATTGCAGAATGGTAAAATTAACTTGAATATCAATAGAAACTGCCTTAATATCGCAGCATTCCACATTTACCATATACAGTAATTTTGTACCGCAAATTCCTCTATTCATTTAATTAAAAAAGTCAAACTATGTAATAATAGAAACATTCAATGTATAAATATTACACAAAGTGTACACCGAAACATTCCTAAAAACAATTTCTGACGTCAATAAATCCCGCAGATACCTGCCAACTAGGTCAACGTCTACTTAAACTACACGTATAATTAACGTCACAGACATTTGCAGAATGAATATTACATCCCGGACAAAAGCCGGGCGCGCACGAATCCGCTAAACGACAAAGTCAAGAAAAGTAAGGTTACACCGACCGCGCCTAGCTCCGCGCTTTGATTAATAGCTCTCTTGAATCGCTCGCAGACGCCGAAACTATCCGCGAGCGCGAACTTTGAATTCCGGGATGTTCCGCGACTCGTTTCATCTGTCTTTGTAATTAACGTGCAAGCGCGCGCGGCTGCCGCGAATGCTCGAGTGCAAGGCTCGGGGGACCCTTCGATTTTGAGCGCGAGTAGGCGGAGGTACATGCTGTCACGCTTACCGGGTGCAAATGATTTATGGCCGTAATCTAATCTAACTGTACGTCTTCTGGCATCGAAGTTAGGTGGAAAGCAAACTAATTTTACGGATGCTAATTTTGGGGAAGAGTAAGTGGGAAACGTTTGGGAGTGTTTTTTGTGAGAAGGAGAATGTATAAACGCTGGGAGATGAATTTGGATTAGGCTTTGGGTGATTGCTGGTACCAAAAGATAATACTTAGCAGACATAATTTCATCTAATGGGCCCTTGTTAGCAACTGTTCTACTCCAAATCTGCATTATTTTGATAAAGAATGGCACCTGTAGTTCTAACCATAAATCTATAATTTTTTTTTGCTAGAAATAAGAGACAGAAGATAATAAAAGTAGGCTGAAAGAACTATAATTTAAGCTTTATAAGTTGTATGAAAATGTTACTCTGCTTCAAAGTTATAAGGAATTATTGAAAATACTGACTGAAAATTCATGAATATTTAAGAACTTTTTATTACTTATACAATATATATTATTAATATATATATTTATGCACGGTTATATAGTGACAAAAGTTATATATAATT
The DNA here is from genome assembly GCA_949152435.1 of Gastracanthus pulcherrimus. Lineage (NCBI taxonomy): Eukaryota > Metazoa > Arthropoda > Insecta > Hymenoptera > Pteromalidae > Gastracanthus > Gastracanthus pulcherrimus. The sequence continues at coordinate 73,564,256 of OX424572.1, forward strand.
ATATATGACTCATTTTTACCCTGGAACCCGTGTAAAAAGATAAGTCTGGTACAAATCTGACAAAAGTCTGGCTCAGAAAGTTTTGCACAAGTTTGGCTACAGAGATGATCCCAGATTTTTGGCAAAAAATGCAAAACAGAAGCATAGCTTTCCGTAAAGTCTGCAGTAACCTAACTCTTTGTCTTTTATTAAAAAACACTTAAATTTCGTAGAAGATCGCAAAATTTAAAAAATATTTCCACAGTTTAATCGAAAACTATTATTTTTTACGATTCCGGTCGATATTAACAATAATTGTAGTGTCCTTTTAACTAGTAAAAATAAATTTTTGTGACATAATTCAACAAAATTCTGGCATATAGTCTGGAATCGTCTCCGTAGCGAGACTGTTGCAAGTCTTTATGAGCCAGACTTTCAGAGCCAGACTTTTTGAGCCAGACTTTTTCCAGACTTCTCCCAGACTTGCTTTTACACGGAAAGGTAACATTAGATAACTATGGGTACTAGGCATCAGAAACTATCTCCTAAAGCCTGATCCGTATCCGTTTCCCAGAAGATTTAAAGTATAAAGATTCTTTGTACTTACAAAAACATAAACCTACAAACTTTTGTAGGTTTATTTTTTCAATATTCACAAGGATTTTTTTAATGTGAAAATGAAGTGTGAATATTGAAAAACTAAATAAAAAAGCATTCTCGCTCCCAACTTATCGGGGTACTACCAATCAACATAGGTCCAATGGTAACCATATACTACAATAATGCAGATAATTTAACAATATTATTATTTTTTTATTTTATAATGTAGAATTACTTACATCACAAGTACCTAAAACATCAACTGTGCATCATCAGTCCTTAGAATATCAAAATATATAATTTTGGATACTTAAAATAAAAGTTACCAGCTAATGGCCCCACTCAAGCCTACTCGAAAAAAAAGCACACCGCGAGGAGTGCAAAATTTAATCAACACGGCTAAGAACGTGTTATTGCGTCTCGTTCCCTAGGGATGTCTCCTCCCTCGTACCTACACCCCATATTCCAGATAAAATTTCATGTGAAATGCAGCCGTGCATACGTTACAATTATGCCTAATGCGCGTTACGGTACTTTTCCTCTTATTAAGTCGTAAACTTCAGCACACGCGCGTGCGCGTGAGAGTGGAAAAAAGGGGGGTGGGGAGGGTGAAAAGGCGAGCGAGAGCGGGACAGACGTACACACATACAGACTTTGGCAGCAGGTGCAGCATTTTCGCGTAACCTGATTATTTTTCTCGAGACGTACCGGCGAGTCGGCAGCTGCTGCTGAGAAACGAGGTAATTTGTTGCCAAAAAAGGATGGAAAGAGAGGGAGGGAGGGAGGGAAGATGTCTGAGCACAGTCGCACGAAGAATTGGGAGCTGTGGAATACACGTCCATTTAGGTGTAGATATCGCGGTGGCATTTTATTCCTTTATTCGATTAAACTTTCAAGATAAATATTTGTATTTAAATGTTTACTTGTAGAATGTAAAGTTTTAGATAATATTCTCTTATCTCTTTTACAAAAGGGTCTGTATCAATATTTGTATTGATTTTTTAAATGAAACCGCTTTAACAATGTTGTAACAAAGAAATTTTGCACCTAGATACAGTTTCTGTACCTTTTGAAAAGAAAGTTATCATTTATTTTATAAATATATATTTATCTAGATAATGATTTATCTAAATAATAAAATTAGATATTTTGTACTACATTTTAATTGCATAATTTATCTGGATAATGCATTATCCTAATAATCATACATATAAATACTTTCAGGAAAAGGTGAATATTTAACAAGATATATTTTTTAGCTTAGAGGGTTTTATTTGTCTGCAACTTTTAATTTATCTACATGAGAGTATCATTATGTTGTACAGGTATTTATGAAATAGAGATTTGTTTTGTATCCAGATTCATATTTAGATAAATTTACATCAATACTTTCTCATAACTGCTAAAAAAATGTAATTATAAATCTATAAAGTCATGAAACATGAGTATCAGTACTGTTTGTAGAATGATATTCACGTGTAAAATTCTTTATGAAAGGAAGAAAGCCATCTGATTTGACACTTGGCGCATGTTCCCCTATTGCCCTAGTTTTTTTAAAACTAGGTCTCATTAGTGGAATTTCGGGGTGCAAGTGCTTTTGCTACTATATGCGGCTCAGAAACTTTCCTCCGAATGAATGAGTGGAAAATTTACATACGTTATGCACACCCTGTCCATTCAGCGGAAAAATTGAAACTTTTTTGCGCTTCAAAGGCTTTGCGAGAAAAATTTCATTCACACCCAAAATGCTCTTGACTCATTTACATTCTGATACCGTGCTTCCATCACAATGGCAATTTATATTCTATTTATACGATTGTTGGAGAATTCAACGTTTCTCGACGTAATGCAGCCTTAAAATAAAAAAGACGTCAACTTACTATTATAAACCGAAACTATTTACATACCCATCACTCGGCTCGCTCTTTTTTTAAGCGTCGATTCCCGATCGAGTTATAGACAAAATTACGAGACAAGATTAATGCCACCACAGTGATAAGCCGATATAAAACGGCTATAGGAAGACGTAAAAAGCCGCAAGTTCATAGTGTCGTCTCGATCCTCAGCAGCGTGTGCGCAGCCATCGAGTTTCGTTTACGTTATTACGGCGCGATTTTAAAAGGATGCGCGAGAGCCGCGATCCAGTCTTTGTCATTTACATTGCGGAATTGAAGTCTTTCGCGCTCACGAAGAGCGACACTGTTTATATCGCCGCGGAACAAGGAAACTTTCTGTTATCCCTCGCTATTTCCATGTTTATTTAGCCAAGTTTTTAGAGCAAGCAAGCGTGCACCCGCTTTTACATCACGCGGTCGGGGCTGCACTTTCTCTCTCTCTCTCTTTCCCTTGCGTTTGCTTGCGCATTTGCTTAGTGCGCGGCCAAGTGCATAGTGCTTCCGACTTTTCGACAGAGTCCCGCAATTTTCTTTTACGGTCTCGGCGAAGATAAATTATTAATGAATTCACTTTGTGCGTATTTTTATATACGGAGTATTTTGGGTAGAAATTGGATTATATTTAAGGAGTGGGTGAATGAAATTACAAGATAATTTCACTTTAATTAATTGTGAGAAAATTAAGAAAAATATTTCATTCTGTTTTTAATAGTTTTTAAGAAATATCGTATTTTTGATACTTGGTTAGTACAAATCGCTTAATTTTGAGTTTAGATAAACAATACCACTATAAATGTGAAATAGTCATGTAATGTATTAAATTTTACCAAAAGCGGAATTATCTGGTTTCGTTCACCCCCTCCTTATTTATGAAATGCTTTATAAACCAGCAATAGACCATTTCGATCAGTGTCCAAGAAATGGCTAATTACAACTAGATATAGTATTAAGTGTGTATATATATATATATATATATATATATATATATATATATACATATATATATATATATATGCAGCAGTATATATCGATATACAGTCCGATGTATAATTTGTTTACCTGCATAGGCAAGATTCATAATGATTTAATTTTATTTTGAATGAAGTTCGATATTTATTCGCCGTATATTATAAAGCCCTTTGTATTCAACCAATACGTACGAAGGCCGGAGCCAAACTGACGTATATGTCATTAATTCTTGAGCTGGGTTGTGACACTGTTCGAGCCGCCGAAAATTGCCGTCGCAAAGACATCCAAAAACGTTATCACGCTTATATACAACAATTTTTTTTAAGCATTTTATATAGGAACTTATTACGCGGTCTCTTTTATTACTTTTACATTATCGCTAACGGATTATATCCGTAACACTGTTGAATTTAGATTAGGAGTATAAATTCTAGATTAGATGAAAGGGAATTCCAAACACAAAGAGGTTTCTCTGGGTAGCTTTTATTGGTAAACGTCATTATGGCTATATTCAGATGTCGTAAGACATCACATCTATAGTACAAGCTATGTCAGTCTGGCATTTAGCCCGGATTTGTCTCTAACTTAATCAAGTTCTTGGACTAATAATAAGCTATTGGGTAACTATAGTAATCAAAAAAATCAAGAAATTATTAAAACAACATATTTCTAAAACAAAAATTTTCTACTTTGCCCAAATAAAGAAAATTAATTCAAATACTTTTCTTTAAGAATTTTGGGGTTGTTTGCCAACATTTTTTTAAAACTTAGCCCTAAATATTTAATTATGTTTGTGGGAAAGTAAATAAAGTGCTGGGCAGTAAATGGTGTCAGAAAGAGGTTCTCTGAAAAAATATTCAAAAAAATGTCTGTATGTATATATGTATGTATGTATGTATATATGTATGTATGTATGTATGTATGTGGTAAATTTTGTGGTCATCATAACTTTTGTAGGCCATACAAATTTCGGGCTAAAATTTGACAGCTATATCAGATATGACCCAACATAGAACTGTTTAAATTTTGAAGCCAAATTGTAGAAACTTATTGCTAGTTTCAAAAACTTAATAGTTAAAAAAATTTTTTAAAATAAAAAATTTTGTTTGATTGTTTTATGAGTTTCATATTTTAAGAAATTCGATTTTGAACTTTAAAAATTTGTAAAAATTGAAAAATTATATCTGTCAGTTTATACGCTATATATGTAAACGTAATGCAAAAATTCATAAAGATGACTTAATTTCCTTTTAATTGATCTTACATATACTTAGTTTAAATTACTCGTTTAAATTAACGATAAGCAAAACACATATAAAAAAATTTTGCTCATAAAATAAGGCAGTAAAAATTCTAATTTTTTCACTTTTGTGTACAATTTGCACCTTCGTTTAATATAAAAATTATTTGAAAATTTATGTCTGTTCTCTATTTACTATAAGGCTGAGTGGGATATTCATTTTCTTTTTTCACAAGAAAACATCAATAATCTTTTCTAAGTGAATCTCCTACTTTATTCACAATTACAATTTAACTCTTGCACAATTTCACAAATAGCGTACGCATTCGTTCCTGCCTCAATTTCGCTAATGGTTAGCGAATCATCGACACCTGCTTCACTACAGTGTCTTCTCTAATCGAGTCAAGGCACCTATACCGAATTATTTTTCTCAGTTAACCCAGGTGCGTCGTTCGCTCGCCTTTCCCCTTCCGATTACGAGAACCGCGGTATTTAATTAACAGGGAAAACTTCGTTCCGACGCCCCAACTCGCGGCGTCACACAACAAGGATGAAGATACCAGTTGAACTAGGTACCACAACTCACGCCTAGGTAATTATCCGGATTCCTCTCTACCTTGCTCTCTTCCTCTCTCACATAAAGCCCGCTCTACCTATCTATCTCTCTTTCTCTTCTCTATCCCTCATCTCCCTCTCTATATAGCATACTCGGCTGACTGTAAATTTTCAGCAGAGCAAGTTCGGAAGCTCGAGGTGCGCGAGCGCGGTCTCGTGTAATTTATAATCCGGCCCTTTTAATTTTGCCCGCCGCCGGCCGAGGATTCCCCGAGAATGCCTGCGAACTCGGACGACGCGGTGGCTGGCTTTTGATAACGAGAGAGAGGGTGAGAGAGAGAGAGAGAGAGCGCGATTTAGCCTCTCGGCGGCGGCGGCGGCGGCGGCGGCGACCTTTTAATGACCGTCTTATCGGTATTAGCGCCGAGCTAGCCCATCCGAATTCTTCACACGTACGTCTTCCTGAACGCGCCGGCATGAGAGATGATTTATGAACTCTTTATCTCGCCGCGAGAGAGAGAGAGAGAGAGAGAGAGAGAGAGAGAGAGAGAGAGAGAGAGAGAGAGAGAGAGAGAGAGAGCGCGAATTGTTTATTTTTTAATCGCTCAGGCGGCGGTCATTCATTTTGAAGAGCGAGCCTTTGAAAAAAGTTGGGAGTCAACGGGATGAAAATTGCAGTTTTTTTAATGGATTTCGAGAAGTTTATTGGGCGTTGGAAAGGGAGAAAGTGGAAAAAATTATGTTAAGTGCTTTGCCGGTGCGCATTTTTTAAAACTGATATTAATTATGTTTTAGTCACTGGTATTGAACTTAATTGTATATTTTTTTTGTAGCATATGATATACTGAATGGACGAAAATTTAGTCCATAGTAATCACACTCCAATTCAGTATACTAACAATAGTACGCGAATACATTTTTTTAAATTAACGCCTTTTTATGAAGTTTCAATTAGAACAATCAATTTATGTATGAATTTATGATTTATTCATTTGAGATATATGAAATCTGACACTTCAACCTCTAAAATCAACTTCCAACAGCCTGATTGTTTGGTGCAATTTTGCGCTGGAGTAGTGAGTATGTTTTAAAAAAGTTAAAGATAAAATATACGTTAATATTTAATAAATATTTCATTGCATTTAATACTTGTGTAAATATTAAAATATGCAGTGTGAAATAGCTAGACGACCCAATCTGTTCAAAATCAATAGGATTTTTTTTTTTTTTTTTTTTAACTTTGCCATGTTTGTGCTTCTATGTGGTGCTAATCGACGACGGGGGTCTGCGGTGTGTTTGTAAACAAAGCACATGTAATTTTTACAGAGGTGCTTGTATCAATCGGCAGAGACTAGGATTCGAACCCGGGTCACCGGCGTGGGAATCCGACACTCTACCGACTGAGCCGCCGCAAGCCCCCTCAATAGGATTTTATGTCTACTCACAAAAAGTAATTACTGCAGATTTCAAAGTATTACGCATAAATGCCTTGAATTATTGTTGTTCATAGAAATGCACAGTTTGAAAATTTACAATAATGACTCATTTTCCATAAAATCTTCATTAAACTATCTTACGTAATTATTTCGAAATATATTATAGAGTACAAAAAACTAAATTACACTGCATCAAGTGTGTTCTCGGTATTTGAGTAAGTAAAAATTCAAATTCTTAGAAACATAGATAAAATATAATAGAACAAAAAAATGTAATTCTATACTTTAGAAAAATAGCTGTCAAATAAAAAATAATATACTAAAAATATTCATAACAAATATCTGCGTAAAAATTGGCCCAGAAATGTTAAGAGGCTTAGAAACTTCAATATGACACCCCCCTCTCCCACGTTCAGTCATTTTATGGAACTAGCATATTCGGACTCCCAGCTCTTGAAATAGGTTTATTCATTGCAAACACTCTGAAGAAAATAATCCATCTTCTCAAAGCTTCCCACTCAAAAAACCAATAACAATAGAAACCTCGAATCGTCCGCAATTATTCCAACCCTATACCACTTCTTCGATCGCACTCATCCACCCTTCTCATAAAGTCCTCTCGCGATCCTCTGTCCACTGCGCTCCACCCAAGAATTCCCGAAACATCATTAATTGTTTCTATCCCCGCAATAACTCGAGAGCACAACTTCGCAACGCGCTGGCTCGCAAAGGCGCGGCGAGAGTTAAAGCGCTTTCAAGGAAGTCCATGGATACACGAGTATTTGCTCTCTCTCTCTACCTCTCGCCGTCTGCCGTCTTGCTTTATATCGCCGCAGCCGCGGCAGTCGCGAACTTTGGCCTGCCTGCAGCGTCCGACTAGACTCGCGTGGAGACCTCTGCAGACGAAAGTAATCGAATAGCCGTGCCGCGACGATGGCGACGTCTGCGTACGCGGTATAGTACGGCACGTTGCTGTGTGTATAGAATGCAGGAGTCGTTTCCCTCCGTTCCTCTTGAACTCTCGAGCTTGGAGCTTTGTGCGTAAGGTCGTCTGTTTCCTTTTCAATATGGAAATTCAAAGGGACAGAGAAAGAGAGAGGGAGCGATCGTGATGTAGCGATTAACAAGACAAATAAAGAGAGAAAGCACACCGGGATCAATGAGGAAACACAAACAGTTGGGCGGGTGACGACGGTGGCGCAAAAGACGAGGCGAGAAGCGAAAAGCTTTTGAAAAAGTTTAAAAGCTCGAAGTGCGAGTAAGAGAGAAACAGGCAGAGAAGAATTACGTATCGTTAGCGCGGACGTATCTAAAGGCGTTTCTTGTGTGGCGCAGCGCGGAGTCGGTTCAGTTTTTACCGTGCACGTGCTATATAAATCGGCTGGTTCTCGCGCGAGTTCTTTCTCCCGGGGCATTCGACGAGTAAGACCTTTTCTTCTGCAATTTCACTTTTATCGCTCTTTCTCGCTAATAGGTTGCTTCTTTATGTACACGGTGTATGGTACAAAGTTTTATTCTTTTCTTTAGAATGTCAAACGTATTATTAGCGATTTTCCTATTTAGAGCTGTTCGTTAACTTTATACAAAATCTGGATTGAAACATCCGAAATCGACAATATTGAAACACTACTTTTATTGTTTTAACGATATTTATAAGACTATTATTCAAATGTTTTGATACGTCTTTATAAAACTGAATAATTCTGGAAATTCGTATATGCTTCGACAGTTCATATAACTTAGAAACTGGAGAGTTTCTATTTTATGTTACAAGTAAAACTGTATTGATGGAGATTTTAACATATCGAATGCGTAGTAAAAGAGGACGCATCGATCAAAGAATTGATCACCACCATTGTGTTTTGAAAAATGAATATTCTATACTCTTAAATACATTGCAATGGTTACATATACATGGAAATAGATGCGAGAGATATATACAAGAACAATATTTCGCGCTACTTTCAGTCCATAAATGAAAGAAAGAATTTCACATCTGAATCTGGTAGCACAATCCATAGCACGTGATTACAGCTGACAGATGATCGCACTAGGTACTTTGCAACAAAATTATGGCAGGCTTACAGTAGAAAAGTGCAAACATAAAATCAGAATATAGAAGCTTCGTAATTTTCTCCAACAATTGTTACAATTCTGCTGCAAAATAATTGATAAACTGTTTTTTACGTAATTTCAATGCAATTCGATTGCCATTTCCTGACGCAATCATCTTTAATATATAGTTATTCTTATAATGAACGGCATATTTGGAATAGAAAATAGTATATTTTGCAACAAAGGGAGATCAGCGGGTTTTCTTATGCCAGGACGATGATTGAGCACGAGTGAGAGCCGAGACTATCACGAGTGCTCAAAATCATCATCCGAATCTGGAAAACCATTTCTCCCCTTGTTACGCACCATATTTTATTCTTAACAAGTTCGTGTCAGGCCTCTTTTATGCATGTGCAGCCAATAGAGAATGGATAATTCCGAGCGAATATGCGCTGGGGGAGAAAATATTTTCTCTCCGCTGCGCATAGACTCTCGGAACTCTCGATTTTCTATGGGCTTTACATGCATTGAAAAGAGGCCTTTTCAGTGCACGTGTTATAAAAAAGTACATAATACAAGTCTGCTGCAATTCTACTGCAAAATACCAGATAAAAAGATCGCTTGTCAGCAGAAACATAATCAAGCGTGGCAGCAACCTACGAAAGCTCTGCTGTAATTTCCATTACATGTTGGAAAATTGCGGCGGAACTATGATGGGTTTGATACCAGGGTCTCGAACTTCACTCTATCACTTCTTGTAGTTTCTCGTTAATTTTCATAAGAAAATATTGCTTAACATATCTGCATTGAAAACTGTATACTAAAAATTTGTAAATTATTATTTTGCTTGATATAAAGCTATAGAGTAAATACTATCTTTATCTATCAAACGGAATCCTGAAAAATAATTGAAATAGAAAACGTCATCGTTAAAAACATCATTTAACTCTAAGAGACATTAATATTTTAATCCTACGTAACAACTTATTTATTTATTTATCCTACACTGCTAGTTTATCGTTACAAACCTTATATGAAATTTCTATAAACATTTTAGAAAAAAATGTTTAAAATTACCTGTCCAAGATGGTGCCCCTACAGAAAGTACTTTATGAAAAAGAAAACATCGTCCGAGAATTCAATCTCCTCGAAGAATCTTTCATTCCAGCATCACTTAGAGCATCTGACCCCAGATTTTGTTTTCCCCTTGCAACAATGTGTAACCTCTTTCCCAGGCTCCCTCACACCCCACTTTTTCTCATTTTCGTTCGTAGCGTCGCCTTGCCTCCCATCCACTCATTCCTACCTCGCGGGGTTCTTTGTTTCTCACGTTTACTTCCTCGTCTCTCTCTTTTTCCTTTCTCGTCCTTTCAATCATGATTGCAATTTCCCCGAGATTTCCTTCGAGACCGTCCCGAAGAGTCAATGTCGTCATCATCGTCGTCCACCTCGCCTCCTGACCAACGGAGGCTCCGATTCGCCCAGCTTCCTCTACAATCGCTCTGGCCTTCGACACATAGCTTTGTGCGCGAGGCGTCTCTTATTTATTTATCCGCAGCGGGCGGGACAAGTGCATCAAAAGAAGGGACCTTTCGTTTATTATTCGGCTCGTGCTGTGCCGACGCTGCCAAGTTGACTCGACCCAGAAAAATGAGGTGTCAAAGCGAAAGGCGAGAGAGGGAGAGAGAGAGATGAAGAGAGAGAGAAAGAGAGAGAAGCATAAAAAAGATAAAATAAGGAATAAGGCGGTGGAAGAAAAAGCCATCCTAAAAGCAATATGCTTTCTTTTACCCGGCCTCGAAAGTCCGCCATTCCTTTGTTTACCAACGGGGATGGGCCTGGGATATCATCACAAAGCTTTCGCACGGCAGCTGAGGGGCTACATAAATGCTGATCCTAATGAAAGAGAGATACTCACTTAAACGAGATTTACTTTCTCATCTTTTCTCTAAGCGCAAGAGAGATATACATTGCGCGCAAGAGCTTTAATTAAAGGACGAAAAAATATGTATTTCTGATTCATGCAGCGCGCAGTGCTCGCGCGATAGCCTCTGCAGTCTCGGCGTTTCGAAATTTCGCTTCAATTATACGCGAAGCTGCGTTATGAGCAAATCAAATTAAGTGCAAACTCGAGTTTATGAATAACAGCGGTAGCGGCGAGAGTGTATAGAGACGGAAGGCGAGATGAACTTATTTGCAGGCTTCGAAAGTTTCTTTTGGCTCTCACGACTGTAGTAGCCTTTCTTTGTTCTGCACTCGCGGTCTTCTTTCGAACTGGTTCTCGAGTACTTGTGCTTGCGAGGGGATACGTCAAAGGGAAAACAATCGAATGCGCCTCGATACTGCAGAAAGAGAATTTTCTAATAAAACGCAGTGAAATAAAAGTAAACGGTAAGAGTTATCGTGTATTATGGTATATGAGGAAATCCACAAAAAACATTCAGTTAGAGCGTTCACAAATAAAAAGAAAAAAATTTAGGGCTACATCGCTGGGACAACTTTTCTATTGTCCTTTAAGGCATGCGGAACACGGCAAAAATAGTCCCACAAATTCGATCTCGGCCCACTGTTTTTTCGGCCACCCAAATTCTCTTATGGGAATTTAATATGGGGAAAATTAACAAAAAGTAGCCATTGTTCAACGGCATATAGTCAATGAGTGGGGGCACGACGAAAAATCATATCGATATAATCAAAGCACAAGAAAAGAGCTTCAATTTTAAAAAGAATCGTTCAAAATGGATGCTTAGGTAAAAAATTATCTACGTTTAAAAATAGTGAAAAATCATAGAAATTTCAATTTTTTACAAAATCTGACGATTCTTTTTTAATTTGAAGATATTTTCTTCTACTTTCATGATATGATCACAATTAATATTTTGTCATATGATTAACTATATATAACTTATATTTAACATTTCGTTAGTTCATTATCTATATACGAGGGTAGTTCAATAAGTCTTTAGAATGACCAACAGATGGCGCGTGAATCGCTCCAAATCATCTGTTTTCAGTCAGGACCACTCCCGACTAGATATATGGTGCAGTCACAGTCCACATCTTCTGAGTTTACGTGTTTTTATAACCAATTGAAAAAAAAAAATTGCTTGTTAAGAAAAATGGAAAAAAAACGAGTTCAGAGCGGTAATTAAACATTTTCATTTAAAGGGTTTAACTCCATATGAGATAAAAAATGAATTGGACTCAGTTCATGGCACATCTGCCCCTGCCTTAGCAACGGTTTATAACTGGGTAAATGAATTTAAGCGTGGTCGTACATCAATAAGTGACGAACCACGTTCAGGAAGGCCCGTAGAAGCAACTACTCCCGAAATCATCAATAAAATCCACGATATGGTGTTGAAGGATAGAAGATTAAAAGTGCGTGAGTTAGCTGAGGCCACAAGGATATCTATAGGTGCAGTTGTTTCAATTCGACATGAAAAATTAGGCATGAAAAAGCTATCGGCAAGATGGGTGCCGCGTTTGCCCTCAGCTGAGAATAAACGCATTAGAGTGGTCGCCTCTGAGGCTCTTTTGGCGCGCATAAGTCGGAATCCTGAGGAATTTTTTCGTCGATTTGTGACTGTGGATGAAACATGGATACACCACTACACTCCTGAGACAAAGGAACAATCCAAACAGTGGATTTCCACAGGCGAACCAGCTCCAAAGAAGGCAAAGACCGTAAAGTCAGCTGGTAAGGTTATGGCTACAGTTTTTTGGGATGCACGTGGAATTATACTTATTGACTACTTGGAAAAGGGTAAAACAATTACTGGTGAGTATTATGCATCATTATTAGAGCAGCTGAAAGAAGAAATTAAAAAAAAACGACCACATTTGGCGAGAAAAAAAATTCTCTTTCATCACGACAACGCCCGAGTTCACACATGCTTCGTTTCAATGGCTAAAATTGAAGAACTAAAATTCGAATTGGTCGAACACCCACCGTATTCACCAGATTTAGCCCCCAGTGACTTTTTCTTATTTCCAAACTTGAAAAAATGGCTCGGTGGACAGAGATTTACGGACAACGAAGACGTCATTGCCTCTGTAAGTGCTTATTTTGAGGAACTTCCGAAAACGCACTTTTCTGAAGGATTAAAAAAACTTAAAAAGCGATTGACCAAGTGTATAGAGCTCCAAAGAGATTATGTTGAAAAATAAAAAAAAATTTACCCAAAAAAAATTGTTTTTATACTTTATTCTAAAGACTTATTGAACTACCCTCGTATATATATATATATATATATATATATATATATATATATATATATATATATATATATATATATATATATATATATATATATATATATATATATATGCTTATCAATATTGATGGTATTTTCTCTTTTTTAATTAGTATATATGTATATATATATATATATATATATATATATATATATATATATTCTAATTGAAGAAGAGAAAAAACAACCAATATTGAAAAGTATATATATATATATAGCTAATGAACTAACAAAATATTAAATATAAGTTACTATAATGAAAGTAGAAGAAAAGACCTTCAATTTAATAAAAAAATCATTAAAAACAACCGCTCTGTAGAAAATTATAAGCATCTGAAAAATCAAAAAATTATTTGATTTTGTAAGAAATTAAAATGTCTATGATTTTTCACTATTTTTAAACGTAGATAACTTTTTACCTAAGCATCCATTTTGAACGATTTCTTTGTAATTGAAGCTCTTTTCTTGTACTTTGATTATATCGGTATAATTTTACCGTCGTGCCCCCTGCACATTGACTATATGCCGTTGAACAATGGCTACTTTTTGTTAATTTTCCCCATGTTAAAGTCTCATAAGAGAATTTGGGTAGCCGAAAAAACATTGGGCCGAGATTGAATTCGTGGGAACACTATTTTTGCCGTGCTCTGCTTGCCCTAAAGAACATTAAAAAAAGTTGTCCCAGAGATGTAGCCCTAAATTTCTTTTTTCATTTTTGAACGCTCTAACTGAATGTTTTTTGTGGATTTCCTCATATACGTGGGACGTTGCAACATTTCGTCATTGTTTACAGAATATAAGTAAGTTCTACCGTAATACACGTTTGTCCGCTATAAAGTACAAAATTTATATTTGATCCTTGGAGAAAACTAACAGAAAGATTGTATATTCAAAGTGGGTGATTCAATGTTCATAAAATAATTTTTAAATGCGGATTTGTTACCGATTAAAATTTGTGCAGAATTAGCTATCACCCTTGATAAGTAGTATCTCGAGATGGTGTACATAATTTAAACTAAAGTTGTACTTAAATTCAGAAATATAAATATAAATTCTTGTAATTAAAGGCAAATTTAGCAGTACAGTACAATAAAATTTATTGTAAATATTTATCAGTAAAAATTACTCGCATTTTAAATAGAAAGTCATTTTTACCATACATTTTTGTATAAATTTAATATATGCAGGTCTCAATCACGCGACAAATTAATATAGAGAAAAAATTCAGGAAAACGAATAAAGTTTTTTTCGAAAGCAGGCAATTTTTACCACGTAGTTAATATGCATACAAACTCCCGGAAAATCAAATCCCATTACATGTATTTGCACATAACAATTTTCACCGTGAATTTCTATGTGATTTTAATCAACAAATTCTGCGCAAAAGACTCGAGCGCACAACAAATTAACATCCAGCAAAGCGAAGTCACATTTCATATAGCAAGGTACTCAATATGCTAAAATATAAAGTGTACAAATTAAATTGATCAGAGCGCGCGCGTGCGCTCCTTTCAGATATAAAAGGGAAATTCCTTAAAAGCGATATCGGAATGTCGCATTCGAACCCTCTGGATCGTAAAAAGCAGAATGGAAGAGAACAAAAGCCCGCAGAGATAGAACAGCTCGCGTAGCTACGCGAGCGAATCCCCCGTGGAATCGAAGAAAATCAATGAGGGAGCATCGGCTGCAGCAGTTTGATGCACCGAGTCGCGGCCGGGACGTATATTATATGTACGTATATATCGAATCGACGAACCGGCGAAAAACATTAGCATGTATGATGTCGACGACATCTTCATTTTGCGCTCGGCTGGGCGAGCGAACGCCCGCGCGTAGCTTAACGAACCGTAGTATCGGAAAATTTAGCTCCTCGCTGTTGCGTCTCTGGCACCTCGTCTATTCTTACGTGCGCGTCTCACTCCTAAGTTGGAGGATTCCCGAAATACTTTTCTTCGTTCGTGATTTCGCCAATTCGATGGGTCCTGATAAAAAATCAGTATCTAGCGAGGTTCGTTTAAAAAAGTCATGGCTCAAGAGAGCTAAATAAAAAGCGCATATGTTTTTCGAGTCCAAAATATACTATATTAATTTCTTTTTAAAGAAGTATACAATCTAATAGTACATTATGTAACAAGGGGCAAAAGTGAAAGATTTTTCCCTCGGGTGAGTTTCCTGCCCGAACGAGAATATTTGTCCAGAGGGTGCATTTACTGCCCGAGCGAAGCGAAGGAAAAATACCACCCGAGGGAAAAATATTCTCGTAAGGGCAGTACAATCACCCAAGGGAAAAATATACTTTTGCCTCGTGTTCCACATAGTATTTTATTTCACTCTGCACTGAAAGGCCACTTTTTGGTCTTAAAATTATAAATTTTTAAAAAATTTTAGAAATTTGTTTGAAATTTGTTTGAAAATTTTGGAAAATTTTGGAAATTTTGGGAAATTTTTTTGAAATTTTTTGAAAACTTTCTAAAATTTTTGAAATTTCAAAAATTTTCCAAAATTTCAAAAATTTTCCAAAATTTCAAAATTTTTCCAAAATTTCAAAAATTTTCCAAAGTTTTCAAAAATTTTCCAAAGTTTTCAAAAAATTTCAAAAAAATTTCCCAAAATTTCCAAAATTTTCCATCGAAGAGAGACCCATCGAATTGTTTTCTCGCAACGCGTGTCTTTAATTTACAACTTTTCAAATCTGCATAAAATCTAACAAAATATAGAACATTTTATTATTTACAGAAGAAATTTTAGCATTTTAATACTTATAATTCAATTTATTTGAGTATTGAAAAAAACAATAACATAGTATGATAATAGATAAAAAAATATTGAAATTATAAGTATAAAACGTAAATAATAGCACCAGTAATAAAGTGTAAGCTCGATTTGAATACGCTAATGATAAAATGTTTAATGGTTACTGTTAATTGTTGAGTTTGCTCCACTTGTGTTTGTTTTGGCTATTACGTTTATCTTGCGATAGCATTGCATCTAAATTTGTACAATATCGCACGTGTGCCAAGCTTTCGGTAAAATGGACACATCATGTTTCTTGATCTTAAAGCTTGGTGCCTAAAAAACTGTTATTTATTTAATTTATGAATCCTTTAATTCTTTTAGAGCCTCAAAAATTTTTTTCACAAAAAAAAAGTTCTCTCCAATTTGTCGATAAAAAAAGTTTTTAAAACAAAAACGCACGTGTTATAAATATACGATATTTGCAAGATTTTTTTTGTTTATTCAGTCCAAGAGATAAACATGTTATTATAATAAAAGGCTTGGAACCTGGCATATCTATTAATAATTGTATAATAATTAAAAAAATATATTATATGTTCTTACGAATCTTCAAAAATGTATACATTACAATGAATGCGGAGCTTGAAAACATTAAATTAAAGAAAGCAGTTTTACAAAATGCTATTTACTAGCTTTATTTGAATTTGAATTTAAAAAAGAAATCAAGAAAAATGAGCATATCTGGTATTCTTGCTTCGACGCTTAGTTTGTCCAGAGCCCTGGTTTATAAGTTTACCTTAGAAACCAACATCGCCGACGTGACTGCGCAGCCAAGTTCTTCAAGTGCTCGAGAACTGTATTTCCTTAAACAAACGACTTTTCATTTACAAGCGTATCGCGACTTTTTTTCCACGATGCATCAAGTCAAAATTACAGCTGAAAATTTTACAAAAAAGAAAGTTAGCCGCACAACAAGTGTCGCGGCACAAAGATTACGAACAAAGGAGAATCCGCATTCGCGCAGTCAACGAGTTGCACGTTGTTATTTTTTAATTACGTATTCACGCGATTGTTAATTAGTGGAAAAAAAAGGAAGACACGAACACACGAAGACTTTTCATCGTTTGCGCTGCAGCTGCTCTTTTGCTGGGGACAAAACGAACGTGTTTCGCTAGGATGTTTCGCTTGACGTCTTCTATTATGAATTTGTAAACAATCAGAGACGAAAAAGCGCACTTGACCCGCAGCTCCTTTGTACGCACGCGACTCCAAAACTTCGCTCCTTTGGTCTTTTGAACCGTGTCGTATGAGAATTCTCTTTAATTACTGCGTTTTGCAGAAATAATTTTCTCACGAATTAATTCATGTTACTATTGCACAATATATCTTTTTTTACAATTATATAATTACCATTTCATTATTTGTCCCGGAATGAGATTCTGAAGATTCCCTAGAACTTTTAAGATGCTAAAAATTGCTTATATAATTATGCATAGCATTAGAACTTTTCTAAGTATTATATACCTTACTTAAAAAAGATAAATGATTCTTGTAACTATTATAATATCTTAAAAGAATCATATAAAGTCAGAATTATAATAACTCGATGAAATGACCGTTTTTAATATAATATATTCCTTCATCAAGCTACTATATCATTTTACAACTTCTTAAATAAAAAATATTAATCGACGCGAGGTTAAGTAATTCACTTTATTACTTACCTAATTTTATGCGAAAAAAATTGACAACCTATAAAATGTTTAAAGTTTAAATATTTAAACATTGTTTTCCAAGTTATAAAATATGCTTTTCTCCCGAGCTTACTTTAATTACGTTGGTCTCATTCTCTAGATACCGACGCACATTTCGTTTGAAGGTAATTTCTTTGTTTAACGTAACACGCGTCGCACGCGCCATATACGCGAGAAGCTCATTAACCGGTACATCGAAAGGGAATGTTTTATAATTTCAAATGGTATCTAGTAAGAGAGGATTTCTATTTCTGCGCGCGGCGCGACGCCGCGTTCGTACGCGCCTATGAGTACTTGTAATGTTATATATCATGCTGTGCGGCAGAAAATGTATGTGTATGTACGGCGCTGCCAGGAAGGTATACATTTTCATTATGAGCCTACACGAACGCGCTGTATTTAAAGTTGCTTCATTTTATAACGCCGAGACACACCTATCAAATGTATAACTCTTTGCGCATCTCTAGAAGGAAGATATTTTTAATCGCTCATTGAATAAAGTCGTTTGAAGTTTTTATACGAAAGTATACCGATTAATTGGTATGTATTAGCTAAAATTTTCTGGTATTTTTAATTACAGTTTATGACTCTAGATAATCATATTATATTAAATATTTAAAATTAAGGGGAATCATTAATAGTCGTTTATAAATGCGAAAGTTAGGAAATAGTTTTAGATTCGAATAAAATGGCTTAGTATTAAATTTTTCAGCCGTTTCGTATCAATATGTTATTAACTTGTTTATTAATTAGTCTTAATATAAACCGCTTTACTATTCGTAGGAATAAATATTGTAATTTATCCGATTGCGCATTTTACTACAGTTATCTTGAAAAAGTGAAAAGTGATGTATTGTGTCAATCTATATTCAATTACATTGTAATCTAAAATGGATTATTTATTCACGTGTATAGTTTCCATGTTATATAGAAGCATGATTGAATGTAGTTATTGAGGCACATATGTATATGAAAATTTATTAAAATGTATCTGAATTATCAGTAATTAATTGAATATTCAGTAATTGGTATAAATACTTACATACTTATTTTGATCTACTTTTTGATACACACACATGTATGCAAATTTAATATTATCGAATAGTTAATTAAAATTTTAATTACTATCTTCTTGAATTATCAATTGCTGTTTGAAATGAATATTCAGTTACGTGCATGGAAAAAAGCTTCAGTCGTGTAACTGAAAATTAGACAAGAAATTTTTAACAGAGGCAGTATAAATTTAACGAGACACGGATAACGAAAGTACCGAGAACGAAACGTTGTTTTTCCATTTCATCTAGTAAACGATATAACTTTTTAATTGACGCTCGTTACAGCATTATAATTTTAATGAGATTATTATAGGCTATATAATTCGTCAGAGTACCGAGTTTCCTTGTAACTGGCTAATTATAGCGGCATAATTGCCTGAAAATGGCTTTAGCGCTTGAATACGCAAACTAATTTTAGACTATATATAGACCTGCAGTTGCTGCCCAGGAAGCTGATTAAATCGCATGCGATCGCAGCTCGAGATTTTAATTCATTCCGATTTATTGTCGCGTGCCGCGCCACTCGCAAAGTACTCGGGAATCAAACAGCGAAATGCTTTTTGCTAGCCGTTGTTCGTCCATCAATTTATTTGAATTTCTCCTACTCTCGCTCTCGCTCTCCAAACTTTCGATAATTTATGCAGAACAGTTAACGCGAAACTTTGCCGGCTCGGCGACCAGAGTTTGTACTGGCAAAGAGGAGAGTTCTTCATTTCGAAGGACAGCAGCAGCCGAGCGCTGCATTCTAACGATGCGTATATATACGGAGTCTTGCAATTAAACGCCGGCGAGTTAATTATGCAATTATATTATCTAATGGACTCATAATCGGATTTAAGTGTATGAGAGAGAGAGATGGATAGAGAGAGAGAGAGAGAGAGAGAGAGAGAGATGGATAGAGAGAGAGAGAGAGAGAGAGAGAGTAAGGGAAAGGGAGACAGATCAAATTTCATAGTGGAAGCCGGAAAATCGAATTCTCCAATTTCCTGGCCAGTGAACTTCGCAGCTGCAGCAGTGCACCTGCAGTGTGTTTGCGTCGCCACTTCTGCGATAATGCATCTGTGCATCTGATAAAGCGTAAAATTGAGAAAATGGCCACACGTTTTATTGTTTTGTTGTTTTTCCTGCGGCGGCGGCCGTAAAATTCACACTTGTCTATTTATCTGCAGATTGATTGCCATGGTCCGCTGCAGGCATGTACCACTGTATGCATGTGATGCAATATTAAGAGGTGTGCAGACTAGAATGCAAAATCGATTTGATTGATTTCTGAAATATCTTAAATTTGAATTCAATATAAGTGTTTTTACTCAAAGGGTTGCAAAAATTACGAGTGTATTAACTGGACAAAAATCTTTAATAATAAATAGCAATTTTGAATTCGATTTAATATTTTGATCAATTTTATTACTAATTTCTATTATTATGAAACTATTTAAAAATGATCGGTGAAATTTTTGCTTGATTCAACTTTGAATTGGCGAAATTCTTGCTTGTTTCAACTTTGAATTGGAAAATTTTTTTTCAATTCATATCTGTGAATTTAAGAAATTATTTCTACTTTTAATTTAACTTTACTACTAACCTTACTTATCTATAGTATTCATTTGTATTTTTATTCTTCATACATACACTAATCAGGTAATTTATAGTTGTTAGTTAATAAATTAAGAAGAAATTGGTTAGATTTATTGATGAATGAAGAAAAATGTTTTAATTTAATTGTAAATTGTGCCAACATTTTGATAATTAAAAGTTAAATCAAGCAAAAGCAAGAAAAATTACATTACTGCACAACTGTGTACTCGATTGTTGTTTTTATCATCTTCATTAATCAGTGAATAAATTTTATGTTCGTGAACGTTAAATATCGCATCGTTTATTCGAACGTCCTGTTTCCTTTCAGCGCTAAATAAGACAGCAGCAACAACAGTAGTAGGATAACGCCATCTCCGCGGGTTGACAGCTTAATTGATAAATAAAAGCTGAGTTAGCTGCGCATGTTCCTTTTTATGTCATGTTCCGTGTTTGGCAAATTTATTTATAATTAATTTATGACAAATGGCGCCTAACGTGGGATAACCCAAATAACGGTTGTGGTTACAGGAATATTGATGAAAAATAAAGCGAAGATCGGGAATCGAAAGCTCAGTTAGCTGAATGCATTCCCTTTTTAATAATAAATAAGGCAGACTCATCACCCAGGTTGTGTGTCGCGTATTTGATTGGAATAGATTCAAGTTTGCAAACGTTTCCCCACGTTGGGCGACAAGTAATGTAATAATAATGAAAACTAAAACGAAGATCGGGTAAAGAACTCAAGCTGTTCGAACGACAGACGGATATCTAAACCACGAGGTTATTACTGCAATGGCTCCGGACATAGTTCTTATGATTTAGCGTCTAGAATCTTCGCAAAACGCATACATTTGTTCATAGTATATCTGTTACTTAAACTTTACTATATAATACTAATAAAAATCTATAAGAAGTTTATAAATATTAAATGAATAACAGTATCAGTATATTTAGTATTACTTTTACAGTGTTAGTTCATTAAATTTAAAAAAATGTTGATATATATATATATATATATATATATATATATATATATATATATATATATATATATATATATATATATATATATATATATATATATATATATATATATATATATATATATATATATATATATATATATATATATATATATATATATATATATATATATATATATATATATATATATATATATATATATATATATATATATATATATATATATATTATTAATAGCATTATTATTATTAATTTTATTTACCGAATGTAAAATGTTTGATGAACTTTTTAACGAAGAATATGAAAACGACAGCTTAGTACGATCATCCATCCACCCTACATCAATCTAACTTATTGCGACGGAGGGTAGATAAGGGGGAGCATTTCATGGTAAGTGCAGTATAGGATGCGCAGCGACAGACACGCGTGAACGCGCGCGCAAACATCACCACGAGCGCGAATCATCCGCGCAATGGCATCCATCTCGAGAGCCGTCTCCACGGGCTTTACACGCGTTCAGATACCGCACGACTGTACATGGAATCAACTGGTATACGTATATCTCTCCGTCTCTCTCGTGGATCCTGAGGCTCTTGGCTGCCGGCCGATATCCTCTACCAAACTCCGGACAGCCGCAGTTCGCATGTATACATACAAGCAAATCTCGATAATTATCAACGGATCATTGGGCTGCCAACTCGAGTATAAGTTAATGCACACGCAGACACTTTTGATATATCGATGTACGGTATATATATACATATATTATCGAAAGAGGAATTTTCGTGTAATTTTCAGACGACATTCATAGATCGGAGCTAGGGATAATATAAATCAGTCCGGGAGAGCAAAAGCGATCGGAAAATCTAATCACGCGCACATCTATGATGAAAAATATCCCTATAAATTTTTTTGCCCGATAGCGTCGGACGTGCTCGCTCGAGAGTTATCGCGCACAGTGGGCTCTCTCGTCGAAGAGGAGGAAAAAGGGCAGCGGCAGCGTCGCAAAACGCGTGCGTATATGGAGGGCGAGAGTCGAATGGCCCATGGAAGGTATTTGAGAAAAGGCATAGATTGCGATTCTGCGATCGTGGAAGGGTATGAAGCATCGGGAATGACAGTTTTTACGATGGCTTCGTGTATACGAGGCAACAAAACGATTGCCGATAGATGGATTCTTGAAATTTATTATTACCCGTTTTTTTCTAAGAAATGAACTGCTACTCATAGAGAAAAAAAGTTGAAAATTGCTACTCATTGTAAGTTAGTATTTATTACTAGATAGAAAAGGTAAATCGAAGACGATGAGTTGATAAGATAAGATTAGTTATGTACATTATCTTCATAGGTCACAACCATAATAGTAATTCTTAATTGGATGTCTTTGTTGATGAGAATAGATCTTTAATGAGCTATTAAAACTTTAGGTATACATTTTCAAGTAGCGATTTAATATTCTCATCGTATCTATCAGTTAACACTCACGATTCGTTTTAAAAATTTATCAAATACTTAGTCCTTGGCATTTAGTGTGGCTGTGACGCACACCAGTTTAAAACAGAGAATACCAAATATAATAAATACAAAAAAATAGGAATACCATTAATGAAGCTAACTTACTTTATGGATTTTGGTTTATACACCTTTTAGTATTATATTTCATACAAGAATATGAAAAAGTTTATACTGTTCTATAAACAGAGAATCGAATCGTTGGATTTCAAAACCTGCTAAGTTCATTTTGCAATAAAGGACTAAGCAGATTTTGGAATTCAATGTCTCAGTTGAACGACGCATAAATGAATTTTCGAAGAAAAAGCTTTCGTTTGGAGTAAAATTCTGCTCCAAGAATGAATTAAGAGATATCACTGTCGAAAGAGTGAGTTACCACTCTAGTATGAGTGTATTTTCTAATTTTTTCAAAATTTGACCAAGATTTCATGTACACAACTAAGATATCTAAGTAATTTGGAAACTATCCCTGTAACATTTGTACCTCATTTCAAATGCGTCAAGCAATTGTGTTTTCATTCTTTGGGAATTATATTCTATTTCTGCTAACAAAATTTTGAAAAATACTTCAATGTATAATATGTGAACTTATTTTATTAATTATACAAATATATATATGGGACATTCTTAGTCAAAAAAGCCACCCCCTCTGTCCAAAAATCAGAGGCTCAAAAAAATTCGTGTCCGGGCTTAAAATTTAGCTTAATATATCTACTTTCCATTACTGAGTGGTCTTTTTGAAAAATTCAAAATGATGGGCTGGTGCAGCTTTAACAATACACCGATATCACCACGGAATATCAGTTAAATGTTCTTAAAACTTGCAGGGGCAAAGAAAAAATTAGTAAAAAGGTTATTTGCATGTATTTTTTCCCGCTGAATACGAATCCACCGTTAGTTGTTGTCTCTGGGTCCACCTTTCGTCCATAACCTCAAAGAACAGTCAAACAATGCAGTTTTACGTGGCTGAGATTCAAAATAGTGGTAAAAAAATTAGGGACAAAGCTTATTCGCATGTATTTTTTTCCGCTGAATACGAATTCATCGTTAGTTTTGGTCTCTGGTCCACCTTTCGTCCATAACCTCAAAGAACAGTCAAATAATGCAGTTTTACGTGGCTGAGACTCGAAGTAGTGGTAAAAAAATTAGGGACAAAGCTTATTCGCATTTTTTTCCCGCTGAATACGAATCCACCGTTAGTTTTGTTTTATGGGATCACCTTTCGTCCATAACCTCAAAGAACAGTCAAAAAATGCAGTTTTACGTGGCTGAGACTGGAAATAGTGTACAAAAAAAACTCATCATCATTCTTCGTTGGTTTTTAACAGAGGAATACAATGCTGTTCTCGGTTTTAACCTTGACTCAAAAGCTCATTTTCAAGGTCATTTCAAGGACAACTGTTCAAAGACAAGGTCAAATTGTTTAAATTTGACACTATTTTAGCTATTATCTTGACAGGAATGTCATGTTTATGATGATATTGCGTCCTTCTACAAGAAGCTTTGTAATAGTAAAATTTTCAATTTCATAAAATACAGCGTTATAATTATGTTTTGAGGTTATGGAGTTTGAAAATCGTGTGTATATAAAATCTCCATATAAGTGTGTGTTTTATTGTTTAGTTGAGTATAACTGAGTAAATCTTACTTATAGTGGAGTAAAACATACAGATTTTATATTTCAAACATTATATTATGCATATTGGAACGATAAACGATTTTAGAGAAGGTACGTGCCAATGCATCGTTAGCGATATTTTCATTAAGATTATTCCGGATTTAAAAGAGTTATTCTTTTCTTAGAAGATTTTTGGATATTATTAGATTTTTCATATTTTGCACTATTTTGGTAATGGTTCTTAAAAAATCATTTTTTTTTGTTTCTGAAGGATCAAATACTAAGCATTTTCTGCATAAAATTCTACTCCTTTGGTAGCATTAGAAAATCGTTTAATAACTACCGTTTTTGGTTGTTGAATAGTAAACGAGTGGTTTTTTAAAATTTCGTGTACTGCTAATGCCGTTGAGAATCTTTTATTCAAGTGTCGGGTTGATTTATCATGGTCTACCTTACTATAAATAAAAATTTGTATGTTTTCGAAATGTTTGCTTGCCCAATGAAAAAGGGCTTCTGGAGTCAAAATCGCTGTTACTCAATAATGCCATTCCGCTTCGATTCCAAAATCTTCTTTATGGTTGATGAGATTAGCGATCTGGAATCGGTTTTTGAAATGTTGCTTTGCACCATCTGTGACGTATATCAATTTTTTAACATTTTTAATAGTTTTTTTTTATTTCTGGAATCAATTGCTTCTGAATTGTAAAGACGGCAGAAGTATCGTGTTTTAAACTATCTGAGAGGAAGATGGAACTTTTATGTTTTAATTTAGAGTTTTCTTTATAATAATAGATAATTGGGAATACTGTACATTGCTGATTGTTGAAGTGAAATGCTTGCGAAGCATCTTGAACTACATATGAATAATTCTCAGAAAAATCTAACATAACAAGTACTTCTCCTTTATTTAAATTCTGTTTTGTTGACGAAATAAATTGAGACTGCTGTTTCGCTCTGAATGAATGAGGTTTAAGAGTCTGCAGCTTGTCACAAAATTCATTTACAAAGTCAGAAACTTCACTCGTAACTGTTTTCAAAGTCGACCTATCAGTTGCTGTTCATACACTATATTGTACCTGATTGATAAACGCACTATTTAAAATTTCAAGTAATGTCGTGGAAAAAAATGAAATATCTGGACATTTATGACATTGATCTAGGTAGCAATCGGGCGTAGGTGTCTTGCACACAATTGATTTCAAACAATCATGATAATCACAAATTGGATTTTCAGTTTCTTTTGTTAAGCTGTTAATTTTAATTGCATCAAGCATCAATTTACAGTTCTGATGAATCGTACGTACACATACTGAGTGAGTTCCTCTTGCTCCAGCCAAAATATAATGTTACGGTCGGAGTTTTGCAAAAACACTGAAACTAACTTGATGATCTGAGTAAGTCTTTTTGAACAATGTATGCAGTTCTTTGAGATCCATTAACAATAACCGTTTTTGCACTTTAATACGCTCACCATCAACTTTAACTGAACACGTGTCTTTGACTCCTGGCATCATTCTACCAGCAGTATCGTCATTATAGAAATCATTAATTAATGTAATTGTAGCATTTGGTATAGTTTTACCAGCTCTTGCTGTAACATCGGCCAGAACACCACTTGCTGATCGTAATTCTTTAGCTTTTTTAGCTAAAGGTCGGGAAGTATCAAACTCTTTTGAAATTCGTCTTATACTCTAAGATTCTGGCGCAATAGTGAGGATTCTGAGCTTCATGGGATCATTACCTTCCAAACTTGTGAATTTATCTTTTAATCCTTGCAGAAGTTCTTCCAATTCAAGTAACCTGGTAGATGAAGCATCTTTTTCAGTAGTTAAGGAAGTATTTGGACACTCAGTACCTTGGTCTGCCGAGGTATCATCACATTCCATACTACTGATATCATTGGAATCGTCTATATTCATACAGCTATCAGATCGATTCCATGAACGTTTTAATCTACAATCATTACATATCATGGCAGTTACTGGTAAATTAGGCTTCTCCTGCAGTAATGCTTTTGATATTGTTCTTAAATTTGAACCCTTATGATTAGGTACGCCTTCATCGTTATAAGGATTGTTGCACTTATCTGTACGGATTTTTTTTGGCATGATGTTAAAACTGCCCTTAAAAGGACTGTTGCGCAAGACCGGGAAGGAACTCCCTTGAACTGTTCTTAGAAGGACTGTTGAAAAGTTAATTACTACAAATGATTCGAGAGCTTGATAACTATCCTGAAAAGGACTGTTGCGCAAGTCTGTACCCACCTGGAAGAAATTTCCTTCAACTATCCTTAGAAGGACTGTTAAAGAAACAATGAGTTCGCAACTGTAAGAGCTCGCTATAACTATCCTGAAAAGGACTGTTACGCAAGCAGTTACGCAACGAGAAGAAATTTCCTTCAACTATCCTTACAAGGACCGTTGAAGAAACCATGAGTTCGCTAATGTAAGAGCTCGCTAACTATCCTGAAAAGGACTGTTACGCAAGCAGTTACGCAACGAGAAGAAAATAATAGCTAAAATAGTGTCAAATTTAAACAATTTGCCCTTGTCTTTGAATAGTTGTCCTTGAAATGACCTTGAAAATGAGCTTTTGAGTCAAGGTTCAAACCGAGAACAGCATTGTATTCCTCTGTTAAAAACCAACGAAGAATGATGATGAGTTTTCTTGTACACTATTTCGAGTCTCAGCCACGTAAAACTGCATTATTTGACTGTTCTTTGAGGTTATGGACGAAAGGTGGACTCAGAGACAACAACTAACGGTGGATTCGTATTCAGCGGAAAAAAATACATGCGAATAAGCTTTGTCCCTAATTATTTGACCACTATTTCGAGTCTCAGCCACGTAAACTGCATTTTTTGACTGTTTTTTGAGGTTATGGACGAAAGGTGGCCCCATAGACCAAAAATAACGGTGGATTCGTGTTCAGCGGGAAAAAATACATGCAAATAACCTTTTTACTAATTTTTTCTTTGCCCCTGCAAGTTTTAAGAACATTTAACTGATATTCCGAGGTGATATCGGTGTATTGTTAGAGCTGCACCAGCCCACAATTTTGAATTTTTCAAAAAGGCCACTCAGTAATGGAAAGTAGATATATTAAGTTAAATTTTAAGCCTGGACACGAATTTTTTTGAGCCTCTGATTTTTGGACAGGGGGGTGGCTTTTTTTACTAAGAATGTCCCATATATATATATATATATATATATATATATATATATATATATATATATATATATATATAAATACGCATATTCCACTGATCATAATAGACTATTATTCCACTCCATCAGATTCAGCACGTATTATATAGCAAACCACTAGCACCCCTTTTTCTCCTAGTTTCCTTTAATCAGACACCAAATAAGCGCAGATAGCCATTGCCATACCGTGCGCATCCTGCAAGCACATACATTATACAATACAACCCAGCCGGAAAACTGCAACGCGCGCATGCGGACGCAGCCAGTCCGAGCGTGCATGCACCCTCTTAGCCCACCGGAGAGGACGCGGGCTAGAAATGCTAACTACGCAGCCACGTCCGAATATCATCCCCTAGCACACAGGTAGCTAGGTAAGTAAGGGTTTTGAGAGCAAGCGCGCGTGTTTGCCCGACTCCCCGAGGTGGTTTCGCTACAATCTCCCCCGTTCCTCCTTATACGTGTTTATCAGCTCTCACGTATACGGTTACGCATGCACGTGTATATGCTTGAATTTGAATTCGTGTGAGTTTCCAAGCTAGAGAGAGAGGGATATGATGCTTCGCCCGCATGGTGGAGTCGGCGGCGGCTCCCGAGTCCTATTCAGCCGCAGAATGACATCGGCAACCAGAGCCCCTAATTAAGGACAAAGGTATTCTGCTCCGCGCCCCGGCCGAATTACGAGCCACCGCTGCCGCTGCTACCTCGGGATTCCTTGTGCGAATTAACGCCGACGCTGGATTCTCTCCCTCTATCCTTCGCCTTATACTCCGCAACACCTACGTTGATTTCGCCCTTCTACTGCATGGTTACATGCATTGAGGGTGTGTATATGTGAGAGAGGACGTTACAGATCCCAAGTGTTTGTCTGCAGCTGTGTAGTATGGAGGAAGAGAAATGAAAAGTAGAATCTACTAAAAATCAGGTGATCGTAGTGATAAGAATATTTTTCATTTGTATTTCTACTGTTAGAAAGTCTTAGTATTATAAGTAATTAAGAGAAATTATGAGCTTAGCTAAAGAAGATGTACACAGAATAAATAACAAAGTCTTTCTTTATGGAAAAAAACTATAACAATTTCTGCATTGATTTCTGCATGATTTTCTGTACTGTATTTTACATGATTTTCTGCAGTATTTTCTCACGATTTTCTGCAGCATTTTCTGCCGTTATTTCTGAACGATTTTTGCAGAGCTTTTAAACCTTGCAGGTTTTATTGCAGAAAAACTTGTAGAGAAACCTGGAGTAAACCATGAAAGGCCTTGAATCTCGTCTTAAATTAAATATGTATTATACGGTTCACTGGTAGAAAGTCGTCATTTTGAGGTTACATGAAACCAGTTACCTGCCAGTAATTAACTTTATTTTAGAGATTTCCGTCAAAATGATCATTCCTCTGATTTGAAGGCGTATCATACAAAGTTTAATTGTTATCAAGCTAACAACAGATTTTTAAAGCAGCTAAAACTACCTATTTCTCAGTATTTTGAATAAAATTTAGAAGTTATGTTCGATTCACGCCTCTCAAAAGCAGGTAATTCAAACTCAGTTCCAACAGAAGCTCCAACAATTAGTATTGGTCGTACAGGTGTTCAGTTGGTATTAGCTGTTGAAGCATGCTGGAAATTTCTTTCGAATAGAATGAATAAATCCAGCTGATAATACGTAAGTTAGATAACTGAAAGGACTCATGTTATTTATTAAGGTTATATTTTGTTTGTAATTTATTTTTCTGATTTTGTTTAAATAATATACTAGGTATAACATTTCTTGCCTCATGTTAAAATCATAATGAAACCGGCATGTCTATTTTAGCTTCATTTATGTTGCAAAAACTATTGACAATTATAGAATTACTCAAGAGCCTTGCCACAAAGCACAACACAGATAAATACCCGTGAACGTTACAGCTGATTCTATTCGAAACGATATTCCAGCCAAGTTCCAACGGTTAATTCCAACTTTACAACTAAATACTAACTTTTGAAGTTTTGGATGCCTTCTGGTCATAACCAACGCTAGTCCAGGATAACCAAATTGTAAGAAAATAAACTACTGAAATTCCTATCGAACCAGACCCTCAGCCGTTGATCCACGCGGAAAAAAATAAAATCCTAGAATCGCTGTTTCAGACACACTGCACTAGCGTTTCGAAATAAAATTTACAGCTACCTTAAAAAAGACGGCATCTCTCTTTTTAGACAAATCTCCTTTATCGCAAGCGCGGACCACGACGAGAGACTTAAATAGAAGTTCTAGTAAAAGCATCCTTTTATCCCGTACAGAATCAACGTGTGCATTCCAGTAGCTTCCACTTATTATTTCCTCTCCAGGCAGGCAGTTTCAACTTTGCTTTTCGAAAAGCCATTTCAGCCTGTCAAAAAAAGGCGATTCCAACTCTTTATTTCTCCCCGTGTATACGTCGACTCGGAGTTCGCAAACCCATGCGCCTTCCTCCCTCGGCCCTTTCCCCACACAGAGCTCCTCGGTTTTATGCGCTGGCTCCGAGGGCGGATAAGAGTCGGTTGGCTTGGTTGTGTATATACGACGCGGCATAAAACGCTCGCGCACATCTCGGAGACATTATTGCGGACCCCCGCGCGAGCGTGTCTCTCTTCTATACCTCTAGGCGGTGGCAGTGGCAGCGGCAACGAAGATCGATGAGTAATTTTGCAAACTCCGTGGCAGACGCGCGCGATAGAAAGCGCAGCAACAGCAGCGGCGGCGGCGCGGCAGCACTCCCTTTTCCTTTCAATTGGAGAACCCCCGCAGCTATGCGTTGAAGGTGTGCGTATGCTTCTTCGCGAGCTTTCTCGTGTGTGCCTATGTGCGTGGAAGGATCTTGAGAGAAATGCAAATTTGGTGGCTCGGTATATGCTGAAAATTATTGAGTGAAATTTGACTACTTTCATGGAAGAAAGTGTTCTTGGTGTAATAGATAAATGGAACCAATTTTTCTCCGACTGAATATTCACACTAGTTAAGTCAATAGTTATTCAGTGAAGGGTGATTGTTTCAATGAAAATATTGGACGAAATTTACGAGGTATTTCTAGTGAAAAACTTACTATTCAATGAGCGACTGTTGAGCAAGAAAATGTGAATACTTACTCCGAGTATCTTGCGTACCAGTATGAATTCATACGCTAATAATCTAAACAATGAGTAAACAATAGTTGCGAAATTTGTACATTTAAAGTTCCGTAAATAAGTTTTTAACATCGCTGTGCACATGCCGAAAATAAGTTAAGCTGGGATGTTATCTGCAGACTCATGTCATTAATTAATAGAACGAAGTTTATTGATACAAATGTGGAAACTAGCAGTAATTGAATGAAATAGTGCAACTCATTCTTTAAAAGGTTTTTAGTTCCGGATGAGTGGAATTCCACTTAAAACCAATTTAACGTGATGCTGAATAACTTGTATTATAACTTATATATTTTAGACTTTAATAGTCAAATTAGATTTATTCGATTGTAAATAATTTTAATGACCTTATGCGACAGTAAAAGTCCTAACAAGTTTGCACTGAGAGCAATCCGTTACTAATTTAGTTTCAAATTTTAAGAACACCACGGATGTTTCCAAACCATTTTCATCTTCATTCTCAAAAAGTCTTACAAGTAGGTTTCACTTCTTTTAAGCAAAACTTTCTAATAAACTAACTTTAGGTTAATGCCTAATAATTATAGACGTCCAATTGACAAAATAAAATTTTTAAAAGATACTTTTCTTATAAAAAAGTATATCTCCTCTTATCAGTAAACTCTAGAATTCTCTATTAGAGATATATAGATCGCTTAGAACCGTAATTGAACAAGTTCATTTTGAAAATTTTGCAAATACTGATAATTTCAACATTTATGATACATAAAATGGTAATTTGAATAGTTTAGGTAGACTAGTAGATTAATTCTGTAGTAAATTATTAACGACAATAATTAAATGAGATAGATCGTAAATTTTAAATTGATCATAAACATATGCAAAATTTAAAAAGCCTACGTATACCGTTCTGGTTGTGAACAGCCTGCATCTATCTTAAAAGCTTTGGTATTAAAAACAATTTAAAAATATTACATCTCAAAACAATTTATATTGTTCACTTAAAAAAATCACCCTACTAAAAGAAAAATTACCTCCTCAAAATATCCAAATATATTGCATTAACCCGTTGACGACCGAATTATTTCTATTCAAGGAAAATCATTTTCTTTCAGTGTAAATGTCTTTTATATAAAAAATAGGTAAGAAAACGCAAAATTGAGCGTAGCAAAACTTTTGCATATTTTCTTAATTTCTAGCCACAAGAAATCAGTTGTCATATTACTTCTGGTGGAAAAATGTTTCTTATAATGCTAAGCTGATACTTATCCATTTTTAAAAAAATTTTCTCTTTTATAATAAAAGAGTTATTGCAATATTTCTTGAAGAGTAGGTTGAGCAATATATTGTCCAAATACAGACAGCGGGTTAATAAGAAAAAATAAGTTAAAATACATGTCCACCTCAGTTTACACAAAAACCCCCTCCCTTTCCGTCGAATCTTCCATATACACAAAAGACAGCAAGCATGGCAAGAAGTAAGACAACGCACCAGGGAAATGGCATAAGTGTGTACTACCGTGAAAGAGGTATCTAGCACTCCCCTATCCACGCATACAGTACATACACACCCACGATTGGATTATTCGCACAATCCTCCATACCACCACCATCGCCATCGCCGAAGGAGAAGGAGAGCGGCAAATGCTTAACGGCGAGGCCGGAAAACACGTGCGCGGCACCGAGCTGTGATTACAAGAAATTATACGGACTTGGAAACTGTTACGTGATACCTGCAGATTACACAGCCAAGTTATAATCGAGCGATACGCTTTATTATGGCTCTATGGCCTTTAATTAAGTTGGAGCCGAGTTACCGTGGCGTCTCTCTCTCTCTCTCTCTCTCTCTCTCTCCAACTCTTGTGCGAGAGCCTGATTAATTTGTCTTTCACGTGAGCAGCCAGTCTTCTTGATCGCTTATTCGAGAATTACAGATGTGGGTAATTCGCGTTCCGTGCTCGGGAGTTTCGTTTGATCACGCGGCACATGTACGGTGAAAAAAGAGGGAGAGAATTTTGTAGTAAAGATTGTCGGGGTATCAGGGGGAAAACTGCTGTGTACTGGGGTTAGCTTGGGATGTTGTAACATTATGGTGGCTTTTATAGATATTCAAATACATCGTAATATAAGGTGCATCCAAATTGACCTGGTGTAGAGTTAATATTCTCTATATCGCACCCCCAGAACGAGACCAGGGCAACTAAAAATTCTATGATTTCGTAAAGACAAGTATGGAACGTAATTTTTAAATATAAATTATTAAATGTCACTAGAGTATAGAAACATGTGTTTACGAATTTTGTACAAATCAATGAAATTTTACCGTCAAATTTAACCCTTCAGTACCCAGACCTAGAAATAAATAAACATAATGTTCCTTTTTCATTAATTCTAGATAATTTTGTTATAACTTGTACTAGAATAGTTTTGAACAACAAATAACGTTTACAAATATTTTTTTCTGAAAGTGGCATGAAAAATACACATGCCGTATTTAGGTAAATTCTGATTAGGATAATAATATTTTGTAGTTAATTTTATCTAAGAGTGATCCAAAAAAATGACTGGAACTATATTGTCGTCCAAATGAAAAAAAGCGTAACTGCTACGCGATTCCTATGTAGTTACACTTACTCTTTATTAGAATTTCAGTATGTTTTCCCAAACATTAAATAAATTCGAGATTGCGTTTTAGCGAGAAACAGCATTAAATAAGATTTCTATCAGCTTCTATATTTTCGTTTATAGTTACCGGATGAAACTAAACCAGTACGTTCCCTATTTTATTGATCAATGATTTCAAAGCGCACTCTGAACTTATGGGCTCATATGGAATCTGTGGTCACTAAATGGTTAAATATCAATAAAAAGTGTTGGAAAGTCGGAGCATCTCACATTTACCTAATATCAGGCAATTTCTATCGTAAATTTATGTATATAACTTTTATCATAAAATTTTCGTTGTGTAGTAAAATATTTTATTTTTAATGTTGTAGTTATAGTAAACTGATAACAGAGTTAAAAGTATATAGCCACTGCAAGCTTAACCCTTTAGTGCCCCGTGTGACGTATATTGACAAAACAATGCGTATGAAAGGAAGCAAAGATGCGCATGGCGCTACGGATTATTCCATAAAAAATTTAAAAGCAATTTTTTTTGTAATTCTTTCGATGGGTACTTGTATAAGAATACTTAAACTAACAAATCATCATATTACTCATTAAAATTTAAAAATCGTTTTTAAAGTTCACCTCTAAAAATCATATTAGAGCAAATTTTCCTTGAATAAACTATTCGGTATAAAGATTAGTACCATTATTGAGTGTGCTGGATCACAAGTCGGGCACTACAGGGTTAAGCAACTTAGCAGGAATCCAGAAATATATGTATGGAGACTCTTTCATATACTCTGCCTGCTAGAGTAACGTTTTCTCAAAATAAATGTTTTCTTATTCTCTTAAGGATGGCATAGTTTATGTAGCTCGTTCTCTAGGGATCAGAAATCATAATATCCCGCGGGAATCCCTACTACTTTATTCAAGATTCCGAAACTTCTCGAGTTATATTCCTGTTATAAAATGGGATTATTCACGTTATAAGATTACGCAGCGCGGCGCCTCTATAAATTTTTCAATTTTTAATTGCTGAGTGTAATAAAGTTTACTGCGTAAAAAATAAACGATTTTGACTTTAATCGAAAATTCGAATTGGTTCGATACGATAGGATTAACTGTAAATTTTCCGGTACTTTTGCTGAAAGCGAATGCAACGATCGATTTATTAAAAATAACATTTCTCCATTCCGTGTTTCGCATTCTGTTATGGGCATTCGAACGGTATAGTGAAATTGAAAGTACCATTTTTTGTGAATTACACAGATCATTAAATAACTAATCCTTCACATGAACATACATAATATTGTAATATAGTATGTATAGACAGTTGTATAACAGATTTGTAAATATTAGAAAAATAATTATTTATAGAAAATAATCAAAAATCTTCATAATTTTCTTTTCTTACATAACAAATAATTATTTAATGCCGCTATAAACATTTCAAGTGATTTAAAGAATTTTGTTAACATGCATAAATACATATATGCAGACATACAGTTTTGAAAAACCTGTATATTCTAATTCAACAACCTCGAAAACATCGAAATTCATCGAAATCTGGGATTTCAAATATCTCATCGTTAAGAACTTTTTCTTGTTTCTTTCTCTTTGAGAAAGCAAACGGTGGTTCTCAATTTGACGCGTGAGTATGTATGAATATTTGTCTGCGAATATCTTGAGAACTACTGGGCCAATTGCGATGAGACTTGTTGCGTTTAGCTTGGTGTGGTTCAACTTAGGTCACAAAACCAATATTTTCAAAATTAGTTAAGATAAGTAGTTTCAAGGTTATCTTAAAGTTAATTTATCTTGCCTTTTTTTAACATAAAATTTTCTTTATAAAAGATTTGTTCTACAAAGTATATATATATATTATAATCTTGTAATTACGACCTTTTTGGTCAGTCTAATGGAAACAAAGAATTTATAATTTTTTCTCAGCAACGATTATCCTACGTCATGATTTAAAAATTTAGCCGTGATAAGTCATCATTTTTCTCAAGCAGTGCAACTTTTTAACTCTGCGCTCCCACATTACCCCCGGGGGGTTAAATTCACTCCGCTATATCAGTTAATTAATTTACCGCGTAAGCCGGTTGTTGCGCGACGTGTTCAATACCATTATTTACGAGAGCGAACGCTATACAGAGATCCAGACACCGGCGGCGGCAGCAGTAGATGAACGTCAGGTGCACATCCGTTTAATCTTAGAATCTGCAATCAACCTAGTTTTGTACCACGTGTCTCCGGCTGCCGCTCCGCTCGACTATTCAATCTTCGATTTAATTAAAACATTTGGAATATACACAGCCGCGCGGCAGTGAGTCGATTTCGACTCGCGGTGATTCGCTCGCTCATCCGTCTCGTTCTCTTCTTCAATTTTTTTTTACGGCTAAACTCAAAGTGGATACTTAAGTTATATTGACAGCCGCGGTGGGAGGTAGCTATACGCGTATTTTACGACTTCATTTTAAAGGCGGATGCGGCGGGGCTGCAGCTGAATTTTTTATTTTGCCAGCTGAATTTTTCATTCCTCGGCGACAGAGCGCGTTTCTTATTATTCCCTCTTGCGTAGCGCTGCGAGCGCTCTGCTTTGTATTCTCTTTCGCATTGGTGGTGGCGTGGACCGTCGCTGAATTATTCGTTCGACAGGAGCCGAAACTGCGATCGCGACGTGATATTATTGTTAAGACAGTGAGAGCGGGATGCGCGAGACTGACTTTTGCATTATAATCGGAGCGTGGGAAATGTTTAATGCCACTCAGGGACGGACATATATAAATATATTTATTATTGTATATTTATATGTGCATATTTTTCCAATGTGATTATTGAAGAATTATAAGTTCTCGGTTAGAAATACTTGTGATGTATCAAAATTAAGACAAATCAATGGAAATATTAGATTCATATCTTACATTAGTATAATATAAAGAATACAATCTTGAGGTGGTTCTTTCTTAAATAATCTTAAGTCATTTTTAATAAAATAATATACAAGTTTTACTTTTGAACTTGCTTGAAATATTTTATTTGTTTATCTTCTATAAAATAGTCCGCTGCCAATTAATTGGCACTTAGCTTCTTCAAACTAAATTAATTATTCCATTATGAAATTCTTTGTTCTAATAAATTAATTTTAAATTGCTATATCTCTTTATAAATAATACGTCATAAAGGGTGTGCTCTTTTATCATTAATGGTTTGACAAAAGATAATTTTTTTACTAAAATTACAGAACGATAGCTAATAATCCTTATCACAGCAATTTTTTTTCTGTGCGAAATTTATTAAAATTGTACTCGAGTACAGTGCCTAGATCACCTGGAGCTCTTGAAGATGAGGTTCAGGTTTCGCGTACGAGAATAAATTATATGCACCAAGGAAAATCAAGTCTACCTTGTGCGCTTCGAGGCTTTTGATGTCTACGTAGACATTCTCTTAGAGTAAGGCGTGTATACCACCCGGGGCTATTGGAGATGCTTTCCAGGGTACCTTCCGGAATGTCAATTTTGTATGTCTCTTCTGATATCACCTAATATTTCAGTACACAGAATTGATTAAACCGTATATCGGAAATACTTTAATTTTGAAAATTTTTTATTTCAATATTTAAATTAAATGTAATCAGATGTTAGTACGTAGATTCATTAAATTCTTAATCATCTAAAATTTGTGAACGATTTGCCATCATAGTTTTCCGAGATGTAACCGTTTAAACTAAATATGACTCATATCGTGTATAACAAAAGAATGGATAGAGCCTATATAAAATTTGCGGTTGTAAAAGATAGGTAATTTTATGCTCTATTTAATGCATTTACACTAAATTGATCATAATATTTCCAACATACCTAAAAACCCGAAAAACTAAAACTCAAAAATCCGAAAATTGAAAAATTGTTATAAAAGGAAACGAGTTGATGAATCTTTAAATTAAAAAAATGAGCCCTATTTAGTAAAAAATGACCGTGCTATTCTCGAGATATAAACGATCAAAAAAAAATTTTCAAAAAAGACATAACCTCAAATATCTTGAAATATAAAGGTCGATGTGATTTGGGCAAAGAACTCGTTCAAGAGATAATAAAAAGCTACCAATAACAAATTCAACACAAGAATATATTCAACACAATACCATATTAAACAATATTTAACAATTTCATTTAACATATTTAATACAATAGATATCATTGAATTTCGAAAAAATCTTTTCGTAGCTTTAATAATTAATTCATAATTAATAATTATTAATACACAATTTAATTTCAAAAGAATCTCTTTGCAGCTTCATTAATTAGTACATAATTAATAATAATTAATATACAAATCAATTACAAAAGAATCTTTTTGTAGCTTTAATAATTAATATATAAATCAAAAAGACGCAAAAATCTTCTTAAATTATATTAGCTAGTAGTAAATACTTTAAATCATCAAGATAACTAATAAAACGACCTAGATGTTTTACAGCATATTTATATTGTAAACAAAAAGTATCTGTATCTGCCACAGGCAAATTTACATGGGAGGAGATATTAGAAACTCAAAATACTTTTTACATTAATTTCACTTTATTTTGTCGAATCGCGAAAACTATAATATGCTTACGTATCTATGTTTAAAACAATACTGAATCGCATTTTATTGAATAGCAGACAAAGCTGCCTCGTAACGCTATTCATTTGTACACCTTCACGATATATTAACATAAGTCGAAACTCGAAAAATATTTTAATTGATATTTGAATCTTCAAGATTCGTGAAATTTTGGAACATAAATATTTTTACAATTATTATTGAACAAGGTTATTCATTTATTAAAAAATATATTATGTCTGTTCGTAACAGTATCTTTTTTCGAACTTATTTTGATCAATGGGACTAATGGTGTAAACTTGCTTAATGTAAGAACGCGTATCAAATATCGCACCCCCAGAACACGACTATAAGAATTCAAAATTACACTTTTTTGAAAAACCATGCAAGAAATGAAAACTTTTCATAAATAACTTTCAATTCAAATTTTATTATTGTATTAGGTTTTTAAATCTGTTCTATCCAATTCGAGAAATGTATTAATGATTTTCGATGACGTGCGACCTATCTTGTATGCACAAATCAAGTTGAAAAAGTTCTGGGAAGCGATATATTTTCGAAAAAAAAAGTATTTTCTGATGGAAAAAATCACTTAACGCGTAACCTAACCGATATATAATATAAATTTTCGTATGTATCATATCAAGTTAAGTGACAGAAAAACTGTAATTATTATCATAAAAGTTTCACCATAATTTACAGTATTCATAAAAAATTAAATTATTAAATAGTAAATTATGTAGTCGAATATTTTTCCCGCGAGTAAGTTTATTGGGTAGTATCACCTGAGGGAAAAATCGACTGTTTTCTTAAGTTATATATAGTACTTTCTGCCCATCTCAATTGTGGCCACTTTTTAATTTGGAAAGCAGGACTAATTGACTGTTAAAAGACAATATTGTTAAAAGACAATCGAAAATCAGGGTTATTGGTAGAACTTGATGAAATAAAGGAATTTGGACTAGTTTATAATGAAGTCACTTTTCTTACCTGTCTTAATTTTGGTCTCGCTTTTCAGGGAAAAAAAATGGTGGCCATTTTCGTTCAGATGGGCATAAACTATTTTACTTTCATTTAAGATTTACTTAAAATCTCACGCCATTTTAAATACCTCACAAAGCCTCTGATATCTTAATAACTTTTCCTCACATCTACTCATTAGACCTATCACAGTGTTCTCAGGGTTCGACTATATACCGAACATACAGCACAGCAAGTAGTAACTGTCGAGTTAAGTCAGACGGCTGCGGCGGCAACTAAGAGAAACGGAGAAACTAGAGAGAGAGAGAGACGGAGAGAGGGAAAAGCCGTAGGGTATTTCTTGATCCGCAACCCATGTCATGGGCCTAATTTAATTGCTCCCTTGACAATGGCCCAGCACTGCGTCATTCTCTCGCCCCAGCGTTTCTGCGAGCACGCGCACCACGGAATAGAAATTTATTTGCCCGGGATTCAGCGAGAAATTGCTCGGCGCGACTTATATGTGCGTTAGCCTTTCTCTCTCTGTCTCTCTCTCTCTCTCTCCCCCCCCCCCCTCTCTCTCTCTCTCTCTCTCTGGGCATTTTCATTTTTTGAGTAAACGTAGAAGAAAAGGAAGTAATAGCTATTACTTGGAAGGTCTTTAGTGATTTGGACGGAATAAGAAATTTGGTGATTTATTGCGAGAAGGTGGGTGGAAGATCATATTGTCACTGTGCACCTCTGATTAGTAAATACATTTTTATAACACGTGAATAAAAAAGACCATTTTCGACGCCTATAAAGTGCAGCGAAAATAGAGTTTTCCGAGCGTTAAATAAAGGGTATCGAAAATACTTATTATCGCTGCCTTTTATTGGTAGCGAAAATACACATTTTCGCTACCTTTTATTTTCGGTAGCGAAAATGAGTATTTTCGGTACCCTTTATTTATTTTTGCTCCATTGGCTTAATAAAGTGGACGACTCGAAAAACTCTATTCTCAATCCACTTTGTAGATGACAAAGAATGGCCTTCTTTATGCATTCGTTATAAGATATGCACAACAAAGGCTTTCAAATCATTTTTCCAATTAGTTTACTAGTTACCTACAAAAAATTATCAAGGTAGTCATCTTCAAAAATAAGGGTGGTTTTTGTTCTCCCTCACCTATATACTTTAATAATCAACCCTTATCTATTAACCCTCATCATTTTCCCCACACAAGCATCGCGCCCTCCCGTTTAAAACGCATCTACTCTACATTTCAAATCTCTTCCCATCAAAATCCAACACACCAAACTTTTTTCCACAACAAACCTCCGCGCAAATGCTATTTACGACTGCACCGAAAACACCCTGCAAACACGAGCCCGCAACGAATCATCAACGCGTTATTTCCTCTCTGTGCCCGCTTGTAATATACATACATGCCACTCGCGCGCCAGAGAATTTCCAATTAACTTTCGTACATACCCCAGCCGACCGCGGATTATGCAATATATAAAGTCGGGCCGCGGATTGAAGCTCTGCCAGCCAAATGTACACATATTTTCGGGGATATGGGTAGATCTGTCGAGAGCTGCAGCCGGAGCCGGAGCTTATGCATAGATTATAAACTATAACGCGCGAGTTTGCACCTCGCGCGCGACACGCGATTCCGATATTAATGCATTCATTACGACGCGGTTACCGGTAAGGTCGTTCTCCTCATTCAGAATTTCATGCCTCTGGTGTTTCAAATTTTCATTTACTCTTTTTTTAGTGGATTCTTTCGGGGTGTGAGGAGGCTTTTTTTGTAGGAGGGAAGAGCTCATGCAATTCCTAACAATTCGCGGCTCGTGACTCAGTTTCGCGTTTATTTGCTGTGACGGTTTCGCAGTGGAGAGAGAGGAGCGTTTTTCACAACTACGGAAGAATAATACTTTCAGTCACCGGCGACAGCGGTACGCAGTTTCGGACTTTAAAATGTAGTTACTGGATTACACAGAGATCCTTAACACGAATGAATTGTACGTAAAATGAAGTACTATGAGGTTTTTTATCTTCTAAGATATTTGAAGTTATATTTTTTTTTTTAAATTTTGATTGCTTATATCTCGAATATGTCGCGATCATTTTTTTAAAACTGTATTTCAGAGTTCTTTATCGACACTGGATAGGTATGGATGATTTACTCGGATTTGGGAATGGTTTACTAGGCTTGAGGAAGCTAAGTGCCAATGAATTGGCAGCGGGTTTTCGTTTAGGTTATTCATTGCAATGAATAGTTTATAAAGTACTACTATTTAAAACATGATTTAATGTATGTACGTGCATGTATATATATATATGCACAAAAGAATTTTCTTATAAAAATTAACATAAACGAATAAGGTAAACGTAAGACATTTCGATTTTACGAAAAATAAAAATTATACTGTTCGGTAAATATAAACAATTAATCATTTTTACTGTGTACCATGGTCATTTTTATTAAGAAAATCCCTCTGCTATATGATATATTCTAATTTTCGGAAAAATACGAATGTGCAAATGCAATTGTAACTAAGAGAAAAATAGAAAAAATTCAAATAATAGTTGAACTCGACTAATGGATTACACGGTTCTGATTTCTTTTACTTGTTTCACATAAATGCATTACATCTACTCGCTATGTATTAATCTAATTTTCGAAAAACCAGTTTTGTACACAGTTTAAATTTACTTAATGTATCACACGGTACAAATTTCATCGCTTCCTCGTGCAAATGTATTCCATTACTTTACACGCTGCTTATCACTCTGATTTTCAAAAACATTATCCCTCAGCGAATGCTGTCACCCGCACCGTCTTGAAAATTCAAAATACACAATTGCCTATCTCGTCCCACATCCCTCCTCATACGCCCGAGTAGCCCTAAAGACCCCGACAAACATGCTCACCTCCTCTAAAGAAAACGGCATAATTAAGTAAAAGCACGAATTGAATACGCGAGCGAGCGTAAGCTCCACAGATAAAGACAGAGAGGGAGAAAAAGAACAAGAAAAGCAGAGCTTTCCCTCTCGATGCTCTCAACGCTTTGATATTCTCGCCAAGTCTGCAGCAGCTACTGCAGCGGGCGGCGTATCAAAGGAACGCGCGGCTACTGCGCGAAACAAAGGGCAAACGCCCCGAGAGCCCAAAGCATAGCAAAGCATGGATAGACCTCGCGCGCACTTTGTAACTTGGCGCCTCGCGTCGTCGTCATCGTCGTAACGAGTTAGCGCGCGCTTTATTTTGGCTTCAGTTTCACCTTGGCCCGGCGCGGGAAGAATTGCTCGTTTTCGAGACCTGGAAATTAAAAAAGTTTGCGCGACGCTGCTTGGCTACGAGCGGATAAGGGGAAAAATGTGATTCGAAAAATGCTCGCTCGGGGTGTGAGTGTGTGGGCTTTTTTCTTCTTTTTAGTAGCGCTGAGTTGACGAAAATTTTTAAATGCTTTTCGTGAGATGGAGCGTTTGCTTTGCACTTGGAATTCCGTTGGTGCCCCGCGGCGCTCAGCGCGAGCTTGTAATTATATTTTTCTCGTGTTTACGGGAGAATGGGCTTTTTCCATTTCGTTCTCTATGTCGTGCGATGAGATTCATAAATTACGCTTGTTAGGATTGCAGTTTTAGTTTGTTTTATGTATTTTTCTATGCAGTGTGTATTGTTGGTAATACTATAGCATTCCTTAGTAAGGATAAGTTCAAATATGCGATATGATTGGCTGGATAATAGGCGGAAAAATAACAGCTATTTGAATTTTGAGTATGTGAACATTTCCCTGATAGAAAGTTTGTTTAGTTTCTATCCAGTTTCTAACTAATTTTGCGAAATTGACGAGTTTTTAATTAGTTTCTAACCAGAACTCCTTCATATTCTACCAGGGTTGTAAATTAATTTTTGGATATCATGAATTATAAAACTATTACTGCATTTATTTTAAATATACTTGATTTATTATGCTTTTGCTATAAATATATTCATATTTATAACCTCAAAATTCAATATTAATTTTTTATTTCAGTATTATACAAATGATTTATTTATTTATCAAAACAACAATAATAAAATATCGCATTAACGATGAAGTTATTTTTTCTATTATTGCTATATCAGCTTACACGACTATTATCGATAAAACATGGAAATCCCAGCTGTAAATATATATTTAATCTTTTTTTCTCTGTCTGCTATGCACGAGCAAACTTTTATCTGCCTCGGTAGTTTCGAGTTGCGAAGGTCAAAGGTCGATTCGCATGCCGTCGGTGTACCATCGTTACACGTGCAAAAGTCACGTAGAAAGTAAATAAACCAAAGTCTGTATACACGTAGACGTATACTACAACACAGAACCACGAACAGCAGAAAAAAATCGCTTCCAGAGCAAAAGTATATCACCAGCTTACCAGATAAACTCAATCTCATTTCTAGATATACTGTAAAATAAATTTGATAAATCACTGATTAGTACTGGAAATAATAGTATACATGAGCAGAAAACGGTAATCTTATGAACGTTATAGTAAAACATACTATTACTAATAATGTAAATTATTAATAAGCATTATTATTAATAACGTGAATTAATGAAAAAATGAACTTTGTTTGGTGAAGAATATTTAATTTTAAATATTTGGATTGTAAATTTATAGTCTTCAGCATAGATATCATTATTTTTAGCATATGCATAGTAATTTTACGTTACGAGAAATAATTACTTGTAGTAAATGTACGGTGTACTAAACGAACAGGGCAAGCAAATTCTCGCACAAGTGAGAGTGGCCCACAGAGTGTGAAGGTGATTTTCGCGAAACTGTTAGATTTCACACCCTATTTTTCATTTTATTTTCAATTTTAAAAAAATATGCGAAAATAACAACGTAATCGCTTATTTACTAAAAATTGTAAATTAAATAAGAAAAAAAGACCTTGTAAATGACAGTAGCAAGGAAGGTTTGCCACCACCTTAAATGAACCGTACATGCTAATTACTATAATTCATCCCAAGAAAAACAAGATATCATTTTTCAATTTTCTAAGTAAAAATTTAACAGTTTCGTAATACTCGCTCATAAGAGTTTATTTGATGCTTTCCTGGTCTACGAAGAAGAACAAGAACATATAAACATCTCAGCATAAAATTAAGAGACATAAACGTCGTGATAACAAAATTTAGTTGGTATAACGCAGCTTAAATTTTTGCATATCTTAGCTGTTAAGAAATATTAATTTCGCCTCATTCAAATACATGATTCTTAAGAGGATGTTAAATTCGATTAAAAAATTCATATTTTCCGCCTCAAATTTTCAGTGCTCTTCGTCATGCATTAATCTACATATAATATAAAGTTTAAATTAGACATTTCAATACAATGACGATTTCCATTCGAACCAAATGTCTAGGTCATGCCAGAGTCAATCTCTATATTTTGTTTAAATGTCTGTTTATAGATGAGTTCATATTTTCACTTGAAACTTCGAATCGCTGGATTCTTTAAGAAAATTTATTTAATTTTGACGCTATGAAGTTATACACGGGTGCATTTTACACCCACCATGCAGTTCTACGAGACAAAAGTTGAGATGTACTTAACGTTATAGAATAAAAAGTTTATATATGCACAACTTCTCGAGGGTGTGCATAACCATAAACGGAAGGACAATAATGTCCGTGTATATATGTAATTAGGTTGAACTAATTGAAGCGTTCAGATCCATAATGGAATAAACATTTCATCGATCTCATCATTTATTCATGCGACTTTAACTATGCAATTGATAAATAGCATATTCAAATATTAATTGCATTGATAATTTACTCCTTCGCATCACTAGCGTTTAAATCTTTGCGACAAATTGTAAAATTTCTAAGACGAACTTGCTTCCTTACGCTTCTGAACGCTCCACATATTTATCGTTCGACCATCAGATTAACTCAGTAAAAATTGACTTTGACACCCCTCTCAATTATAACTCATTCTTCATCTCATTAATACAACTCCTTTT
The DNA here is from genome assembly GCA_949152435.1 of Gastracanthus pulcherrimus. Lineage (NCBI taxonomy): Eukaryota > Metazoa > Arthropoda > Insecta > Hymenoptera > Pteromalidae > Gastracanthus > Gastracanthus pulcherrimus. The sequence continues at coordinate 73,608,978 of OX424572.1, forward strand.
CTACACCGCACACTTTCCCTAATCCAAACCACCCACGACTAATTGTCATCGCCATCGAAGTATCGTGCCGCGCTCGCGTGCCACCCCCATCCTCCTCCTAATTATCACGTAAGTACCTGCCACCGCCACCGCCAACCCTTTCCTTATACCATTTTACCTCGCGATGACGCATAGCGGTGGTATTCGTGCACAAGCTCTGCCCCCGCAGGAAACGCTCGGGACGGCTCAGAAATTGATCGCATCCGTACGGGCGAGAGCGAGGCGCACACGTAAGCCAGCGGAGCCATACTTCGCGTGTGTTCGATGTTGAAAACAAAAAAAAAAGATTACACTTGTTGCATGTGCTCGCGTGCACGCCAAGGACTCGCCGGAGAAAGAGAAAGAGAGTTTGTACATTGCAACACCTCGTGTACTTAATGCACCTCTCATTTGTACCATCTGTCTTCGGCTATGTAGGGGTGTCGAAAGGTGGATAGGAGTTGATTATCGCTTTCGACAAATTTATACGGCGTATTGTATTGTTCGGTAGGATAAGATATGCGTGTCGGTGTGAGGGTGAACGAGTGTAGGGAGGTGATGGCATTCATGGAGGGTTCAAGGTGAGTATGGTCGTTCCGATATAGCGGGGCATACGTATATATGCGCATAGCTGTTATCAGGTTTAATCAATTTTACCCTAACCCTGACATATTTTAGTCTAGCGAGCGAGAGAGCGGTTGATGCTATCGCGCCGATGTAGCTCGGCTAATTTCTATGATACATGCGATGACTGAACGGTTTTCTAAATAAAGTGCGGGATTAATTGGCGAAGGTTGTATTGAAGGGTTTGGTAGTTGGGCTTGGGGAGGGCTTCGAAAAGAAAAATTGATGATGAAAAATCGTGATTGTGGGTGATATGTTGTCAAGATTTGAGAGCTAATGGTTGACTAATAAAATGATCAGCTTATAACAAGAGACTGGTATTTTTAAAATCGATTCCTGGACAAATACTATTGTATAAAAAGACTAAAGTAGTGGGAAAGAGTAATTAACTATTTCCAAGTCTTATAATCGATTTACGTTTCTCAAATTTCATCCTCCTGATTTCTTGATATGAAGGTAATGAATCATTATATGAGTCTCGAATATCTCTATCCACGAATCATGTATAACAACTTTTATCATGCGACCTTAATTTTGTTTGAACAGTATAAATGATGAAAAAACAATTCTTATCTCTTTCAAAATCGCTTTTAGAAAATTTTTGTTGCGAACATGTACCTCAAAATATCTATACTTATCTTGTTATGGTTGCTGATTATGTATCCGAAGACTGATTTTCAAAATTTAAAATTGCAAAATTCAAATTGATAAGCTTTATGAATTTCCATAAGTAGTATATAATATAGGAGCTGTATGGGATTACTGATAATAAATTCGTGATTTCATTCGTATCCATCGTAAATTATATTCTTTGATAACATGTCATTAGTTGTAAGCAGATTCATAATAATTAACCAAAAAGACTATTTTTACTGTATTTCATAAGAATTAAAGAAATTTTTCAATTTTCGGCCCAGAACATTAGAATAGTATACATAAGTATATACGCGTTTTTATAGCTCCATTATTTTGAATTTAAAAAATATGACTTTAGATTCGTAACCAGCGACGCAAAACAAACCTAAGTACTAAATTTTAATAAAATTGATCATGTGAAAAAAATTTATATCATAAAATATTAACTTAAAATATAAATCAAAGCTGTGGCTATCAATCAAAAGAAGTCGAACTAAATTGATAGAAAAAGTTTCGATTCACAATGATGCTCCGCTCAGCAACTTAGTTAGTGAACAATATTCTTCTCAATCCCCAAACCATTTCTCCGAGTCCATCATGATTCCAGAAAAAATGGAAAACAAAGCGCAGCTCGTTATACATGCAAAAGCATCAGAGAAAGACAATAACTCACTCGTCGGTGCATCAAAAGAGCGACCGACACCTACTCTCCCAGCTGAAGAAGCGCATATTTATTCATGATTGCTCGCAAAAATCAAACTCTCCCGGTAAGTAGGATTTAATCCTGGAGGAGGGCCGAGAAAGCCCGCTTTCTTCTCTATCGAGGGGGCTTTAGATAAAAGCAAGACGAATGCTTTGCCGCACAAAATTATTGATTTGAGCGGCGGTCGAAGAGAAACACCGCGCGGCCGATCGGGAGAAAAATGCGCGCCGGGCAGAAGAAACGGCCGAGTATTATACAGCGCGAGGTAAGCCCCGGCGATAAATCCTCGCGTATTCCCCGTAGCGCAGCGGCAGCGGATCGCTGAATACAAATCGAGAGATGGACCGCCGCGGCTGTTGTTGCTCCGGGTGCACAGGCGTAAACTTCGGCGATGGAGGAGATTGCATTATACTGCGTGCACACGTGCACGGAAAGAAAGAATATCGCTGGGATTGTAGAGCTGATTTGGTAGGGTTTTTTAGATGAATTAGCTGAATTTATTTGATAAATTAGCAAATTCTTTTGTTGGATTAGAAATGTTTTTGAATAACATTTTTGTCTTATCGTTGCTTTAAAACATACATTTCTGAATGAATTTTCACCGTGTATAAATTACTACGGATATTAATTAATTAACAATTATTTGAAAGCATATACATAAGGCCGAGCGTCTTTTGGCGGCACGGATTGCGACTTGATCGAGTTGGAGAAAGAATGATGCATACGTCAGATTTATACTGACCCTCATTCTGATCGGTATGAAAATAAAAGCTCTGCATTGACGAAGTAAATATACATCAAATAAATAATCAATTTCAGTATAAATTGATTATAAATTATTGAACCAAAATCCTTACCATTTTCGTCCTCAGCAAATGGTGCCGAAACCCTGGGAATAATCATGTCACAATAAAATAAATAATCAATAGGTCCAAAGACATGTGATAATATAATATATTTAATAGCATCAATGAAACACATCCAATGGAATACGCTCTATTTACTATACAAAGACCCATGGGATCAAACTACGGGTATAAGGCTTCATTCTTGTGTGTTTTGTCAAAATCCGTGGCCCGGACTCCATGGTCTCTCCTTGTAAGCATTAAACAGCAGTTTTTCGATTTTCATAATTTCTTATTACGAATTAAAAGCACTGAATTTATCTCCATAGTTACGAGTTTATTAATTGAGTTTCTACAGTGAATTGATATTGACGTTTCCATATAACATACCTGTATAAAATAAATATGTTTCATGTTTTCAATACTTTAAAAAAAAATGAATTTTAATTTGTCGTTTTTCAAAAAGCTATCAAACTATTGATCACGATATAAAACTATTTTCTATTTTTACGTGCTGATAAAAGAGCAAAAATTTTCTCCTGTATATTCATTTATAGAAACACATTTCAAGCGTTAAAACTGCAAGACACATTTTTCGCTATTCTAGGTAGGTAGTATATTTCATTGCAGACGTATAATTATCAGCTATAAACAAAATGCAAAATGTGTTGCCACGAGAATTAGCTAATATGGACGCAGGGTAAGTAATTTTTCCGCGGACCGCGGTATATCGAACTGAGAGTTTGATTAATCGCTGGCGCGCCTTGTTTATGCCTCGCTGTATACTACATATGCAAAGTCGATTGGAGGGGGGCAATTATTTATAAATTGCATAAGCATTAATCATGTTATGTTCTCGTACGCGAACGCGAAATACCGCTCCCCCCCCGCCCCCCTACTTCGCGCCACTCGTTAATCAAATTTCATTGTTTCACTTTTCAATTGAGCCCAGAACTCATGTGCCTATTTCTTTAGAACTGTATTCCAACAATTAGTTTTAGGCAAAATATGATATTTCAAGAGAATTTTACGAGTTAGTGTTAGTAAGGTTAATTAATGAGGCAAATTGCTAGAATTAAAGTTATAACGTCGATGTAAGACGCCAACGCAATTCCGGAACCAATTTTTGATGAATCGATCCAAAACTTTTTAAGAATCTTTATTACGAACATTGATTTAGATTTCTCGAGCGAAATACCAGGTTATTAAGTTACTTTAATCGATGAGTAATAGTTAATAAAGTTAATATCTTAAATAATTTTATTATCTTTTAGCATTTTAATAATCTGCTCGTTTAATTCCATGTAATATATATAATAAAAATTCTCTGAAAATTTTACAACTATAAGCTAAAAATTGGTTCCGTAAACGCTTATTTTAAAATTTTGAATCGAGTAATACAAATAATGTTAAGCTAACTAAATGAGATAATTGATCTTACAAAGTTTTAAATTTCTCAGAAAGCATTGTAAATTACCTAAAAAGTTACTAGTGCTTAGCTTCAAAGGTGACAATTTTACCAAGGTCTGAAACATTTATTTTAATTTTCAAGATTTATATCAGATTGGGCTCCTTGAAATGCTCGTGTCCTCACATATCGCGTGTACACGTGGATAAAAACTATTTAGGTTTGAATTTTGTTTGGTTACATATTATGTACGCCGTGTATAATGGTTTGATACAGTAAACACTCGATTAGCATGAGAGGTAATATGATGAATCACATAGAATGTATACAAATATAAGCTAAAGTGTTTATGCTGCAGCTCATCGGAGTATTCCGAGTAACGCTTCGAGATAATCTGCACTGACAAGTTATACGCATGTACCTGTAGTATCTTGCAATGCTTATTATCTAAACTTTGGTAAGCTACGTGATTTTGCCTAATATCAGTAATCAGTGAGAATTGTAGAGCAGAAAAAACAAAAAATATTAATAGACTAGCAACTTGCCCGTGCTATAATTAAGACAGCAGAACAATTTGTTATTTAGCAACCAAAATAATTCTTTGGAGGTATGTCATAAAATGCTATTTAGTCACAAAAAATTATAAGTTTTAATGCATAAGTAAGCTACATTAGCCTTTCAGATATTTTAGCAGATCCTATCGCTGTACTAGATATATTTGTAGCTGTAGTTTTAAAATTATATTTGAAACAACAAATTTTCAAAAATTACCAGTAATATTTTGTCTAGAGTACTCTTAATTTTTAGCGATGTTATTAAGAATTTTTCTGATGCGGAAATAAGAAACTTTCCATTTTAACTTTATCTTTGGATAAAGCAGAGACTATACAATTAGCGAAGGAAACTCCGCTGCCTCACCCAAATTATTTTTTTTCCCTGATACCTTCTACCAATTGACGCAAAAAAGCTTCGTTAGAGATGAGGTTTTACCCGAGGGAACAAAAGTTTTGTCTGGCAAATCTATTTTCTATCTCTAATGGAAATCGTGTTAATCTAGGGTAGTAAATTTTCTAAGACTTAGCGCGACCCAAATGAGATGTAAATCCTCCGGGAAGAAGGTCCGACGAAAGGGATTAGGTTAGGTAATTTGCCCTAGTCCGGCCTTCCACACCACTATATCCGTATAACTTTATACACTTCTACTGGTGCGAAAAGTTTTCAAGAGAGCATCGCTCGCCATGCGGATATCCGAACGACTACGTTAGCCCATTACCGACGAACCGTACGTTTACGGACACTGAATTTTAAACATTTTGAACTACATACTTATTTTGCACTCTTACAAGGATGTAAATTACGGAAATGACTTCAAATTTAAAATAAAAGCATCAACCCTTTAGCAAACTTTACAGATAGATATTGATGATAGATACAACTTTAATTGCATGGAAATATCAGTAATATGAATCACATTTTAAAATAAACTATTTTGACCTCTTTAACAGTCATGGGCAAAATATATTTTTTGTACTAATGTTACATAAAAATGTTCAAAGATTAAATAGAAGCTGAATATTAAAACATATCATGAACTTTGACCTTGAATAACTTTTGACCATCTTGACCTTAAAATCTGAACATTTATATGCATGATCACCATTTATAGTAGATTTACCGAGATTTTTAATATTTTATTTTATTTTTACTTGCTCACTTGACATGGAATCTCTATATGATTATAAATATACTCATAACTCAGATCATTTTCATTTTAACAAGATGGCATAAAAAATAATCTCGAGAATAGCTTAAAAAATAAAAAGCTCATATATAATAAAGATATAGTATTATTTTAAGGGCGTATACTTTTTCGGTTACTCGAGAGACATTAATGTCCCTAAACACACGACTCAACGGTAATGGGTTAAAGACCTTCGGCGAGCTAACCGCTACGCGAATCCAAAGTTTTATGAGCGTTCAGCAAAGCATTACACCAGCACTCAAACTTTTCGATGGCGCGGCAACAGTGATATTTATAATATACGTATCGTCATAACATGGGCAGCAGCTGTGTCGTCTAGGCGCATTACTGCCGTGGCAGCTGCGCTGTTGGAAGTTACTGTATTGCGTTAGAGGTACTATAAACAGAGACGAAAAAAACTACAGCGCGAGGTTACAAAGTGCAAAATTAGCGTTGTTATAGAGCCGATCGCGAGCTCGTATGGTACGCATGGTTATCGTTTTTTGCGATAAGGGTATTATTTATGATTTTTGTTGCGGGTTGCAAAAATGAACGCGAAACTTGATTAACATAATTTTCATTTTTCTTTGGAGAGTAGGTCAGTTGATAATACAGGTGTGCGTGACCTTACGCTCGAGCGAGCGAATGGTAAATTGATATATATATATATATATATATATATATATATATATATATATATATATATATATATATATATATACATTTGTAGACATTGACATTTTGTTCAAACTTCAATGTCTTTTGTTTAACAGTTGATTGAAGATAAGCCTTTTGAAGCATATATTTATGTTTTCGATTAATGTAAAACTTGATCTCCGGAGGTTTTTTGATATGCTGATTACGAATATAAACTAAAAGTTCAATATGTGGATTGATATTTCAGGAAATTTTCTAAATTTTGAAATCTTTTACCCATATTCAGAATCAGTGACCTGAAAAACTTCCTCAGTACTGATTTTCGTCTTGATATCCCTAGTACACTAAGAAAACTAGATCGCAATGACAACAATATATGTAAGTAAACCTCAACAATAGGATGTCTTAAAATGTACTGTTTGCATACGATAAAGTAAATAAAATTATATTTAAAATTGTTATATAAAAAGTATATATAATTTTAAACAATTTTTTTATTAACAATATTCTCTAGTGCCCTTCTTATCTTCTATTAGGTCTTTGACGCAGTATAAACCAGTAAATGTGGATTTAATTATAAAAACATCTATATAAGAGAAAGAAAAATATAGAAAAACGTGGTATACAACCTGAGTTACCGCACTTCAAAGAATTAATAAAAAGAAAACCGTTTTTCATTCAAACCATATCCAAAAGAGTCCTCCCCGTATTCTTCCTACGAATTTTCCTGTCAATACATTCCACCCCAATCGCTATTTTCCCGAATAACAAAAAGGACAATTCAATATTTCTCTTATTGCAAGATCGAGATTGAAAAATAAAGGAAAATCGAAACCGCGTAATTTACGTCACATCGAAACGTCTATATCACCACTACCCGGAGGCTGCGCGTCATAAATAAGTTGTCCACACTCACACACACACATACACACACACACATACCGATGTTTCACGTACAACGTCGCCCCGAGAATCCTCAGCGCGCGCATTCGTCACAGGTGGAGTGCTCTGCTATATTCGCGAGTCACACTGCATACGGCACCGTACAGGCGCAATGTCTTGCAATTCGTTCGATATGAATTTCGCGAGTTACGGGAAGCCAATATACATTGGCCCCGGACGCGATCTCGTAGAGCGCGACGGCAGCGCCAGTATTTTAGGATCGCTTGTCTCTTATTCATGAGGTCGCCAACTGCCGGCGAACTACGGCGATTGCATTAAACAAGGAAAATTGTCGGGTCTCGCCGAAACCCAACGCCCGCCCGCCAACGCGTAGTTCGTCTGAATCGAGGTCGGTTATACGTCTGCTTTCTATACTGCTTTCTATATTCGCACTGTGGCAGAGAGAAAGGGAGAGACAGAGAAAGAGAGAGAGAGAGAGCGAGAAAGAGAGGGGGAGGGGGAGAGAGAGAGAGAGAGAGAAAGAGAGGGAGATCGTAACCTGGCCTTTGGCTTCTCGTGGTCGGGGCGCGGAATAATTTCGCGCTTCGGCCACCTGTTTTAAGCTCGGGGAATGTACTTACTCGCTGTAGAGCGCTACCACCCTCGACACCGACCATTGTTTTTCTTTCTGTTCCCTTTGTTGGACTTGTATTTAACACTCTCGTCTGGTTGGTTTAGTCCATTATTAGTTTAAGTCGTTATAGGAAATAGGACTAATTTAATTTTAGAGTATTTCACTTTATGACTTTTAATTACGCTGGATCTCACATACTATTTTCTTATTAACGTTATTCGAACTGACAATTATTAATTCAGAACTTAAAATATGTGTGTTTTAATATAGAATGAAATCGAAAATAGTCATCAGTTCTAATTTACATTTGGTTAATTCTAACTCATTTCCTGTCCACTTGCATTTAGTCCATTTATTATATTTTCTGGCTGATATAGTAAATAAGTACTGTAAAAAGTAATAATTAAACAAAAAAATTAGAAAAATAAACGCTAAAGCATACGATGATAATAAAACTTAACATTAATATAATAAATAATATAATCAATTTTCGTTGGCAAATTTGTTTTAAGAAAATAATTAGTAATAGTAACTATTTCGTAGTCTTATAAAATAACTTTAAAAGTTACTAGTAAAATACATTTTTAAGATAAAAAGTGTTAAAGTTGGACGTTGTTGACAACGTCATGATTGACACCATCTTACTGCAGTTGACTAAAAGTGAGCATACACAGAATTTTACATCATTCCTTTAAAATTTTGTAATAGATCGTAGAAAAACTTATGTAATTAAGTTATTCAACAGTTTATTCATATAAATCACTTAAAACATTCATATAAATTATTATGATATTTGTAAAAACGTGTGATTAGAAATAGGGTCCAATTCTTACCGTTTACCCAATTCCTGATCAGTATTAATAACATGTTTTATGTGTGTTTAAAAATCTTAAAATACACAAATATTTGTAATAACATAATTATATAAGTAGTTTTAATCCATGCGTAAATAATTTATCATGCAAAAGTCGCAGAAAACGTGACAATTAATCACAACACTATGTGCATTTTATAGGTTATAATATATGCTCGCACGCGAGTCTATATCGTGCAGTAGACAGAGTACGAATAACCGAACACTTTTACCTCGCCCAAGTTTCACATTTATAATCACACAACCAAAAAATGTTATATTTTAGTATATCTACTGTATTAGTATTGCTTAATAAGTTATTGTTTATCATCTAAAACACTTATGCGTCAATAATATATGTGATCAGGAATTGGGTCTTGATATGATCAGAAACTTCTCGCATACAAATCTTAAGTGATCAGGAATTACTCCCACAGCTTTTTGCTTTGAGGCTTTATATTTAACTTAATTTTCATTATTTATGTGTTTTTTTCAATTTTATATTAAAGATTAACAGTTATATTTATTATTAGAAATTTAATTTTCCATGAATATCTCATCTTTACGCTTTGACACAACGAATAACGTGACGACGTGCCTTAACTGATCAGGAACTGGGTCCTTAACGGTATACTTAATCGATTTAAAATGAATTTGCAGACAATTAATGCTCTTTGGTTAATATTTACACCGAGCCAAAAATTAGAAATAAAATTTTTTCTAAATAGAAAAAAATTTGACTAACCCCATTGAAAGATTCGTTATAAGGCAAGAAAAAGGTTTGGTAATATTGTTAAAAATAAAATTAAAACTGAAATTGAAAAAGGAAACGGTAAAATCAATCAACCAGGTTAATAAATGTTAACATTATTAGAAAATCACTTCTGGAATAACATGGATTACTTCCGGTTTGCTAAAGTTTAATTTCGGTTCATTGACAGACTACTTGTGATTTAGGGAGTTAGAATTAAGTAAACAATCCAATTGTTCAAACTGATTAATATAATAGAGTTACTTCCGGCATAGTTTGAATTACTTCCGGTTTTCTAAACATCACTTCCGTTTTAGATCTATAGCAACATCCTATTTATAGTAGGGAATTAGAAGTATATGAACGGCGACTATTCGAATTCAAGTGTAATAATATAATAACAGAACCACTTCTGCTTTACTAAATGTCACTTCCGGTTTATTTCTAGATTACTTCCGAGCTACAGCAGAGAGCTGGAATCCTGAATTATTCTTCCATAGTATCTTCAGTATTGAGCCGCTCCGCGCGTAAAGTTCCACAAGAATTCCATAGAATCGCAAGTGCTCGTCGATAAGCCGAGGGCTCGGTCGTATAGTCATTGTAAAGAATCTCGTGAATGAAAGTTCGCAGTCGCCGGGAGTAAAGGAAGCTTGCGAACAGTTGCTTCTCTCTGTGTGTGCCGCTGCTGCTGTTACTACTGCTGCTGAATCGGCGGCAAAAGCTTCTTACGTTACAGCCAGCATCTATACGTGTATACAGGAGAGAAAGCGCACCTCGCTCGGGTTCAGCCACAGGCGTTCTCTCCAAAATTCTCTCCAAACTAAGCCCCTCTCGTAAAGGGGAGAGAGAGAGAGGGGGGTTGGGAGAGGGGGAGAGAGAGAGAGAGAGAACGTACGCCAGTGAACCCCTGTGCTGCTACCGGCCAACGTATCAATGCGTATCAGGCGGTCAATCGTCCTTGTCCTTTGTGTCCGGGCCACCTCCCGCAAGTTTCCGCCAACTATTTGGCCAGTTGCGCGTCTCTCTCGCTCTCTCGCTCTTCGCTGCTTGCCTCTGTCGTGGATTTCTCTTGCCCTCTGCCCTCCGCCTCCCCCTCCCAAAAGAACCTTGATGTGGCGAGCAAAGCGCCACAGGCCGCGCACCTGCCTTTGATCATCGAGTCGTCAAACCGAATCGGTCAGCCAAAATTCACGAGAGTGCAAGGCCCCTTCCTGTGCGCACCGGTACTACGGTCACGCCGCGCCGCAGAGCGTAGTGGGAAACTCTGCGCGCTCGATCGATTTCGCTGGGCAATCTAATTTGCAATTGCCTCCCTAAGCGCTCTCTGTCTGTGGCTGGCTGGTCGGAGTACCCGACCCGAGAAGCCATGTGTCTAAGACTTGATCCTGCATTGAGCATCTCTTATTTCTAATGTAGCAGGGTAATAAGACAATTGTTGTACGTATATATTATAATAACGGATAATAGATACGCATTTTGTCCTAAGAATACTCTGATCCAGAATTCTGTGGGTCGTCGATTAGATATATGAAGTCATATTTCAAAGTTTCATAATTCATTATCAAGGGATTTGTTAGATAGCTGATTCTAGAGTCTGAATCTTATGTCAGAATATTAAAATTCAAAATGGCGGATCATATATAATTTCAGAAAATCTAAATTGTTACGAGACGTTCTCACTAATTTAAAAGATTAACCACAATATTGGATATATTATTGTGAATTTTAAAAATATGGCTCAAGAGACTAATGCATAACCTAATAAAACTCTGGATTACAGTTTTTAAAAGACAAATATTAGTATCAGAACATATATGAAGAAAATAATTGCAAATTAATAGTTTGAATAAAATCAGTTTTTCCTTCGATTTTGACCACATATTTATAGATACATGTGACCCCGAAGACTCTTACGAATAGATTTTCGTTCAGTTTGCTATTTACTCAACCATAACAGCCTCCAAATACCACATTTTGGTACTCCGAGAGCTAAAATATCACTTAAATTCTGAATTTTACTTCAATTAATATTTTTCAAGACTTGTAACATTTAGATTACAATGTTTTAAAAACTGTTCGTTATCATAAAATAAAGAAAAAAAAACAATCGCACAATTCTATAGTTTTTATGCGAAAAATTAACTTTTCCCATGTGCTGTATAATCGAGTTCATGCATGAAATGGCCAGTAAGCTAAAACGTTAATTGTTTACCAACCGGCTGAAAGCCAAGCTTGTATCATTTTCCAGCGAGAAAATAAAAGATTTTCAATATCTGGCCGCTCCACACGTCCGCGCGCGCGAATTTCTTTTCCAATTCCCCCCTTTCTTTCAACATTTTTCTATAGGTGAATAAGCGCGGGGGCGTCGCGTCGCCCGGCGATATGAAGCTCCCGGCTCATACTCTCTCTCTCTCTCTCTCACGAGCTCTTTGAACTTTCTCCCGAGCGCTGCCGCCGCTTACGGGTAGCTAATATTCGAATCGACTGTTATCTACCGTACCATTCCGTTTTATTGTTTTCCGTTTACCTCAGCGTATCTCTATTCCTCCTTCTCTCTCGCTCTCAAGCCTCTCTTTCATTCTTTCCCAAGGCGACACACTGTGACTCGTGCGCTCGCGCGCCATAGCGTTATCTCTTTTCTGCATTCAATTCGAATCGCGCGCCTACACACGTATGCAGTGACATGTCACATGTACTCCAGCCTTTCAACCTTTATTTTTCATCTTCTTTTTCAACGGGAATATTGCGCAAGAGTCCCAGATATTACCGAAGACGCGATCACGCGATTCGAGCTTACACATTCTTCTGTCCCACTTTCGACTTTCAATAATTTATCTCTGCTTCTACCACCGCGCTCGTACGAGCGGCATCCAATTTTCTTGCGTGCAGGCTCGAGTATAGGAGCGCGCGGAGGCTTTAATATTACGAGAGACGCGTAAGCCTCCGATTTGTCGTTGAGCACTTTTTCTAGGTTTTTAGTACGTTCGCTTGGTTTTTAAAGGCTATACGCTAAAAAAGAATGAGAAACGAGTATAAAGCATAAGGCATAAATATAAAGAATTTCCTATGAACAAAATTACAGACATATATATAATGAACAATGATTATTATAACAGACTCATTACTGCCGGCGCTAATGGTATACGAGGAATATGGAATCAGATAAAGAGAACCAAAACGAATAAGCACTTATTTCTTGTTGTAGAAAATCAAGCCTGATTATGGCTCTGGCTTGTATATGCCACAATAATTAGTTTTCTGCAGTTACATTTTCTGTATTTATTTTTAGATCCCTCAATCCAAAACATTAAGAATCCATAGGTTTCAACGTCATATTTCAATCGAAAGACCATAATGTTTAAGATTGAAAGTTCTTGAAATAAATACAGAGGGACTTGAATATAACAGGTAAAAACTGAATATGTTGTAAGGCTTTTATAATGAACTGTGATGCTCGCAAACACTATCCGATAAAGTGATCAATACGGCAGACAGAACGCGACTGAGTGTCGTACTGGAGCGACTGCACAATGAAGAGGAGAACAAGACAGAGCCGTATATAGGATTGATTTTGTATACTTCTTATATCTCAATAGTCCTATAATTATACGATGTAATGCATACATGTTGTACTCCATCTCGAGCGTTCATTAAATTATTAACATTCTTTAATATTTTAGACGGTTATAATCATAAGACGGTTATAAAGTTTCCTTAGGTTCTATCATAGAATATAGAATGTATATTAATGAATTGAAGTTTAAGTAACTCTAGAACAGGAATGAGGATAAATAATAAAGAATAATCTCTTATTCTTATAACAATAAATAGATATAAGAAACGCCAAGAAGCAAAAACCAATAGGATACGAACTAGATCATTGATTTTCTTTCCTAATCTTAAAAATACAGTCATAAAAAGATAGTCTGCCATTGGTATGATGCTTCTTGCTTCTTATTTATATTCTTTGTTCTTTATTTATTACGTATTTCTGCCTGTACGCTTTTTCGATCAAAGGCCTTAAAAACACAAGAGTAAAGAAGCTAAAACATTAAGAGCGTGAAGGAGCTTCGAGTTTATTAAGGTTTTAAATGAAAAACACAGTCTACAGGCCATTATTCCCCATTTGTCCTATATACTTTTATCTAGTGCTTCATATTTCTTGCTCATTCTTTTTCTCTGTGCAAAGACCTTTTAGAGCAAAAATGTCGAGCATCAAGGGCGCGCGTGGCTCCGGAAAATTTGGCGCACGCATAATTAAATTTTGCAACAGAGTTACTAGAGTGGGAACCGCGCTGCAGTTTGCTCGTGGTAAAACCGCAAGTGCGGTCTTCGGCAAGCGACGACACTTAGCCAGCTCGCCGCGCCGGTAAGCAGATAATCAATTCTTTATAGGTTTGCGTATAAGCCGGGGACGGCGAGTTTTCAAAAATTCGCTGTTTTTTTGCTTTCCGCCAATTTTAATGAGAGAGCTTCGTGGAATATTAATACCGCAGTGGACGCTTAGTAAATTATGCAATAGTTTAATGAGTTTGGATTGCACCTATAGTGCTAGCGTTTAATTTAAACTCATTATGCGCAGACGTATATGCAATGCACCAATTATAAACTAAATTAACAGTCTGTAATCCTGACATGACAGATGAACCACAAGATTAATAAAAGTCTCTGTTACGTTAATCAGCTTAAATTTGGATCGTCGTTGTTGATCTGGTTCACCGTTTGTATCACTCCACATTTTTCTTTTTTATTACTTTGCGCTCTCATACACTTTTCATCCTAAGCGGATACAGTTCGCTAGTAAATCATAAGTCATTTATCATCAATCGAAAGTGTTCCGAAATATACCGCAAGTGATTATTGATTACATAATTGTTAACTTTCATTATCGACTACGAACAGCTTTTTCTCTTTCATTACTCTTTTTAATTATTATTAAGTTACTTCGCACCATATAATCTCAGGTGGCCGGAAATTAATCAAAAATAACCGGAAGTAAACAGAATGCCTATTTTTAAATTAATTTTACAACATGAGCTATTTAATGTTATGCATTTTTTCTAAATATACTGTAAGCTTATTTTTAATAAACGTCCTAAAAATCAGGCACAACCCCTTTTAACAAAACCAAAAAATATATGATTAATCGCGACTCCGAATGAAAAAATGCAGAGAAAAAAAAACAAGAAAAAGAAGCAAAGGGCAAAAGGAAAATGCCGTGGTCCGGCAAAAGTCGATAAGCCGATAACTAATTCAAGCGGCGTCCACTATTTTTCTACCCGGTCTGTGCAGGTCTGTGTCACATCTCTCTATCCTTCTCTTCTCCCTCTCTCTCTCTCTCTCTCCCTCTCTCCGATCGATTTACTGCACCGTTTCATTTCACTATTTTCCGCGACCGAGCTTCGCGAATTTCAGCGTGCGCTGCCGTTGGCCACTTTTCCGCTTGCCCCATCAGCAGCAGCAGCAGCTCTATACTGTATAGAAATCGCCTCCGCCACGTAGCGTAATCTCATGAAAATTCTATCTGCAGCCACATACGGAGATACTCTTGCACTGCAGCAGCAGTATCATCTAGTGTAAGTACAGACCTCTCGGCCCTTCACCTTGTTTACAGCGAATTGTTCCTTTTCCCGCGGATTTGCAGGCTCCGGATATATATATGCTAAGCCCTCGTTTGCATCGCAAATAGCTTTTAGGATCAACCGCACACGGCTGCTGTTGCTGATGCTGCTACTGCAACTTCCCCCCCCCCCCCCCCCCACCCCCGGTCACTAAGACTCGAATGGAACTTTGCACGGGCAGGCGACGGATCAATCTCGGCTGACCGAGCGCTCGGCGAATTTCGAAACCAGTTACCGCGCGATGCAGTGATGCGACTCACTGTCTCTCATCCTCTTGCGCTCCGGCTTTGCATTTGTTTCGAAGTTCTCTGCGATTTGTTTCGTTGAGTATCGAGAATCGGAGCTCGAGGTGTATAAGCGTCTTACGTATATAGGAGAATTACTTTTGGATTGGGAGTTTGTATCGGGAAGGGAATTTTATAGTCGATATTTATTGTAGGGGAATTAAAGGTTTCCAGCGAAAAGTAATGCCTAAAGAGGTAAAGATGGATTATATTCAATTATATATGATTATATAGCGCTATATATCAATTACGAATGCAATCATATACGACTGTATGTAATGATATATTAATATTTGCACTTAAGCTATGCATATTTAATTATGTATTATGAAATATAGTATGTAATATTACATATTTATTATGTATAAATCTGGAGATGACTAATATTTTCATTTAATTATATATAACATCATATAATTCAATACATAGTTTGTTATTACACAGTATGTTTGTACATAATAATGTAAAACACATATAAATCATTTCTTTTTCTAGTTCCGTATGTTACGAACAGATTTTTCTCAAAAAAAGATGAAATATTTAAGTAACACTGTTTCTTATGATAAAGCATCTGTAAATTTATTTTATTTTGTAACTATTATTCTTTACACAAGTACATTTTCGTTATTATTCTTGAAAAACATAATTTCAAAATGTCACGTGATTACGCAAAATATATAATGTTCGTTCTTAAAATAAGGATCTTCTTTTTTATGTTTTTGTATGCGTTTCTTATACCAAGTAACTAATATTCGTGTTTCCGTTGCTTGTTTGAAGAACAAATTTTAAATGACTACAAAAATAAATATCCCGTATTGCTTATTAAAAATTACCGCGTACCATGAAGTTTCCAGATGTTTTTACTGATATTTAAATTAAGTTGATGGTACTGCAGAGTAAAATGTATCTTACCAATACTAAAAATGTTATATGTTATTATTTATCGTGTGGGCGATTATCACGAAACTGTTAGTTTCTGGTTAGTTTCGTGGCACGGAGCTAACATTTTAAGCATATTTCACCTATTTATTATATGAAGGGTGCTGTTTTTTACAACTAATGTCATTTAAGATTATGAAAAAATATTATATTTGTCGTATACATCGCAAGATTTGAATTATTTTGCTTTTTAATAGCATTTATAAGTGGAGCCGTTAAAACTAACAGTTTTGAGGTAATCGTCCATATAAGTACCTTTATATGCATTTCTGTAAGACCCAATTTAAACTTTATGTACAGCGAGCTATCACCTTTGATCAACTGCCTATTCTCACAGTGTGTAATTGGATTTTAACTAAATGTCACAAAAATATAGGAACTTAAATAAGAATTTTTCTCAAACCAGGCAATATTCACCTTGAATTATGGTGAAATTTATTATAAATATCAGTAAAAACTATCGAAAACTCGAAAAATTTCATTTTTACCATAATAATCGATTATTCTAACCATGGATTTCTCTATAATTATTATTAGAAAATTCTCTCTGTGTACGTGTATCAATATCGTATCTTTGTTAGTTTAGCCTTGTTTCATTATTCAATGTTGACTTTTTGAAAACGTAAACAGGATGATCCATTGGCTGGTGACCGTATTGTTGGTTTAAATAACATACCGATTGTTAACTTTCTACTGATTCGCTTTTAGTCGAATTGACGTTTTGCAATATCTCTCGCATGCTTGGGTAAATATTATATAGCTTTTAAGCGAGGTTTGTCTTTTAGTGTCAGTATCATGCGTTAATTGAACGCTGCTCTTCCGCAGCGAATGTTTATTAAAAATATTGATTTATATATTTGTCACACTTTCATTGCTTATTAAACGAAAAACAATACAAGGGTGAAAAGAATTTTATATCTCAAGAGCGCAATTTATTTGTACAATTCGTTATTTAACTCTTTTTCAAATGGGAAAATCGGCAAAATTCTACACTTTAGTGTATACGAATGGGATTCTTTAAAAACTTTGTCTTATTTTTATAACTATCTATATTATAGCATGAGAAATTTATAAATTGTATGTGTACTCAATGTTTCAAAGATATATAACCATACACTTATAAGAATAATCTTATTGTTTTAATTTAAAGCTAAAAAGGTAACTGTTATATTTGTAAAATAGTGGTCAAGAGCTGAAATCAAATACTATTACTACAAAAACTTTAAAGAAATAAAATATACTCGATTTTACTAAAATCATTGCGATAAAAGCGTTTTACTTTATTTCAAAGAAGCTGCTAAGAGGAAAACAGTTGCAAATTGATTAAAACAAAATCATTTTTAATTTAATTATTTAATTCTTTTAAGTTCAAGTTACAGATTCTTCTTCACGCAGAATTCAATAACGAATTATTGCATTTGTGTTTTTTGTTTTAAAATTAAGAAATAATAACACTTTTGAGGCACCTGAGATGATTTTGGTCTTTCTTAAACATTTCGTAATATCTATAAATATTATTCATACTCAATTTTTCCAAGTCATGTACTGAATTCTAGAACATTTAAGGGGAAAACAGTACCTGAAATTTGCAATTTATTCGAACCATTCCTTAATAACGTGCTACTCCGTAAATGACACGTACTCGAGGCAAAGTGAGCCTTGGACGATATAACATATTAAGGTGGCTTTCTGGTGATTTTCCAAAGTTTTTGTTTAGACGATGATAAAAATCTGAATATTACTTAATATTCGTAATATAAAAAGTATGTTATCCAGAATTTTTCAGATTTTTTACCCTCCTAGATTCTAAAATATGTACACATTAGTCATTTTTAGACCAGAATAAGGTAGATTTTGAAAAGTTGGTTTGCGTCAAGATATTCATCGAACAGATTTAGGAATATTTATCATCATTCTAGACATCAAAAAGAAGAAAAGTTAGCATTTATTATACTTTTAAGTCTATTAATTTACTTTTAGAAATATAATCTATTGAAATCATAAATAAATGTCATGTTTTCATGATTTTTTAAAGGTTAACATCATTATATGTTATAACAATTCAATAAAAGTACATTAAAAATGCTAACTTTTGTTGGAAATACATCAAACAATATTTTAAAAAAAGATTGAAAATGATTCACTGAATTTGTTGACGCAAATCAACTTTAGCACACTGGAAAACTTGAAGCTGAGAAAATCGAGCTTCTGTAAAAACAAGATTAAAATTCTGATATATTACGTATTGCATCCTTGCATCACATTTATTCAAATTCTTTAAATCTTTCATGTATCAAATATATTTGGTACTATATCAGGTAACTATATCAGGTACTATATTTGGTAAACAATAATTAATTATAAATATACTAAACTTTTGAGTCTTCATTATATTGGGTAAAAAAGCGTAAAAACGATAAAACTTTATTTTCAATGTATTTCTTCCACTATAAAAAAAATATTTTCTTGTGCTGAGACTACTTATATGCTTTCCATTTACGTGTAAAGAGCACTTTTCTACCATAAATTATTTTTCAATTTTTTGGTAAAAAATTACCAGAAAGCTACCTTAAAGAATGCAGTTGATAAAAATATGAATTATTCTATTAATAATTAAGTTTTAATTATGTTAAGATTTTGACTTTCCTAATTTCATGAATTAATTAGTCAGAATTATATAAAACCGTATTTTTGAATTACTATTACATTTTTGTTAATTTTGGTTTATAAATGTATTTAGCATGTACAAATGTGTAAAAAAAACTTTTTTCTTTTAAATATATGTTTAAAAATATTTTTACTACCTAATAACTAAAAGCTCACTTTACCCCGAGTACGGGGCAAAGTGAGCCCAAATGAATTTTTTTATTATATTCAAAATTAAAAGTGGTTCTATTTATTTTAAGAGATTAAAACTTTACCATTTTTCCAAGCAAAGCATACACTTCTATTTCTTAAACGTACCGAAATCTCAAAAGTCTCACGAATTCGCTCACTCCAAAAAAAAGAAGCTACACCCACACAAATGCTATAAAGTCGATCTTTACCTCGTAGAGCTTGCAGAGCTCACTCACAGAGCTCAGCATTCTAAAGCACTATTTGTTTTACACTCTCTCTCTTTGTCTCTCTCTCTCTCTCTCTCTCTCTCTCTCTCTCTCCCTCTCTCTCTCTCTTGCTACCACCACCCAAGAGCGCATAAAAGATACCAGCATCTTCGCGCAGAGACTCCCAGCTCCAGCTCCGGCTCCACTGCACACAATATTGCTAAAGAGCAAGCCAAAGGCGCGAACGCAAGAGCGCGAAAGAGACAGAGACAGGGAATGTTAAAGGTGCCGACCTAGAAACTAGTTATACCTCGGTTTCCCGCGCGAGCGCGTGTAACGCCCTCGTAAATTTTCCCGCTTGCATTTTGGTCGATTTTCACGAACGTCATGACTTCCCCCACTCTGCCCTTTCTCTCAGCGGAAGGCGTCGCTGCTACTGTACCTAAGATGGGGTCGCGAAATAACGCGCGGTGCGGTGCGCTACTTCTTCTCGTGTCTCTTCTTTTCTCGCTTTTTTGCGCGCGCCCGCGGAGAGAGGATGCTTTCTAAATGATTAGTTACGACTTTTTTCTACCCTGAGATGCCTCCGCCGCTGCGCACTCCATCGATAATTTACGTCACACCTCCTTTTGACACTTCTACTGCAGCTCGTCGCTCTTCTCTTTCTCTTTTTTTTTTCTCTCTTTTAATAGTGTAGATGTCGGGGCGATGCGAGCTGAAGCTTCAAAGCTCTTCGGACATTAATCGCACTTGCATATCGGCGGGAGCGGGGTTTCTCTTTTAGCTTAGAGGGTCGGGACGTGGTTTGAAGCTTGCGAGAGGTATTTTTAGATCTGTCGCTGCGAGGGAGTTAAATTATCAGCTGATGAGGATGTGAGAGAGATGAGGGAGCTCTTGCGTTTGGAGTATCTGATTTGAACGTAATGTAGCTCGAAGTTGTATGTGGCTTTTGAGTGTGGATTTGTTGATTAAATTTGGATTTGTGAGCTTAATGATGGATCTCTGTTTGAAATTTTAATGTATGTTCTAACATGTTGAAAAAAGTTTTACGTAAATTTTGAGCCGTTTTCACACAAATATAGGAGAAAATGGACCAAACTCAAAATTTTCCTTGCGCAGGCCAAGTTGACGACAACATCTAAAATTTTGTTCGAATACTTGCTATACTCATAACAAACAATCAAGTATATCTGTCAATCATTGTAAGATCAGTCAATCACTGTAAGTTAATCATTCTTATAAATATTTCTTTGAATAACTACATTTTTAATAAAAAAAATGCTGAGTATTCGAAAAAAGTATTCGACGAATATTTTTCTTGAATACTGAGTATTCGTAAAACAGTATCCCACGATTACTTTTTTGAATACTTTTCTTACTATTCAAAATTGTAAAAAGTATTCGAAAACATGTTGAAGTCGAATACTTGACCATCTCTGGTTTATAGTCAGTCTTTAAACAAAATTTGTATATAGATTAGTTAATTTATCATGTACAGAAAGCATTTTATTTTTAAAGTTAGTGCTTTGCTAAAACCATTGGTCTTCGAATTCATCTTGATTGACTATATATAACAATAAAATTAATTTTACGTAAAAGTTGTAGAATACACTGTTATTATACTACCTGTTATTAATAATTTAAGTATAACAATTGTCACAAAAATGGTTAAATTTACTTAGCAGAATTACTCTCAGGTCATAGAAGAATCAAACCTTTGAAAAGCCTTTTTGTTCTGATGCCTGACCAATACTGATCCGTTCTACTGAAAATTCAACATAAGTAGTTATTTTACGTATTAAATAAAAGCATTGAACGATATATGTATATATAGATATATATATATATATATAAATGATATTTCTAACAATTCATGAAAATCCCCAAAATTGAGCAGAGACAACCCTCAATTGAAGATCACCCTATAAATAACTCAGCCCAATCCATCAACTTTGACAACTCCGCCTAGTTCAGCAAGAAAACAAAAATACCTCGATCCACGCAAGCAAAAACGTCATCTCGCAAAAAAGAAATACTCAGCCACGTCGTAATTTCGCTGACGCGCGCGCACGCCGCATTCGTCTCGAGAGTTCATGACGCGTGTGCAGAGCGTGCCGAAGCAACAGCAGCGGCATCAGAACCTAAAACAACAACAACAACAACCACGACGACAACGAGAGACAGAAGAGGGCTAAAGTAGAAAATACGCACATGCACATGCGCACGCACGAGCGAAGCTGAAGCTGAAGCTGAAGCTGAAGCTGCAGCTGCCTGCAAATGCAATTGCGCGGTCGCGAGAAAAAAGAGTGATTTCTCGTCTCCAGCTCGTGTGTGATGTGTACATGTGAGTCCCTTTTCAAATGCCTCTGGCGTGTCGAGCGTCAATGAAAAGAGACGTAACGAATGTACCTGGAGCTGGAGCTGCAGCTGCTGCACTTTGAATTTTTCCCTCCAAGCGTTCTCTATCTCTCACTCTCCTAGCCGCATTGTTTACGCTTGTCTGTCGCCGGCTGTTGCTGCTGGTGTTGTTGTTGTTATTTTTCGGGCGTTTCTTTCACGCAAAGAGAGAGAGAGATCTGTCTGCCGTGAAACTTGACTGCGTCGCTTTGCGTCGTCCGCACCGGATTGTGTGTGTACAGCGATTCGTTATGTGATGTGAAATTGATGAAAAGGGTGAGAAGAGAAGAGTAGGTAGTTGTTGGGGCAAGATTAAGGGTTTTCATGATTTTTTTTGTGCGTTTTCTGTCATGTTTCTGAATGTACTGCGAGGTGAGGTGCGCTGTCTAAGCTTTGATATGACTTTAAGTTAAAATAATGATTTATGTATATCGATAAACTATTTATGTATGCGAGATAAACTTCAATGGATCATAGTATATACATGAACTAGTAATCGATGAAATTCAATTATTCAATGGCGAACAGAATGCTAACGCAAGCTGATTCATGAACAGAAAACATGGCAATTTTTGTTGCGCATTACTACATTATTTACTGTAAAAGAAATTAAATGTAAACTAACAAGGAGAGTACATAAAGTGCTTTGAAAGGTGTCTTCTTGTACCTTAAAATGAACCCAGGTACCTGACGCTTGGGATAACGAGATCCTATTTTCGAGATGTAGCTAAAGGGTCATCATCCCGCAAGTATTTACTCAGGAAAACTGATCCAAAAATAAGTAAAATTAGGCACAATGAGCTTTAGTTTCGAATTCGTTTCACATACAAATTAATCACTTAAAAAATTTTCTTTTCATCAAAACAATGCTTTCTATTACACTGGAAAAATTCAGTTGTACAAATTTATCTCTAGAAACTCTAGTACTTTTTTAGTAATAGATACTCTTAATTTCTCTTGATTTAAATAAAATTTTCTAATAAATATTATTAAGATGGCAAAATTTAGCGAAAAATTTGGGAAAAAATTTTAAGTGTACTATTGTACGATTTGAAAAAAGTCCTTATTCATTCTCCTAAATTTTAGTAACATTTAGTTAAAAAAGGGTCAGATGAATCGAAATAAGATAACTGACCACGGTAATCAGAGTTCGGCAAGTATTTGACCGCAAAATATCTTCGGATACTTTTCTATATTCTGTAAATATCAAGAAGCGACAACGAATTATTTATTTCTAAGCAGTGTACACCATATATTAAGCCGATATACACAATTTAAAAACATATGCCAAAGAACTATCCGTCGGATACTTTGGTCGGATACGTTTTTAAACCGTGTATATCGACTTAATATATGGTGTACACTGCTTAGAAATTGATATTTCGTTGTTATTTCTCGATATTTACAGAAAACAGAAAAGTATCCGAAAATATTTTGCGGTCAAATACTTGCCGAACTCTGACGGTAATAGATGATTGTACACAAATGTCTGTTAAGTCTTATACAAACGCATACATCATCGAATAACAATATAAGATGCAGATCATAAATATTTAAAATAGAAAATACATAAAATTGTTACTCTAAAATTTCCTATTTGCGTTTTCTCCGTATTACGAACCTTTGTTAATTATAACGTCTTTTGTTATCATAAAAGTAAATTCGCACTTAAATTCATGTATAGTACTTACACAATTCAATACTATCATAAGAATCCCAAAGAAAACCTGCTGTTATAGTAACTCACCTGAAACACAAAAAATAAATTTTCATAAATATCATCAACAGAATATGTACGCGCTTATAAGAAATAAATTATTTATAAATATTTCCAAAAATTTTCATACAAATGGCAAAATAACAACTTTTTTACGTAGACAATACATTACTTTGCAAAACAGTTTGCGCACTTTGCAAAACAGTTCAAGCATACAAAGCAAACAGATTACACACACACATACACACACGCACATGCGCACGCACACCCTCATTCGCACTGACACGCCCACGAACACATATATATACATCCATCAGACATTTTTTTAAAAAACTTAAGTACCTTAAGTGCATGGAAAGTTGGAAAAACGCAATCAAATACTACGATAATTAGTAGAAAAAATCAAATATGGTAGGACCTAATACATTGCATTAAATAGGGAATATTTATAGATATTATCTTTTATAATTTTCCTTACACTTTAGGGAGTAATTTTTGTAATCGTGTTTTGACGTACTCTAAATAATGGTGCTGGTCTGACAGATTTTACCAGGGGCTGCCATGGACATGCTTCTTTGAAAAATGTAAATTTTAAACTTTCTCACAATTGTTTTTTATGGTTGTTTTCTTTACTTTACAAATTTAAGAAGATTCATCGTTTAAAAATAAAAAATTAACTTTTATTGATTTATTATATGTCGTTAAACATGAATTAATTTATAAGTTAGAATTTTAATTGTCTCAATAATAAAAGAAAAATGTACAATAAGTAGCTTATATTTATTATTTTTAGAATTGTAAAATAAACAATGGATTTATTTTTAGTTTTAGGTCTCACTCGTTTCTCTTATTGTAAGGCAAATTAATTCTTGAATTGAACAGTTTAATAATAGAAAGTAAAGTCATTATATTGTCTGAAAAATTACAAAAGGTAATTGAAATAATCAATACAAGAATACAAAATCGTTTTTCGGTCGAAATAAACATTTGAGAGACAGACACTCTACAATTTTATTGGAAATATTTCGGAAACAAACATTTTTTTATTCCATATTACAATGGCCTCATGCTTAATTCACGTCAATATACCAGGTGTCCACTATGAACGCATTGCAATAAATCCGTTATTATCAATAAATATTCAGATATACATCATTGAATTCAACTGCGCCCTTCTCCCTACTCTCTCCTACAGGCAGCCAGAGCTATAAACAGCTGCTGATGTTACTGCGCGGCGCAGGTTTTCGCGACAGCTACCGAGTTAATTGAGGCATGCTGCAAGCTCGCGGATGCAGCATTTTTACACATCGACTGATACGTCTCCCGCAGCTGCAACAACGTTAACATATTCCGAGGATATCGCACGTGTACTACACACAGCCAACACGGCATACTGGCACATATATATACACACACTTGTATGGATATACGCGCGTTTTGTTGAGTTACAGTTACAGTTACAGTTACACTTACAGTTACAGCGGTATGCAGCATGCAGCAGCAGCCGTAACGATGGCAAAGAGTTGTGGTTTCGATGTAGCGCGCGCGTCGCGCAGCGAAACCATTGTCGTTTGTGTTTCAAAGTGAATTTCGAAAGCGTTATTAATGCGCGCGAGCGGGCTTTGTTCGGACAAACTTTCTGCTCGAATATTGCACATATTTGATTCACTGCGTTACGCAGGGGGAGCACCGGGCTTGTTTTTTTATGCAGCATTCTGACGCGATGGCGTGCTTTGTTTAGAATTCTTTTGCAGATTGATGCGAAAGGTAGCGAGGGAACTTTTTAATCTGCGCAAAGTGAATGTCTGTATGAGGAAAAGTTCAGTTTGCGTAAGAAGATTACGGCGCAATTGCAGATTTGTCTAGTATTGTGGGGGAATTTTCGTTTGTTGACTCTTTGTGTGTCTGTGTGTGTATGCTCGTCTGCGGAAAATTACGTCTAATGTTAGAATGTACCGTACGGTGAAACGTATCTTTCTGGTATTTTTACGGAGTTATTAACTATTTTTCGAACAAGCCTTTTGAGCAATGGAATGAAATTCTGTTCTTTGAATAATTTACTGTGAATACTTTATGTGACTTTCTTCGAATGATATTAGTACAACTTTTGTAGAATCTAATTTTATTTAACAATTTTAAGATGAAGACAATAATAAGAAACAGGAATGAATTAATATTGCTACATATTACGTCTGTTTCTATGTTCGAAAAAAAATTACACTGAGAAGAACGATTACTTGAATTAGATTACATTTGTTATTGCATATTCTACACTATTCTACAATTATTTAATTTCAAATCGCATTTTAGTACTTAGTACTTTTGTATACAGTAAATTTTGTATACAGGTTGGCACATGCCTCAAAAGACCCATATAAATCACACAAATGTTTGATGAAGAATTATTGCACTTGAAAAATATCATTGGGTAACTCTAACTTATAAAAAAAATAAATTAATTGAAAACAAAAGACGTAGATTTAACTTAAGAAAATTAATCACATCAGGATCTTAACGAAACTTTTGATTGACAATTAGATTAAAAAGAATTGTTTAATTTAAATGAATAATTGTTTGCATTCAATGCAACCTTTGTAAACAAATATACCTCGTAAATAAACAAGAAATAAAAACTCTTATATTCTATCTGTTCCAAATATGTGAGTTCCTAAAGGTGATGGAATTTGTTATTAACTGTGAATAAAATATATTATAGCACACTAACCTCAAAATGCCAACTTTATTGTCGATTTTGAGGTTGTTGTGCTATAAAATATCGTATGAGACTGTTGTGGAAGGTGTTTTTCTACCTTGCTCGATTTTCTCACTCGCTTCGCTCGTGCGAAAACCCTCGAGCAAGGTAGAAAACCATCTCCCACAACAGTGTCATAATATACTATTTTGGTATTCAAGTAAATTATTCATTAAATACGAAGAATCCTTCTTCGAAGTGATTTCTACTTAATTCATCCATTCATTTTGGAAGCACCTTAAGATGAAGGTATCAAATATTCTAGAATGGGCAATAAAAAGTTAAGCACGATATGAATATTACGGTCAGGGAAGTCAAAGGAATTGGGTTTTGAAATAAATACTCGTTATTAAATGACTAGAAACTTGTAATTTATTGCTTTACGTTGAGACGTTAATTTCTCGTGAACCTCATGAATTTAGTGTGATGAGTATGGATTCTGGATGAAAAAGGTATTATATACTTGATAACGTGATTAAAAAAACCTTTATAAGTCAAACACTTCTTTAAAGTGATAAATGAAAGTTGGTCAACAAGCGACGTTGAATTTTTTTACTAATCGCAAATCCATTGTCCAATATACGAAATTCAATATGGCGGATTCAATATGTCCGACTTCCAAATGTATTATATTTTATCCGCTATCTTGAATTCCGTATTTTGGACAACGAATTCGTGATCAACGACTCAAAAATCCTTGTAATTTAACAAATTCACATGTTAAACTTTAAAGAATTGTTTAATTTATAAAGATTCTTTGTCCGAGTAACTCAGTAACCTCAATTGTTAATGCGAGGATTATTAACTAATAGGCCATAAATAGTCTGCACGTTACGGTCTGGCCAAAACTATCTGATTTAGGGCATACCATTAAATTGTAAAAAATGGCCAAAAAAATATTCTTTTATGTTTAAGAAATTGCTTGCTCAACCTAATAACAGCAATTGTTTGTACGAGAAATTGACTAAAATACTAATTTCTTTTATAAAAAAGACATATTTAGACAAATAAATAAGGTTATTATAAATCCGCTTAATTGTTGTTATTTTCCTCATTTTTCCCGTAGAATCGATTATCGATCACATAGTTCAAAAACTATCTTTTAAAAAATTTATTCAATTTCTTCCTAGTTAATAAAAACATAATACTGGTGAAAAATAAGAAAAGAAAAATTCTGTTATTTTTCACACCTTAACGTTATATCCCAAATTAGATATCATTCAGCAAGCCAGAACATGCAGATGACTCATGGACTATAATAATGTTTGATTATTACAGTTCTCCGTAACCATCTCAGTTACACACATTCAATTTTGGACAGTTACAACGTTATTCCTCAAATCATCCCCCAAAAACTCTCCCCTGACGCAGCAGATATCGCGGCTGAATAGCTACACCCACTCCAAGCTTCATTAGTCACGCATGCGAATAGGCGATACGTCATCGCCACCTAGCGATACACCCCCCCCCCCCCAAATCAAGCGAATCAACAACAAAGGTATTATCGTTTGACAAACAGGTATATATTCGGGCTACATGCTAATTACCGCATATATATATATCCGAAACTAACTTCTCCATCTCCCCCCTCTCCCACTCTGCGGAATATCTCTAATTTGATGGAGCTGCTCTAGAGGTGAAGCATGAAGCTGAAGCAGAAGCTGCTGCAGGCCCTCGAATCGTCTTAGGGCGGTAACTTGCTCGATTTGCTCATTAACGATTCAAATTGCCAGTTCCGCGCGGCTCGTAATTGCTCGATACAATGTTATTTCGACAGACGGAAGATTTCATCTCGATTGTTCGCTGTGTGTGTGTGTATGCCGGGAAGCGCATGCACGTGTGTGCACGTGCGAGCGCGTGCTCGCGTACCTATAACCTGATTTTCTAATTCCCGCTCGCGAGCTTGATCATTTCGAGGCTGTGTAGCGTGGATGCTGCTGTTCCCGCGTAATGCGGACAATTGAAGTAGGAGACGCGGACGGGTATTATCAGTGCGAGGCAGAGGTGTGTGTATGTAGTTTCTCGCATGAAAAGGGGTTTTGTATGATTATAAATTGCTGTGTATGAAAAATGTGTATAATTGTACTTTAGAAATACAATATATAATATCAAATTCTTTTTTATATAAATTTACACACTGTTACATAAATGCAATAATTATAAATATTTTAAGTCTACAAATTCAAAGAAGACCTAATTCATAATCATCACATTTATTTTATACTAAATGCTAAAATTATCTTTAGAAATATATGAGAATTTCAATATAACATATCATTGACAGTTATCTAATGTATTAGATACTATTAAGTTTCCAAAAACACGTTGCACAAACATGTCTACAACGTTATCTGCTATGAGGGATTTATTATCATTTATCTCTCTGATTCTGCTTTTGATTCTCTTCTGAAAATATTTAATTTATTAAGGTCAGTCTACAAAGTTAATATAAATAATTGAACTGAAAATATAGCTATTCATTAACTCACTTATTACGTTACAGTTCTTAATAAGAATTGTTTATTACGATAAAAAGCCTAATTCCTGTCTAGTAAATTTTACTTTTAATTGAATAAAAATCGTACTTTTGCTTTTACGTCGTCTTTTAAAGTTTTATTTCAGTATTAAATGTTTGGTTACATATTTGATAATATGTATTATATTAGAATCTTTTACGTTTACTGCATTAAATACATTTTTTAGTGAACTAACTACTGGCGTGAAGTAATTAAATACGCGAAGAGCCTCTTCACGTTATACACGCGACGCAGCTTTTATTATAAATACATATTATGCATCGCGATGGAATATTTACTGTTTCACGATTAAATATTCGAATATGATGATGAGAGTCAGACGCCCCGGACGCATTTATCCGAGTTTAATGTTTTATCAGTTATTTAATAAAAAAACGATATCAGGAAGCTAAATATTTATAATTCATGCATCCACGACTGCATTCATTGAATTACTAAGCTTTTGACTTTCATAATAATTAAAGCCAGCCCAACCTGTATTTTTAATAAAGATATAAAATATTCTCCGCAGGTTACGTCCTTTTAGAAATCTGCTGATTTTTTAACAAAACAAATTGAAAAAGGGCATAATCGGAAGCAACGTATATATTTAAAACACTCAAACTGCAGCAAGAGTCCAAGTGGGTTGTGTCAAAGCGCAAAAAGAACAAAACTAATTCACTACGTTGTCGTCCACCGTCGTAAAATTTAATTGGAACAGCAAAGTTCAATTTGATTTGCTTTTAAGTGTTTCAAGTACTCCAAGAGCGAATATACTATTCATTCGCTCTTGATTACTCAAACAGACTGCCGTGCGACTAAATTATCGTTGCATAATTGACAAAGGCACACTGCATCAAATCCATACTATCAACACACTCCATTTTATCTCTCATTCAAAACACGGATCGCTTGATTCTTTTACGCACCTTTTCAAAGCAGACTCTTTTCACGTTATAAAAAATAACTGATGCATAAATCCGCGAGTGAATATATACACACAAAACTGTAATAAAACAGTCGTCGTCTCTTTATATATCGCTGAAAATTAAACGATACTTGCACCTGTCACAGGTCGCCCACGCACACACACATACACGCGTGAAAGGAAGATCAATCACGAGCCCATCTGTAACCCTACGCGTCAAAATATGAGTTATCACCGAGGCGAGTATAGCGAGCACGTATCGTGACTCCGTACACAGGTAAATGTAACTGCACGCGTCATTACTCTTTAAGTGCTGTTCCGTAAGTAATACGTTGGATCGGTCCCGTGCTTATTTACTTAAAACCGATGTCAAGTGACAGTTCACTGCGAATTTAAGTGCGTGAAAGTACGTAGACGTGAACTCGTGAATGTGTTATTTCGAATAGTTGAAAACGTATGGTCTATTTTAGAGGTACGATGAATTTGGTATTCGGAATAGTAGTGAAGTCTTGTGGTCCGAAAATAGACCATACGTCTTTTGCGGGTAGTTTGGCTTGTGGCCAATTTCTCACAGTTCCATGTGTGCTATTTCATAGTGAAAACTATATCGATTAATAAGAAAGATACGTATGATATATTACATATTACAAAAGTAGCTCTTTCAGCGTGATTAGTGAAGTTAATCGACCCTCATTTGGAGACAGGTCATAATTTTATATTGTAAATTGTACACATATAACATGCGACCTGAACAATCAATAAATATAAATATAAATATAAATATAAATATAAATATAAATATAAATATAAATTTAAATATAAATATAAATATAAATATAAATATAAATATAAATATAAATATAAATATAAATATAAATATAAATATAAATATAAATATAAATATAAATATAAATATAAATATAATAGAAAAAAATGTATAAGTATAAATAAAAAATATTTTTTAAATACAAATAATTATAAATATATTAAAAAATAAATAAAAAACAATTTACAAATATAAATAAATACCCATAAATGTAAATCAAGTCAAAATATAAATATAAATTAATCATTCACAAATCGCTAAGATACAGTAATATTCAATAAACAAGTAATATCATAAATCATAAAATATCCTGCATCAAACAAGGAAGAAGTAATGTTTAATTAATTAAACATTAGTAAATTAAAGTTTAATTAATAATGTTTAATTCAATTCAATTATATTTTATTATTATTATCAATATTATTTTATAATATTCTATTTTTTAAATATATATTACGTTCAACATTACATAATAAAAAAAAACACATTTTCCCTTGTATTATCGATAATGAAGGTCTTATACTGACAAGCTCTTTGGAGCTTCTGCATAACAGCTTAATTTAATATTTTCAGAATTTATGAATATTCACTTTTTCTCTTACTTATGTACTAAATAATATGATATAATTATGTACAAATGCAAATCTTACAAACTCTAAACAAATAATTATATTATTTGTATAATTACTAATGTATAATAGAACAGCATCTTTTATTAAATTTAATCTAATCTAATATAGTATGTGTCACATTAATAATGTACTAACTTCCATTTTTAATTACTCTCATTTAATCTTATCTTGATCCACGTCAAAATACACAAAACTATTTTTACATACACTAGCACCAACACTGTTAGCTCGCTAAATTATTATCAACCTAACGCAGACCGTCAAACTGCATTTTCAATCGGAAAGTGGGCAAAGGATAGGCCACCGCGCTCAACCTGCACCGACGCGCAGCATCGATCGTCCAGTTTCCCAGCAACAAACACCGAAGAACGCGCCGTCACATCGAAAAACAGTCAAAACAAAACACAGCACGCATCGTTCAAGTATACCAACCTACAGTAGGAACAGCAGTAGCGTGTAAGCAAAGAGGGACAGATAGATACGAGTGGCCAGCTTGTGCTCACACAGTCTCGTACAACACGTGGACCGTTCTGTGTGCGCGCATACGCAAAAGTGAATCGATATAGTTTTCTAAGTAATACGTATGATATATTACATATTACAAAAGTAGCTCTTTCAGCGTGATTAGTGAAGTTTATATTTATAAACTTCAAAAGCGCTCGAGAGCGAGATCAAAGCGGTCGGTTTGGGTATTCGTATGTGTCTCGTGAGTGTAAGACTGTAGATTATGTCTTGTAATCTTCGTAACACGTCTAATTAAGACTTTTAGAGTAATCGGAAAATATTCATATTAACATGTGATTTAATTTAATTAATGATATCACAAGTTAAAGCGAATGTTTATAAATAACTGAATGGAAATTACGATAAACTTCAATATGCCATAATAATTACAATTTTGAAAATCAAAGATAATTTATTCAGATTGATTTTTTTTCTCATTAACTTTTTAGTGTTCCGATAATGTTGACTTCTGCAACTTTGTAGAGAGGTCTATTACTAATCAATGAACAGCAAGCGAGATAGAGCTTTCTCTAAGTATAAGTATTTTTGTATCGTATAAGTAATTATTCACTTGTCGGTACAATTCAACCGCCCACATGAGTGAATAAAATGGATATTTTTAATTTAATTTTCATGCCATTCCATTGTCTTTGATACTACATTAACTTTGAGTTTTTGAAACTATCTATATATAGTAGTGGCGAATATCAAACACTCTTGTAAGTTTCCTACTTTGAAAACTTTACTCTAATAGAGTCGCTGCTTGCACTGATAGAGTTGATTCTCACTATAGAAACTTTGATGACTTACAAAACATTAATTTTTGCTCTCATATAGGTAAGTAGATCAAATAATTTCTACTATCTTAAAAATAAATTTTTTTATAGTTAATATTGCTCAATGAAATCGAGTGAATTTTTATTTCATAAGAATGATCTACTGATTGAAATATTTTTCACTCCCTCGTGAAAGAGTAACAGTTCTCTCCAAGAAATTTCATCAAAATTATGGACTTAATCAGGCAACATATTAGAAAAAGTTAGAACGCGATTCCTATTAACTGAACGTTTGTGGTGATTTGAATCAAGTTATCTTAGAAGCCATTTTGTTTATTCCGATTACCTTGCTCTAAAGTATCCTAGAATTCTATTTATAAATAAATAAATATTGCTTTAAAATGTCAAAATTTGCATTGATTTTGGAGGACTTTAGATAAATTCTGGAACAAATCTGGAAAAAGTCTGGCTACGGAGATTATGCCAGATAAATGGAAAAAATTTGTAAAAGCTTCGCGTTCTGTCAAATTTGCAGTAACCTAAATATTTGTCTCTTTTTTTACAAATATTTAAATTTTATAGAAATTAGCAATATTTAAGAAACCTTTTCTACTATTTAATTGAAAACTATTATTCTTTACAATTCCAGCCAATATTAACAAATCAGCCAATATTAATTAATTGTACTATTCTAATTTTACGTAAGAAAATTCAATAAAAGTCTGGCGTATCTTCTGGTATAGTCTACGTAGCAACACTTTTGCAAAACATTCCAAACCAGACTTTTACCAGACTTGTCCCAGACTTTATTTTTTTCAAACGGAATATGATACCAAATACTTACAACTAAAAATACTAATTTTTATAATTTACGTTATAACCATAAACTTCTCTCTATCTAATAGTGTAACAAATTTATATTCAAATATCAAATATTCATTAACATTTCCCAAAAGAGCCCCTCCAAAACCCACACCTCATCAAGACAAAAAGAACGAAATTAAAATCCCAAAAATATCCTCTTTCCACCAGAATCCACTCGTACGTACGCTGGGTGCATTTAACATCGTCGGCTGCAGCATCAAAGGAGCCTCGCCCCGGGGCCACACGGGGGCATAAAACGCGAGCACCCCTCCACGTCTCTGACGTCACGATTCTCTCTCTCTCTCTCTCTCTCTCTCTCTCTCTCTCTCGTGGATGAATATAGCTGCATAAAGCCGCGAGCGCGCGCGCACGTAGCGCCGGTGGAATGTGGCACACGGCGACGCGACGCACTCTCACTTTTAAGTAGATTGCTTTGTTTTACGGCCACTGCGCTTGTGTATGGCCTTTTTTACTGCGGCGCGAGATGATTAAATATTGCAGGATACGTCGGTGGGCTCGATGTAGCTGGAGTCCTATTTTTTTACGAGGGACCGAATTGGGGAATGAGGTGCCGTGTGATTTGCGATGTGGGATTTTCGAGATTGGAGATTAATGCGGGGTGTGACAGGGTTAGAGTTTTGAGAAAGAAATTGACTGGGTTGGCTTTAGCGGTGTAGGGGAGAAAGAAAGATATATAGTCAAAGTTTGAAAAATATGAAAATGCTAACTTTGGTCACATTTTTCTCAACTTTTCCTACTCTTAGCGGGGTCAATTTTTTCTTCTGCAAAATTTATGTTTCTTATTCTCTGTGTAAATTTCCAAGTTAAGAAGGTAGTATATTTAAAGATTTTTCACCATTGCGCATTGTATTTCACCAGACATAGACAAACATTCGATCGGAAAAGCATGCATATTATCTAACAAATTATGATGAAAATGTATCGTAAACAGTTTCTTTAATAAAACCATGTTTACGTGATATGTATAAATGGCACGGTTATTTTTAAAATTGTATTACTTCCTATCTAATTTTTCTAGCATAAAAAAATGTTGGTACTATGGCTTATATCTAAAGAACAAGCATGTATACTCAATGATTCGATTGAACTACGTGTACTGGACATCATTTTCAGATACCTCATGTATCAATATAGAAGAAAACACGTGCAAAAGTTTCAAATAAATCCGTGACCCTAAGGGTGTGACCTCTCCTAATAAGCATAATTCCCGTGTATTATAACAATCCATGTTACTCATGGTATAAACTGCCTTTAAAATTAATAAGCCTTTAAGAATATCTGTCATATTATGCAGTGATTATAAGATACATAAATATTAACTGCGAGAGTACAAACAAGAAACTCATGAAACTCGTTTGCTGTCATAAGGTAAGGGTAAAAAACAAAATTATATAACAAGCCGAATCACACGATGTCCTATAAAAGTATGCAGATGTCATCCCGACTTGTAATTTAAAAAATAAATCAGATAACACCTTTTATATTACACCCTCAGAACAGAACTATGATAATTCAAAATTTTCTACTCAATTTTTGTACTCACAATAACTCACACGCAAATAAAAACTCACAATACACTTAAAAAATGGGTTGAAAAAGGCTGAGAAACTGTAATAGAATAATAAAAATCAAGTAAAAATGTATCTCTTGAAAAATTGGCGTTACTTGCTCGGTTTTACAAAAATGTAGAATTTTGAGTTGCCAAAGTTTTGTTCTGGAGATGCGATAATGAAATATTGACGTTTATATCTGTCACACACTATATTATACAAGTGGTTTATTAACGCACCTATTAACGAAAATTACATTCTCTTCTATTTCACTGTAAAACATTCTTAATTTTTCTTTATTTATTAACCAAATTTAATGTTTCGGAACTTATTTTTTTCCTTAAATATTTTTCTACAAGTTAAAGAAAGAAAATTTTAAAATAATATATCTGTAATAAAAGAAACATAATTATTCATAAGTAAACGCGTAAAATTTTATTATTGGCTTTCTCTACTTACAGATATATTATTTTAAAATTTTTTTTCAATAACTTTGTAGAGAAATGTTTAAGGAAAAAAATAAGCCCCAAACATTAAAATTGGTTAAGAATAAAAAAAGTTTATCTAAATATTTTTTAAATTAACAATTTTTTTTCATGTAGTTATGGACTATTATTAAGTCATTTGATTAATTTTATCATAGGACTATTACAAACTCTCATATGATTTTTTGTTTTATGCCCTATATCTAGTGAAAGACTCTCCTTAAACACAATGGCACCTCTCACATTCCACTCCCTATCACGCATTGCGCGCTCCGCAATAACCCCGCAGAGAATCCTGCATTCTCCCAAGCGACTACTCGCGCTCGCTCGCAGCAGTTGAAAACGTCGAAACGCACGACTTCGCCACAAATCACGCAGCTAGCCAGTCAGAGGTATAGAAACCATATATAGGCCCTTCGCGGAATATATATATATATATATATATATATATATATATATATATATATATATATATATATACGCAGTCCACGTTTGCTTTTGCCATTCTGATGTATATCTATGCAGAGAGAGAGAGAGGGAGAGAGAGGGAGAGAGAGGGAGAGAGAGAGGGAGAGAGAGGGAGAGAGAGGGAGAGAGAGAGAGAGAGAGAGAGAGAGAGAGGGAGAGAGAGGGAGAGAGAGGGAGAGAGAGAGAGGGAGAGAGAGGGAGAGAGAGGGAGAGAGAGATAAAGAGAGAGAGAGAGGGAGAGAGAGGGAGTGAGAGAGAGGGAGAGAGTTGCCTCAAAGTACCCCCACCCGCGCATTACCCGATGATTTATTCGAATCGGCGACAATCGGAGCGAGCCGAAGCGAGGCGGCAAGATAGGGCGCGATCAATTTGCCAATGCGATCCGGGCTGCTGGCTGATTCTCTCTCTCTCTCTCTCTCTCTCTCTCTCTCTCTCTCTCTCTCTCTCTCTCTCTCTCTTTCTCTCTTTCTCTCTTTCTCTCTCTCTCTCTCTCTCTCTCTCTCTCTCTCTCTCTCTCTCTCTCTCTCTCTCTCTCTCTCTCTCTCTCTCCTGAGAGGCGTGATGCGGTCGATGCTGGCTTTCATCTTGTTTCAATATTCACGGTAGGATATAGAGGATAGCGAGGAGGTGTATGTGCGGGCTGCGTTTTGTAGGTTTTGTTGAAGATTCGGTGAGCGCAATCGAATATGACATGTTAGAAATGTGTGCTCTTAATACGGAAAAAGTTACAAGGTACCAAAGTGGCGTGACTACTTTTTTTCATTTTTAATATTTATTATTATTAAGCCGCATCGCTATTGGTGCGTAAACAAAATCATTATAAAACCACATGGATAGTATTCTAGGGCACAAAAGCAACAAATCTATACATGGCGGAATCATGTGCTCCCATAATAAGGGAGTAAACATGGAATGTATACTTAAGAAGGCAAAACGTGCACCGAAGCAAAAACGCATATTTTTTATTAGCACATCATCTGTCTTTAAAAATTTTGACTAAATACATTTGTGCTCCATTATTTAACACTATTCAACTAAAATTCACTCGCCCCATTTTTTACATCATTATTTAAGAAGTTACAGAGCGAAAAAAATATGAAAAATTCAAGGAAATATGTTTATATTTATTACGCGTGCATTTCCTGTTTAAAAACATTGTCAACGAATGTATACATACAAAATGTTTAAAATCTGATGAACACAAAGTATATTATTCTAGACACTTGAATTTCCGCGAAATTGTTGGAAAAATCGATACATTTACACAGTGACTCCTATAATGTTTATAAAGTCACCGATGTAAACACTATAGCTTTCAGTCGTGCCGCGAGTTAGTGGAGTTGTAGGACTCAGAGTAGTAGTATGTTTGCACGCAGAATGGAAAGTGGTTGTATTGATATGATAAAATCAGTAAGTATTTTATTTAAAACTACACGGAAATGAACATAATGCCATTTAATTAATCTCTGCACTTGCTTACATAAAATGAAGAGGTTCACGCTGACCAAGTAAAATGAGTAAATACACAGAATATATATATAGAAAAATTGTTACATTTAAAAAATTATATTGCGTATCCGGAACCTGGTTCCGAAATGTAAAACGTATTATGATAAAAAAGATTATACAAGATAAATCTTATATGACGATATCCACGAAAAAAAAGCGGCGCAAAGTTATAGGCAAATTATTTATTTAAAAAATACTTAAATATTTATTTATTTTAAAAATTGATCATTTGCACTCAGTTGATTAGAATTATGGTTTTATTGTTTAACTATTGTTAAATAGAAAATAAAGTCGCAGCTAATTTTTCGAATTTTCCTCCACATTTTTCATCGTTGTGTAACCTACAGAATAAGAAAAAATTTGTTCGGAAGTGCTAGATTAAAAAAAAACATTTTCGATTTTCGGTGTCTACAAAGTGCACATTTTGCGGATTTCGTCGCATAACATTCTACGTGAAATAAATATTTTTTTGTAATTTGACTTCACTGGTTTTTTTTATTTATCATTACACATGATTTACTAACTTATTCTTCAAAAGTACGTTAAAAATCACGAAAAACGAAAAAACGTGTAAAGAACGTTAATAACCGTGGTAGAAAATAGACCAACCGAGATGGCCTGTTCGTCAACGGTTCGCCAATGACGTTGGCCAATACTTACTGCTCTAATTGACCAACGGTTCGCCAACGACTGCTCTATTTGTGATTCTAAAATTTCATTTTCAAATTATAAATTGAATCATTAAATGTACGTCATTAAATGTATATTTTACAATAAGCCACTGAATGATAAAAATAATAGCGCATATGCTGCCATGAAGTTGTAAAATATAATTAGATTTTTATTTAAAGTAGGGTTATGGTTACGAATGGTTCAATGTATATGTGTATATTATGCCTACCCGCGCTTTCATCCAACTTCCCATGTTTTCATATTATACTATAGAATTGATAAAAAGTATTTTTTATTTTATACTTAATTATTAATTATAATAGTAAATTATAATGTATTACCCTAGTGGAAATGGTTTTAATGTCAAAAGTTTGCCAAAGATTGCCAAAGTATATTAGAGTATGACAGAGTTTCTCAGAGTACGCCAAATGGCTTCCAATTGGCCGTTTTGGCTCACATATGATAAATTTTGGCACACTTTTGGAAAACTTTGGCAAATTTCGGCAAACTTAGATAACTCAGACATACTTTGGCATACAAGATTTCTTCCTCTAGGGTAGTAAACTAAATCATCAATTTACTACACCTAACTTCAAATTTGAATTAAGTGTCGATATATTTAAATGTGAATTTTTAAAGTAAAATATATAATTATGCTCATATAATAACTTTTTATTGATTGCATAATATACCATAACACTTTACATAGCTTGCTTAAGCAGTATTTAGTGCTTTTGGCCGTGTCCAAATTTTCAGCATTCGTTGGCCAACGACAGGCGGAAAAGCGTTTCAAAATAAGTGGGTTCGTTGGCGAATGGTTGGTGAAACTACTGGCCAACCTTAGTTAAATTGGCCAACGATTGGCGAATCGTTGGTGAACGTTTCTACCAGGGAACTTTTGGTGCGTTGCTTTAAAACGTTGCACCACATTGGATTTTGTATTCTAACAGCTGAAGGAACGTATACTAAAAATTTCAGACATGTGCTCAAAATATAAAAAAAAATTGTTTTTTTTTTAATAAAATCCGAAGTTTGTGAGAATAGCCCATATGCCGTAGTGGTTGGGATTCTTGAAAACTGATAATGTTATAGGGTTTCTTGGAGCTTGTGAGGGGTGTAGGTGAGATACCGATAGATGTGTGTGAGTTAGATTTTAATGCGATTGACAGTGTAGTTTTCAAGATGAAATGAATTGAAATTCGTGATTTTCTTAGTGTTTAATATGGCGTTTATGATAACTGAAGTGAGAAAATGAAATATTTTTGAATAGTAAAGAATCTACAATAGAGATTGAAATTAGATCATAATTAAACCAAAGATGTACTGAAATATATTATGTTACTATTTTAGCGCGATTTTGACAAATAAATCTGAAAAAGATTTAATGTATTCTTCACATGCCGAAAAACATAATAATAATGTTTGGTTTTACCAAAATACAATTTAGTAAATGAGAAATACAATAATATTTAATAATTTAACTAGAAATCAGGCTACTTGACAAATACACTATTAATAATTACTACTGTAGAAATGCTTTTGTATAGTTTTCATGATTTCGTTTTAATATTTATAAAGTATAAATAGAATTTAATTGAAGAATTCTTCAAGAATATCACGAAAGTATAATTATCTTTTTTTTTTATACAGTAAACGGGTCAATAATTCTGCGCATTGGGACGATTATGCTGGTCAAAACTGAGCTGCTTTCATATGCAACAAGACGAATATACATGTCGCAACATTCTTCATTATAACATTTGACCGAATTGTCCTTTGGACATCTGCGACCCCACAAATTAAAGCTTACAATATCCTTAGCATATGTGTTATAGCTCAGCTAAAATACATATGCTATAAAAAGTAGCCTTAAAATTTGTAATTATTAGGAAAGTGTAAATTCACCGTAAACGATTAACAATTGTTCAATACAGTTTAAAAATGGTTACAATGAAGAATATACAAATGTCCACTATTTTATTAATTGGGCCCTGTTTAGGGGTACTATATATTTTGTGCCTAAATTCGATATACCACGATAATAAGTCGAACGCTTTTCGCAAGCCACGAAGACCAGCGTCACCGTCATCGGAGACCCGAAAAAATAACGCATTACCATCACAAACTCTCGATCCAACTCGAAGGACCAATGTTAACAAACAACAGTGTGACCTAAAAACTGTATAGTAAATTTTAAACTTAATAATTTTTTTAGCTCACAACAATGACTTTATACACAGATAATGTGAACAAACTTTTGCCATCTTAAAAGAATCAAAATTTTAAAAAATATCCTACAGTAATTGTGAAAGGGCAATTGTGGCAGTTACTGATTAAGTCAATGGGTAGCAATGGGTCAAGTTAGATAACTCTTTCTTTTGATGATTTTTCAATTTGTTTGTTTTGTGTATAATAAAACTAGACGTACGATTGAATTTTTAAGGTATTTTTATAAAAAGTAAATACTCTTACGTTCTTTTCCGCAATTCTGTACATACATCAAACCGGAATCAGCTACTCGCATACTCACGGTGCTTCCTCTGATTTTATTTTCTATCCTCACACCAACTGCGCGCCGCTCCCGCATACTCGAAATTCCGTCCGACGAACGCGAATCCGCGATACCGGAGGAGAGGCGGGACAGAGACCGAGCGATACCAAATGCAAGCATTGTACAGCGGGGCGCGGCCGACGGGTACAATAATTATTCGAATGTAACGGAGTTGTGTTACCAAATGCTCAGAGAGCGAGAGACGTAGGGAGAATCTCCATGGTGCACATGTATATATAGGTGTGTATATATATATATATATATATATATATATATATATATATTTATACATATATATATGCATACACTGAGGCGCAGAGCAATCAATTTCCGCAATCCGATCGTAGCCAATTAATCGTCGCTATTCGATTGGAGTCGCGCGACGCTGCATATATATAGTGCGTACGTATGTTGGGATATCGTGGATATGTGGTGGTAGTGTTGAGCTTGACGAGTCGATAAGACATATGTCAAAATGCAAATATAACGTGTGTGTAGAGATGTGCAGGAGGCGAGGCACTCGTCGCGTCCTAAGAGCTGATTATAACTAGCGCAGTAAGCGAGTAATTAACTGTGAATTAGCTGCGGTTCGAGCGGGAATATCTGTGTGTGTTAAGTGGATTATAGCTATTACCTTAGGATGTTCCTTGACAATTTTGAGCTAAATGGAGATTAAGCGATCGCTTGGGTTTTCGAAATTTGGGATGATTAGAAAGTTGCTGGTGGAAATATGATAAAATGCGTATAACTAAAATGAGGGTGGTTTTGTTTTTCATATATACGAGGAATATTTTAATAAGAATTCTTTTATAACAAATAGGACTTCGGTTATTATGAAAGACATATATTTAAAGATAATATAACCAAATAATAAAAATAAATATAAATAAAATACCATAAAATTATTTTGTTATTAATTTCTTTATTGCTCTAAATGAATTTGAAATATAAAAACGAGAAATGAATCAATGGTTTTCAATTAAACATTTGTTATTATACTATTTTTCATTAAGATGATGCTAAAGCCACCCGACACCGACAAATGACGAACTTTTTTTTCTCATTTAATTTTCAATTTTTGCATATATATTTATGAAACGTTATTGGCCTAATAAAGAATAACAACTTTCCAGAGAGATATTCTCCCAAAATTGCATTTCATCACCTTAAATGAATACTAAATTCTATATATATACTGCCTTAGTTGTTAATATTAAACAATCTAAGTAAACAGTAGTAATATAGTACATATAGTAATATTGTCATATTATTTTAACACTGTAATAAATTAAACTAATTACTCGTACATATCGGTATATACATAGTGCGTAATTTAAAAAAAAAATAAAAAGTTTTCTATTTTCTTGTATTTGAAAGAGTTAAAGTAAACAGTTTATTGTAGAATTAATTTTATTATAATAATAAACTAAAGAATTATTTCTTTATCTGTATATTATTGTTGGTTTATGTTCCATACCAAGTTAAAATATGGAAGAATGTGAGTTAATTATATTATATAGATCGAATTTGTCTATTATCAGCTTTAATTTTATTAAAAACTACATACTGTGAGTCAATAGGGACAAAAGTCACATAGATTTCACGTAATCAAGTATATAAATAACATGACTGCTGAATGAAAGGTTAAAATAAACACCGAAAGAGTGGAATTTGCTTTAAATTGTCAAAGATCGAATAAATAAACTATATAGGGTGGATGTCCCGACTACTGACACCCCCAAGGATCGATTGTTGCATTATTGCATAATTTATACTATTTGCTCAACAAAAATATATATTTTTCTATTTATTTATCATTATCTATTAAATGTAGATATTAAAAACGAGGTTGCAATTTCAATAAAGATTATATATAATTATAAATTCATGAAATTAATAATAATATTCTCATGAGCTATTACTGATACCCAGAAAATATGCCGGACCCAACTACTAACACCCAGACTATTGACACCCATTTACTTTCATACCCAAACAATAATATTTGATTTTATATCTATTAATCAAATAACATTCATAAAGAATACTTTAGACATGAGCTTTTACGTATAGGTATCTAAATGATTAGTTTAAATGCATTATCACAAATAATTGAAATCTTTCTCCAACAAGCGTTAAACATCGTTTAAAATCAACGTCACTGCTGACAAGTACCGACAGTGTTAGTAGTTGGGCAAATGCGCCGTTTTCTTACCGAACTACTGACATGTCAATAATATGAAAATGTTTGAAACGCTTGTACCTAACGTTGCCATCCAATAATTAAATAAAATGCCTTTGATAAGTCTTCTTTTTTATTTAGTAGATATATCTGGTATATAACTATTACCTATTAAACTATTTTTTATTGCATATATCGCTCTAATATATAAATAATAGTCTTCTCTATTTCGCAATATTTTCATGTTCACTCTGAACACAGACATAATTATAAACATTCTCGTAGCCTCGAATTTTATTATTACTTTTTAAAAGTTTTTGAAGTTAAAAGATGTCACGTTTGTTTATTCATTATACTAATAATAGTTACGGATTGCTTATATATTTTTTTCAGATATTATTTGATAGAGTTTATATTTTATTTATACTAAAATAGATTTAGGTGTCAGTAATTGGATGGGGTGTCAGCAGTATGGACATCCACCCTATGTCTTAAACAAATTTTATCTGACAGGTTTTATTACGAGCGGTAATATTTTCTTGTTGTAAAATCAATAAACGCCTTTTCACTGTACCTTAACGTAAAAGAAATCGGCATGTTAGTATCTGTCAAAGTGCAAATATTGATTAATAACTGTTGCTTTCCACTGACCAACAACATCATCGAATTTGTGTCACGCAACGCAATTTTACAGCAATAACAGAGAGATAATTATTAAAGTGCATTATTCCCATAATACCGGCGAAAATTCGCCGAGAACAGCCAGCTGCTACGCGTAAATTACAATTTACTCAATCGATACTCGCGAAACCCAGAACTCACGTGTGGATTTTCCAGCGGGGAAAATATTATCCTTCGAAATAAAAAGTTCGATGGATGTTATTCATTTACAAACCATCCTGCAGCCTTCAGCTATCTATTTGCATGCCTAATGGCCCGCGGCAGCGAGGGGGGCCAAATTATATCATTTTAACGAAATCAAGCCCCCCGCACGCGTGTTCGTTTAACGGAATTACTGCAGTCGCGCGCGCGTGCGCTTTTCTCTCGACAAAAGCGTTCGGGGAGCGATGCATCGTCCTCTCGCAAAAACTCATTCCACGGCATTTGGAAGTTAATTTCCATTGATCATCGCTGGCTAGCACAGGAGTTGCTTCTAGCGCGTCGCTGCTTGACTGTGGCAGCTTTCGTATTCGAATAAGTTCATTAGAGAAGAGGGTTTGTGATTTTAGTCAGTGCATAACAGAATCAGTCATGGACAAAAAACTAGATAACCTTATCTCGGTGCGAGGCTAAATAAGGTACTTTGTTTATTGCAAAAAAATATTTGTAGAGTCCGAGGACACCAAAGATAAGAACGTATTTAGATAACTGTTTAATTTAAACTAAAAGTATTTAGATAAATATTTATTTTATGTTAAAGTATCTAATCTAGATAAATGTTTATCTTTAGCTAAAGATTATCTTTAATGAATTGCATTTAGATAAGCGTTTATCTTTAGACAAACGTATTAAGATAAACAATCATTTTAGGTTAATATTATCTAAGTAAAAATGTATCTTTAGCTGAAAGTATCTAGATACTTATCTA
This sequence comes from Gastracanthus pulcherrimus, assembly GCA_949152435.1. Classification (NCBI taxonomy): domain Eukaryota; kingdom Metazoa; phylum Arthropoda; class Insecta; order Hymenoptera; family Pteromalidae; genus Gastracanthus; species Gastracanthus pulcherrimus. The sequence goes on from OX424572.1 coordinate 73,653,556, forward strand.
GATAAACCGAGATAAACTTACCTAGTTTTTTAAACACTTATTTATCTTTGGCTAAAATTATCTGCATAAATATTTATCTTTGGCTTATAATATCCAAATACAAGCTTATCTTAGATTAAAATTATTTGAATACATGTTTGTCTAGATTAAAAAGACAGATAATATACTTGTACTTTGTAATCTAGATTGTTTGTTATCTAGATACTATGCTATCTAAATACTTTAATATTTAAACACTTTGATGCTTAAATACTTCGCTATCTAGATAATTTATGATCTAAATACTTTGTTAATTTTAATCTCTAAAAGAATTGTTATCAATTAAGTTAGTATTCAAGTAGTTATAGTTATCTGGATACTTTGTTATTTAGATACTTACTTATCAAGATGCTATGCTATCTAGATACTTTCACATTTAGCTACTTTGCTACTTGGATACTTTGTTATATTGTGATACCTTATTATGTAGATACTTTGTATGTAAAATTCTTTATTCTCCGCATACTTTGTAATATAGACACTTAATTAATTATAAATAATTCGTTATCTAGATAAAATATTATTATCAGATAATCAATCATCTGTCATTATTATCTTTCATCAAAGTTTATCATTTACCCACGTCCACGCCGCACGGCTTATAAAAATGAACCAAAAAAAGGAGAAAATTTTTTTGTCCCATTCCCGCGGCAGCGTACGCTGAATTTAAAACCACATCCACGCGTTGATGAAGATATCCCCGTCTAGATTGAGTTTTGCATAATGCCCTTTATCCATTGCGGGTAGTCCGGGGGCAGCTTAACTTTTTGCCGCTCACAAACGGTAAAAAAGAAAAACAACGAAAATAGCGCCGTAATTAACGTTACTCGTTACAAGTTCGTAATCGAAACAGAGTCGAGAGCAAGCGCGCGTCACGCGCTGCGGATTCTCTCCGCCCGGAAAATTGGACGGGCCAAACATTTTTCTACTTCTGCGCATATGTACATACTCACACACACACACACACACACGCGCGCGCGCGCGCGCACCCAGGGGATTTATTTTCGGCTTAGTGATTTGCAGTTTGTTGCGCGCAGCTGTGAAGCTATGCCGCCACCGCCATTGAAATCACGGGAAAAAAAAGGTCAGAGCAACGCCGCGATTTACCCACTCGCGAATTGATATTTATTTATACGTCGAATTAAATTTTGCACTTAGGCGTGCGCGCGCGAGCGACTCGATTTTGTCAATTGAAACGCGCGCTTTATTTTAAATATCGCCGAGCGGATAAACGAACATTTGCATACGGCTGAGCCGGCGCGCGGAATCATTTTCACGGGAAAAAGGAGAGAGAGTGAGAGCGCTCAAATCAAGTTTCGGCAAATAAAATAAAAGCCAAGCGAGAGGGAAGAATGGGCTTCGGCGGTTGTATTAATGGGAAAAATATGCATTTTCGGAATCCGTCCTCGAGTTATTATATCGACGGGGATATAGATTGCGTTGCATATATATATATATATATATATATAGATGTGTGTATATAGAAAGCGCCGGGAGCGTATGCTCTCTCGTTAAACTTCTCAAGGGTAATTTGAAATCGAGATTTAAATCGTGCCACTGGCAAGTTTCTCAAATATAGATGGATCGGGCTGCGATTGAATTAACGGGCTGGGAAATCGGAAAACGCTTATATGCTTGACTGGCAGTCGATCGTTTCTTGTCTGCGATAAGCCAATCATCCTGTGTTTTGTGTATCCTCAGGCTAAGGCTATTAAAGAATACTGAGTTATACAAGGGCTTTCTCTTTTAGCTCCTTCGCGTGGAATAAATAATATTGCGGCTGATAGATCCGAACGTTTTCCAGAAATAATTTCTTTATGGTTAGGAGTACATTAAGTTGCAGATTAGGTGTTTTTACTATATTTAACACATGCTATTATTTTTCAGCAGAGAAATATCAGCTAACTACAATTTTGCGTTCTTTGAAAGCCTTAAAAAATGTTTTTAAAAAGTACTAAAAGGCTATTTTACATAGATTAGGGCTTACATAATTAATGTACCTTAAATGAGGAATTATTTAACAGTCGTTAATGTCAATGACAAGACTAACAAAAATTTGAAAAGTTATGATTTGCGTGATGTCAATTATTTTTTACATTATTTTTAATACTTTATATACGGATTTATAAACCTATTTAGTTGATATAACGAAGGAGGGGAGATCTGCGTAGAAGCTATAAGTAAATTAAGGATAGATATATATTTACCTGATCTTCATTTTCTATTGATCGTTAATAATGCATTATACAATAAACATTATCATATATCGATTAGAGCGTGGTTAAATAAGTAGACCAAAAGTAGAAAAAAGTAATACTAATATTGCAGTTGGTTCTACTTTTTAAAAATTATGTTGTTAGTGTTTAAGGTTATTTTTACCAACGAATGACGTCAAGAGTTTACTGCTAAAAAGATAAATGCGCTCAACGGATAAAATTTGAAATTCAATTCGACTTGAAATAATAAAGAAATATGTTTAGACGCTAAATTATTTACTAAAACAATGTTCTTACAGTGTACTACTACCCAAACTTTTAATCCCTCTATTTATTGAAGGAAGAGCTCAATTGCATTTCAAACCCTGGGAATTTAAGGAATCTCCGTGTTACAGCAAAACTTTTACACTTTATTGGATGCGCAAATCATCAAAGAATCTTCAAAAATAAGTATTTTACATTCTTACAACATATTCATTACGGTAACTAAAAGAAATCATTGCTTACTTTCTTCTAAAATAGCTACAAAAACTTATTGACGACTCTCACACTCGAAGAAAAAAGAAAAAGTCCACAACCATACCCTTTGTAGTAAGGGCGAATTGAAGCAATCACAATTCCAGCAAAACGAACTACAAATTTCTCTCCTACACGTTAAAAAAAAAAGAATGTTATGTGCCACTTTATTTCTTTTCTAGAGAAGAGAAAAATTAAGTGGATTTTAAATGAGTCGAGGGCGGCCATCAGAACTTCAGTCGAAATGGAACTGCTTCCATTGCAGCTACGCATATCGCGCAAGGCCAGGACGAATCTAATGAAAACGTATATCCTGGAGGACCTTACTTCTCTTTCTTTGTATTTTCACTTGGAGCTCCTACATCATCATTTGGAGTCCCGATAGGGCAGTAAAGTTGGTTTTCCATTACAGCTGCAGAGAGTAAGAGAGTGAGAGAGAGAGAGAGAGAGAGAGAGAGCGAGAGAGATACGCAGTACGAAACGACTATTGCGCGCTGCGCTGAACATACATGGCAATGCATACGGGAGCGGAGTTAACGATGAGGAAAATTAATCTTCCGTGCTCACCTCTCTCTCTCTCTCACTCTCTCTCTCTCTCTCGTCTGCTACGGCTCCTATTTTGAAGCTGGTTTCTGCTGCGTTTTTGTCACGGAACACATATTTTCGTGGCTGATTACACGCGTCGAGCTGCGGATCATTTCTGGAATTGTTATCTCCGATTTTCCTTCTGCGTGGGCATCTTGGTGGATGATTTTATGGTCATAACCACAGCATTATATTTGGAGGTTAGTGCTAGTTAACGCTCTTTTATACCATGTACTCGCACATGTTTCTTCGAGCAGTAGGCACGTGTGGGAACCTTAGCTCTGTGTGCTTGTGTTGTCGGCTGCTAGTGCCGTCTCGCCAATCTTAGACGGCCGGTGCTGCCTATTTTCCTCATCAGAGGGCAGCACACAATGGAGCAACTAACCTGTGCCATCTGCCAAGTTGCTCCGCGTAACTCAAATGCACTTCTTAAGTGTAGTACGTGTACACGCAAATGTCACACTGAATGTATGAAGACAATATCAAAAACACGCAGTAGTGTCTTGCATAAATGCCCTCACTGTGAAAAAGTTGGCATCAAGGCAGCAAATTAGATCGCACACTAGTACGGAAGAGAGAGAGAAAAATAAAAACAAGGCGGACAATAACATCAGGCCCGTCGATATATCAACTGTTAAATCACAACAGACGATGGTTTACACAAGGGCTGCACCCAACACGTCGCACAGCTCACCGAAACTCATCGTCACTCCGAAGACGCAGCAGTCGTCGAATGATGTAACAATGGCCCTCATCACACCCCGCAGCTCTATACATCAAAACACTAACACTAACAATACCATTACCGGTAACATAAGACGTCATTCTCCATGGGTAATAAGTATCTCTAGTGAAACACTGACTAATGATATAATGCGTGCTAAAAGAGACTTTACAAGCTTCAATACTAAAGACATTGACATGTCGCTGCTTGACCGAGAAACTGCTGACTGCCTGTGTCAAGAAAATATTTTTATAAATGAACTCCTCAATAGGGACAGCTTCAGAAAATGTAATAATCTTAAAGTGTATGGTAAAAGTCTTAATTTCAAATATGTTTGGCACTGACAGGGCATATTCCTGGTAAAGAAGCGAGATGGTGCCAAGTCACATTCCTTTTCAACAGTAGCCGATTTGCAAGCAACCTTGTCTATGTATGAAAAAGACGTAACTTAAAATGTAACTCAAAACCAGAATCAGGTACAAACTACCAACAAAGTTACAAGCGAAGAACCGGCGCAAGAATGACTAGATTCACGCAGGGCTAAAGAGAATAATTGCAGGGGATTGAGAGCGGGTTTCTTGAATGTGGCCTCGTTAAAGGGACACATTGAACAGATCCAACAATATCTTCATGCTCGTCAGTCTTACCGTCTCTTTGGGATTGCTGAGTCGCATATCGACCCTCACGTTGATGACAAGCTGGTACAAATAGAGGGTTTTTCGATTATTCGTCAGGATTGCAGCAAGCACGGGGGTGAAGTTGTCTTGTATGTGCACAATTCACTAAAAGCCACAATTCTAGCTCGGTCAAACACGTTACAAAAAGAGAGAGAGGATCCTCCGGGTATTCCGGGTATATCTCAATTGTAGTGTGCAACAAGGCGACTCGGCCCCAGTACTTGTCGCGGTAATATATAGACCGCCGCACTCCCCCTTTCTTAAGGGGTCGGACCTAGTAGAGCAATTAACATCGAGTGCATGTGACTTTAGCCACAAAATTATTATGGGTGATTTAAATACCAACTTGTTGTCAACTTCGGACGATGCAAAATTTGTGAGGCGCTTAGCTGATGATCTATCGCTAAAAATAATAGAACATGGTGCGACTCATCATCATACCAGCGAATCTCACACATGGATCGACGTTATACTAGTAGACGAAAATGACAAAGTACTGAGTGCTGGAAATCGAGCGCCGACCTTTCCTAGCCATTATGACCTTATCGATGTTGTTATAGAAATACATTTGAATCAAATTCCAAAACCTTCACTTTTTAGCTATAAAGACTTCAAATCCATTGAACAAAATCGGTTATTAACAAAACGAATTAATTGTGACTGGTCGCCGCTCGATTACGCGAACGTCGATGTTAATAAGAGACTAGCATGTCTTGGCGAAAATCTCATGGAGGTCATCAATGATGTAGCACCGCTAAAATATTTTACTCCCAAAAATAAAGTGAGACCTCCATGGGTAGACGCTGAGCTTGCATACATGTACAGCAAACATGACAGCATACGACGACGATATAGAAGGACAAAGGACAATAATACTATAATACTCTAAGACAGGAGTACATGACATTGACAGCAAGACAGGAGTACATGACATTGACGCTGAGCTTGCATACATGTACAGCAAACGTGACAGCATACGACGACGATATAGAAGGACAAAGAACAATAATACAATAATACTCTAAGACAGGAGTACATGACATTGACAGCAATAGCAGAACAAAGCACTAAAAAGGCGCGTGATTCTTTCCTACAAAATAAAATATTCGAGGCCATTAAAGATATCTGGAAAGAGTTACGCTCTCTTGGGCTTCTGCCAAAGACCAGAGAGGATCTTCACGGCTTTACACCTGATGAACTTAACACTCACTTTGCGGAGGTATCAATCAACCAAAGTGAATGCGAGAGGGATTTGAACGATGCCGTGGCGACGGCTTGTGATGAGGGCTTCACTTTTAAGGAGGTCACTTTTGCAGACGTTGTCCTCGCTGTCTCTCATTTCACCTCGCAAGCAACGGGTGAAGACGACATTCCGCAGAGTATGGTAGCTACAGCTCTTCCGGTGATTGGCCCCCACCTTGTCAATATATACAATTCCTCTTTACCCAGTGGAATTTTCCCAGGAACTTGGAAGAAAGCACATCTTGTGCCACTGAAAAAGATTAGCGTACCCTCCTCTGTATCCGACTTTAGACCAATAGCGCTACTTAGCTTTCTCTCAAAAGTCCTGGAGAAAATTGTTCATGAACAAATTACAGAGTTCTTAACATCTAACATGGTTCTTGATCCCCTCCAGATTGGTTTCAGACAATATCACAGCACCCAACATATAACGCGTGAGTATATGAGGATTAGGCAAATTATTAAGCAAATTATTATAAATTGCCAAACGGCATACGCCGTCAAGCAATCAAACGTGAACCTCCAAAGGGTCATAATTTTATTTAAATTTGAGCGCCAGGCACTGTATTCCACATTAGTTAAAATTTGGCAAACTGTGACGAGCAGTGCCCCTCGTCATAAACTTTGAATTTATTATTCGTTCCCACCCCGAAAGGGAGTTCTCAGTTATACTAACTACTTTTAGTTTTCACGCCCAGACACGGCTAGCTAATAGTTGTTTATATACGCGGAGAGTCGTGGGGTCTGGACGGATACCGCTTCCTTTCTTTTATTTCACCTTCATACACGAAAATATAGGCGAAGCTTGTTCAAACAGACACATCTAGGACTGAGGCAACACAACAAAAATAAAATAATACGATCTTTACATATAGAGTTAAAATGAATACAGTGCCTTTTATTTCACTGAGAACCTATACGAGTGGGAGAACACGCTGTAGATTGTATACAATAACGTTTTACCGAGTCTCTCACGAGGCACATCGTTGAAAGTAACAGTTTCAACGAGTTTTTCCGTTAGTTAACAAAATTCAAATTTTGAACCAAGGTACAATTTTACAGAAGTTCGCCAAAGAAATTATCGCTACATCCACCTTAATTCTGAATCTTACTTTTTATCTCTAAACCGTAATAAATTTAACGTATTTAATTTTTCTCATTTAACTTTTCCTTAAAACTAGTATTAATTTAAATTTAATTAATTGTATAAAAAATTTATCAATAAGATAGTGTGGATAAAAAAATCTATTATACGCCCGGAGCAGGAAAGGCAACCCGGCGTCGAATTACTGGACCATATTAGGCACAAAAACGTGGTGACTTAGCTTAGTGTCCTTCTCGTCGATGGCGTGGAGGCTGAAGCAAATAGCGCAGTCACACGAAGAGGTTCGGCGAGAAGTTATACAAAAAAAACCAATCAAATTTACAAAAAAATTATAATTCGTATAAACAATTAAAAATTATACGACTTACACAAAAAATCAAAGTCCAGAAGGGACTCGCGGCTCGGATGTTGGATGAAGTCCCGTGGCCTGGAAAGTGTTGGTCGCCCGGGAGGCCGGAGAAGAGTCTGCCGAGTCTGAGCTCGCTGCCGGCTCGAAGGCCTCGGCCTTGAACCCGCCTTCCACGTCGCTGCCTCTGATTGGTAAATTTTCGTCGCCGCAGGCTCTCTGATTTGAGAGCAACCCTCACGACAGGTTGGGATCTCTGGTTCTCGCTTCTGGTCTTCTTCTCCCCGAAATCGCCTGATGCTGTAACAATCGTATTGCGTAAGGCACTGGAAATTTCCATGCTCGCTGGTGGAGAAGTTAGGAGATACTGTATATAGAAATGTCTATAGTGCATTGCCTGGCAATAGTCCGTGGGCTGTTACGTAATTGTCGCACGCCCTTGGAAAGAAAAATAAGCTTCTACACTATGGAGTATTTTGCCTTACCAGGCAGATGCTTAGAACTGAGAGAGACAGAGTAAGGAGAGAGTAGCTATGTTCTTCGAAGATTTACTTAACTTGAAGCTAATGCTGGTGGCCGACGGTGACGCTCGTTGCGATGAGATTATACGGCGAGCTGCGAGGTCTTATGGACGTTTCAGGCGTGCCTGGGCTCGTTGCCTTTGAGAGGCAGCGGGACACAGCTCTTCTTGGGCCGTTGATGATAACTGGCGCCAGATTTCCGCCGTAAAAAAAGATGCTTTTTGTTTCCTAAAAAATTAATTCTAATCTATGCAGTATTTTTTCTAAGCTATTATGATTCAGAACGCAAGGTTGAGAGACTCCTCTCGCGGTTATGGCAGGATTTCGTCTCGAAATCGGCCTTTGATGTATTAGTCGCGCGTGAGTAACGCGGAGAAAATTAAAAATTTCTAAAAACTTCTCACCGTGTTACAAACTTTACTTAAACTGACTGAAGACATTAGGGATGGAATCGACAGCAATAAAAAACTCTTGACCATCTTGTTACTATTCGACTTTAGTAGAGCTTTCGATACCATCTCCCCAACTAGACTTCTGAAGAGGCTGATTAGTATGGGTTTCTCTCGTAGCGTAGTCCTGTGGGTTAAATCCTATATAACAGGGCGTGTTCAAAGAGTAACTACTAAATCCAATGGTCAGTCAGATTGGTTCACCACCAATCTTGGAGTCCCTAAGGGCTCGGTTTTGTGGCCCCTGCTTTTCAGTCTCTATATCAATGATCCAGCTAGCGTCCTGGGTTGTGAATGTGTCAAACATCTTCTTTACGCGGACGACCTTCAAATTTACGTCCGCGTAAGAAGAGAAGAACTTCAAGAGGGCATCGCGTGCTTGACGGCAGCGGCGCGTGCAGTGTCTAGTTGGGCGGCAGCTGCTGGTCTTCGTCTTAACGTTGGCAAAACTAAAACAATTATCTTCGGCTCGGTATATAATATTAATTCTTTAAATGATCTTGATCTGCTAGGCATTGAGGTGGAGAACGGTGTGTATGTGCCTGTCTCTGACACTGTAACTAACCTCGGTGTTGTAATGGACTCAAAATTATCATGGAAACCTCACGTAAATTATGTTACTAAACGCGTAAATCGCGCCTTATATGGCCTTAGATTCTTCCGGTCCTGCACCACGGAGGCGTGACGTAGACAGCTGGCAAGTGCGCTGATTGTGCCTTATCTCGACTACTGCTCTCTGGTGTATATTGATGCATCAGAAGAATTAAAGACACGACTGCAATGGTTACAAAATTCGTGTGTGAAATATATCTGCGGCGTTAAATGGAACGAGCACATTACACCCTATCGGAAGAAATTGGACTGGTCTACCATAAAAGCACGAAAAAAATATTTTTTCGCGATTATAATGTACAGAATTATTCGAATAGGTGAGTCGTCATATCTTAACGCTTTATTTAATAAAAACCAGGCTAGGAGTTCCAGTAGGGGTGATGTTAAAGAACTCTTAATTCCAGGCTCGCGTACCGATACCGGCCTTCATTCTTTGACAGCCCAAGGAGCGCGTCTCTGGAATTCCATCCCTAGCAGTTTCAGAAACCTATCATCACTGATAAAATTTAAGACTGTGATACGTGAGTACATGTGAGATTAAACTGGCGGCTATGAAGCGCATAACTGTATTGTCATATTTATTTTTTTTTTTTTTTTATTTATTTTTTTTTTTATTTTTTTTTTGTTATTTTCATGTTATCGGAGTGATTGTATTTATTTGTGTATTTGATGTGCGACTATTGATGTGTGGTATGAAAATTTGCGAGTATGCGTGTATTTTTACTATAAACCATGACGTGATAGATATTACCAAAGCAAAATTATACATGTACCTGACAAACATAATTGTGATTATTTAGTAAAGTATTTGACGTGATTTTATTCTTATTGAATCCAAATGCGTTTTTATTTTACGAACTACTATGCTTTTACAAAAACAAATTGATGTGATATTATTATAATATAATGTCGAAACAAAATTAAAATTATTATGATATGTAATTAGAGACGAAGCTCTAATATGACGTTATTCCTCGGAGTATTTTTTTAACGATTGTGAGGTAGATTTTGTTGATCTTCCCGAGGTTAGAGGTATGTGAAATAAAATTATTATGATATTTAGTGTAACTATGTAAATTTTTTTAATGTACATATTCTTTTGTATATTCATGCAAATAAATAAATATCTCTCTCTCTCTCTCTCTCTCTCTCTCTTTCACTCTCTCTCTCTGCCCACACTACCCCTTTACTCGTCAGCTGTGTATTTCACGACAAAGAAGAATTTTAGTACCTTTGTGCCCGCGCATTCTTTGAATAATCGTGCGTACGCCTGTGTTGCGCTTTCGACAAAAAAAGCCTCGGAACTGAATTTCAAGACAAATTTACGAGTGCAGCCGAAAAAGTAGGTGCAATGCGCCGTGAATTTGTGTGTGGAAGTTCTCTTTTTTACGGCGTTTAGAATAAGATCTAATGTGTTGGAAACATTAAGTAAAAACTTTTTAAGCGGTATTTTGAATGTAGAAATTATAACCGTAATATTTTGTTAACTTAAGAGTACAATTTATGTCTGCTGAGGTCTTTAAAATGTTGGTAGAATAATTCTATTTAAAAAGGTCTGTCAACGTTTTGTAATTAATTATAAACGAAAATTGTATTACACGCTGATTCACAATGCAATCACTTATTGACGTAAAAATGCAATTAATCAAATTGAAAGATAATATGTACTGCTTTATAAATTAACGATAATTAATCTTTTTTGGTAATTTTCGTAAATTATGAATAATGCTTTATTTGTTTATATTTTATACAAAACAGATTTATAATATTAAAAATACTGTATTTTTACGTTAAAGATTAAGTTTATTCCAGTTAAAATGAGTTTGAAGACCACTGCCGTACTTCGTTTAATAGTTTTATTGAAGCTTTTACTTTGGACATAAAATGCTTACTGCGCATGATAAATTGACCAATCTACTTAAAACTTTATTGGAAGACTGATTAAATACAATAAATAGATTTATGTAGTTTTGTTGAAAAGGTTTATGTTTCGTAAGAGAAACTCGCCTACCTTGATATACTTAAGGATTTTTGTGCATAAAACTCTGTAGTCGTGCCTTTGAGATACAGTTGTTTAAGGTAGTAGGGTGCCTAATATGAGAATTTGAAAAAGTGTTAATAAGCCTATATTTTTACTAGAAACATCTGAAATGTTCAATTTGATTCCTAATTATATTATACGCATAACAAAGAAGTTTTGACAAATTATCAAAAGAAAAATTATCCAACCTAACCCATTGCTACACATTGTCTTCATCAGTGATTCCCAAAATTGACACCATCACAGTTACAGTAGGATATTTTTAAAATTTTTCAAACTTTTAACCTAAACAAAAATTGTCTACATTCTTTATATATGTATTCATTGTAGTGACTTAAGAAGCCTAAAGTTTTTTAGTTTGATCTGAAAAAAAATATTCTACATTATAAAATCATTCTTTTTATTAATTATTTACAATATAAAAATTTAAAAATAATTTTTTTCTTGGATCAAACTGCCATGAATACATCTATAAAGAATGTAAAGAAAATTTTTTTTGGTCAAAAGATTGAAAAATTGAAACAATATCCTACAGTAACTATGATAGTGTCAATGTTGAGAATCACCGACGAATACAATAGGTAGCAGTGGGTTAGGTTGGATAATTTTTTCTTTTGATGATATTTTAACTTCCTTGTTATGTACATGATATAATTAAGCATAATATTGAAAAGTTAAGCTGTTTTTAGAAAAAATATATAAACGATTCTACAGTAAATCAGAAACTCGACCAAAAAATAAAAAGAATCATTTTTGAGTGCGTACTTACCATACCCGGTTCTTCTGAATGCTTTTGATGTTATAAAAACGAGAAAATAGTTCACAATACCATTTCTAGTGCCAAGTTTGATTTACGGTCACATTACCGTTAAACAATTTGTGCTTGATAAAGGCTCTTATTGAGTCGTTAATAACTCAACTCCTATTAGTAAAAAAATATTTCTTTTCACAACAGAAAATTAAACTAAACGTTAAGAGCTTTAATTTGAGATGTGCTGTATAAAAAAATATTATTCCCATGCAAAATAATTCTCAATAAAGATAGTGATAAAAAACGTCAAACACAACAAAAATGCCGAAAATGTCGATAAAATACGAAATCTTTCATTTCCACGTATTTTTGACGTTTTTAATCACTATCTTTATTTGCGTATAACTTTGCATGGGAATAATATTTTTTGATCCAGTACGTCTAGTTTAATTGTATGTTGTGGACAAATTATTATTTACTAATAGGAGTTCAGTTATTAACTACTCAATAAGAGCACAAATTTTTATGAAGCACAAATTTTTTAACGGTAATGTGACCGTAGATCAAGTAAAAAATATCGTAATTTATCGCTATACTTATCTGGTGAAACTAAATTTTGTAGAATGTATCATGCAGCATGGAAATCTGCATTAATGTCGATTCAAGCACTAAAAATTTGAATATGATAAAAGTTTCTTCTATATAATTGAATCTTAAAATTTATTTTTTATTTTCCCTGCTTGTACAGAAATACAAATGTAAAATGTTATTAATGGAATAAAAAGTACTAATAAACCACGAAGATTCTACATTCCATAGGAACAAAGATTAGCAGTTCTTTAATGAAAAATGTTCTTTATATCAACACATCTACCCTCCACCAAAACTCTCCAATCACACCGAACCCCCTTAAAATTCCCCAACCCTCAACCCATCTACCGTCAAATCACATCGAGCAAAGCAGCCACTACGCAATACCTACATCCACTACTACGCACCACCTCTCCAAGCCATCCTCTCATTCACTACCACACCTATCGCGTCAATAATTAACCGATCAGAGCTAGCCAGCTAGTCCACGATTGACGCGGAGACAAGAAGAAGCGAGCCCCTCCCCCCCTCCCCCCCACCGGTCATGAAACGAAGGGAACGAGCAGCACGTCGTACGTACACACTGCACAAGCCGGTATCCGGGTGAAGCTTTTCCGAGTGGCTTCCTCCCCGTGATGAGGAGAGCCCCGAGCGCGCGAGCGCCGGCGAAACACGCTAACATAATGGCCTCAGGTCTCACTAGATTACCCCGGCGCACTTCGCTGTTATTTCCATAGACGTTTCCGGATTAAGGGCTCAATTTCCTGAGCAAATTCCAGCGGAGAGTCGATCGTCGTTTGCGCTCTGTGTGTATGGTTGAGAGAGAGAGATAGAGAGAGAGGATTGTGGATTTTCAGCCTAGGAGTGTACGAGTGTCTTTCTCGTATTGGGAGGATGGTTTAATCGATGGTCTCTTTTGGAGAGGGGGGTATTGACTTTTCATTGATTCTATGCGCCTCCTTTGCCTTTGTTTGGATTAGCTTGACTGTGGGGTTGTCTTTGACATGTTTATATTATACTAACGGAGAATCGAGTGGCAAAAGTTATTGGATATTCTAGTACCTAAAACATCATTTATTTGGGGTTACCGCGACACTCTATTTTAGTAAAATTAACGTTTTGATTGTAATATTAAATAAGTTATTTGAACTTTTAACTTGATAATGGTAAAGCTGTAATGTTTTGAAGAAAAATTAATGTCTCTCATTTTTATTCATAATCTTTTAATTTAAACTTTTTTCGTTAAGTTAAATAAAATAGTAGAAAACATTTCCTTTCATATATGTTAGGTATGCATATTCTCTTTGTGAGTAATACTGAACAGCTCATGAGTTGTATGAATTTTTCACTAGAAACTCTATATAAACTGTAATGGATACTTTTTACTTCTCTCGGCGTAGAGAGCATTTTCTAATAATAATTATAGAAACGGTAAAACTTTCTAAGGAGACGCTCTAACTTTCCGTTACTTTTTGCTGATACTTGCAAATAAATTGCTACCCAACTCTCCCCTAATTATAAAATCTTTCGTTACCATAAAAGTAAATGCGCACGCAAAGATATTTTACTGTAAAATAGAAAGAAGTTTTCAATTTAAAATCACATATACAGTAGTACTTACATAATTCAATACTATCATAAGAATCCAAAACAAAATTTGAAGTTTTATCAACTCACCTGAAACACAAAAAATAAATTTTCATAAGTATCATCAATAAATTATGTACCAGTTCATAAAAAATAAATTATTTCCAAATATTTCCAAAAATGTTCATACAAATGGCAAAGTAACAACTCCCATACGTAACCCATATATTACTTGTCATTACAAAAAGTTCAAGTATACATAAAAACTTGATTAAGCAGTCTGCAACTAGCCGTACAAATCACGCAAACCTCGCAAGTAGTACCACCAAAAACGGGTCAGAAATTCATACCCCTAGCTCTGACATTGTCCCAAAGTCACGATAAGCCGTATCTTCATCGTTTCACATTCATTCCAGACGCAACGTAGGCGTGTATATTCCCCAAGCAAAACTTCGAACACCAAGAAAGCAAGCACCAAGACATAAATACAAAACTCATCGCGAGCGATCGAAAGAAAAAAGTCTCTCGCGTGCTCGCCCGCGAACAAGGTATAAAAAAAAGGAACGTCTCGCCAAAGTGTGTACATCGAGTCTCGTCGGCGTTTCGCACCGGAGTAAAAATCCGCTTTCTATGCTAATACATATACAGGCGCGCGCGCGCGCGTTACGGCACTGAATATCGCGGGGCCGGGCCGTGCTTGGAGAAAGTCTGCGCCGATATTTGGACGTTTGGAGGAAACTTGGCTCCGCGAAACTTTCGGCAGCTACTTCGAATTGGCCAAGTTCGGCGCAAAGACGCGTATAATATCGTCGGTCCCAGGGTCGTATAGCGCTACAGCAGCTTGACTATCTGCCTCTTTCTCTGTTTGTGTGTCCGAGTGGCAGCAGCGACTCGTTAAGGGGATAGTGGATACTACAATCGTAGTAAAAAGTTGATTTTGTTAAAGTTGTGATCTATAAATGATACTACATTGTAACATACAACATGTATAAATAATGTGAGAATCTTATAAAATAGCTTAAATTGATACATAATATGAACTTTTGAATGGTATTGTAACCATATATAGATATAGGAACAACACTAAGCTCAAACTTGCGATGGTTTATTGTTTTTCTTATTTTACATGAAAATGCATCATTGGTGAATTCATATAGGCCTTACATGTTAAATATCAAAATTTTGAGATCAGGTATGTCGCTTATCGTATGTCCATTTAGAAGTATTGTAAGGGAATTAATTACGGGCCAAAGACATACGTATTTTTAAGCATTTTTTTATATAATAATAATAAACAAAATTGAGATTTAGGCGATTTATTTATACGCATTTGAGTAGTAACACAATCCTCTTTCTATTTTAAAGACTCCTTTTCATCTGTAGATAGCGTTCAATCGAGCATCTCGAAATAACGTGCCTTGATAGCACGGGTGATTTAGGAGGACTGTTCTTATGTTAAGAATACATTTAATTTAAATCTGACTTATGGTTTCTGTTACAGATAGAATGTAAGTTAGTGCAAAGAAAGCGTAGAAGCCGTGAAAAGAGAGAGAAAGATAGAGCGAGTAGCTATATGGAGGATGTCGATAAGAGCGGACGCGCGCATCGGCCAAGCTCCCCGGCCTTATAGCCCCCAGCTAGGGATGGCTTTGTCATCCTGAGGCTGCATTGACCCCAAAGGGAGTTCGCCTCCATGGTTCTGAGGGTCCCGCGTGCACGGGAAAGCCGAAAGGCGGGTCGTGGCACGTTCTCGGCTGAGGAGCAAAGCCATGCGGCGGCGACTTTTGCATATAGTATAGAGCAGAGTACATTCAAATATGCGTGCGATAATTCCTCTTCTCTCTTAGCGCCTTCTCTGATGTCATCAGTGGCAACTTAGGCGGCTAATAAGCGTAAGTGGGGGGACAGCAGCGGATACGACCGGCCGAAGCCGATGAAGAGCCAGATGCACTCTGACCCTTGTGCTGTACAGTATAGTCGCGTTTACCTTCTACTATACCTTCGTTTCGCCACTCCTATATTATATACAAACTTAAGATGAATTAAACTAACATTTATAATACCTGTGTTTTCACCAATTATTTATTCCCACTTTGATGTACTTTTTCCTGACCAGTTTCTTTAAATTTCACAGCAAATAATTATATTTTTTCTTGATACCTAACAGTATCATTGACGTATTGTCCATCCAAACAAAAGAGTTAATCATTTTAGGAACACGCGTGACTCTCAAAGACACGCCGTGCGTCAGCGGGTCAAGCTAATTCCAATCATTTTGACACACACGGACAGAACTCTGCCCCAAAACGGAAAACGGGCGAACTCGCTGCCGCCAGCAGCAGCAGCTAATTTCACGGCTACAGCGACGGCAGGACGTTCGCCTTTACGAACAGAGAGAGAGAGAGACAGAGAGAGAGACGAGAGAGAGAGATAGATATATATATATATATATATATATATATATATATATAGAGATAGAGATATATATATATATATATATATATATATATATATATATATATATATATATATATATATATATATATATATATATATATATATATATATATATATATATATATATATATATATATATATATATATACTGTTTATTCATCCATGACGAAAATCTTATACTTAACATTCATTGTAGTGTTTCTTAAATAAAAAATAACATCAATCGCTGTAACAGTTCGTCAGTTTTTAAAATCTAAAAATAATGAACTAGTCATAGTCAATAAATAATAGGACAAATATAATGAAAATAACAAAATACAATATAAAATAAAATAAAAAGAATACACTTATATACATAATATACATAATTGCACGTAGATGTATCACGTCAAAAAATAAAACACACTCATTCATCTGACATTCTTACAATTAACGCTAATAAATACATTCATACTTAACACTTAACACTTAAAAATAAATAAATTAATTAAATAAATAAATAAATAAATAAATTAAATAAATGAGTGAGTGAGTAAGTGAGTGAGTGAGTGAATGAGTGAGTGAATGAGTGAGTGAGTGAGTGAGTGAGTGAGTAAATAAATAAATAAATAAACAAATAAATAAATAAATAAATAAATAACCTAAATAAATACTCAAAATTGATTAGATTAGATTGGGAATACAAAGGAATGAACGAAACCAATTTATTTATCAGTATCCGAAAAGTTCATCCCTGTGCATTCCCGTCACCGTGTAATTGTTTAAGGTGCCGCCCTAACGCCGTTTTAAATTTGCAAAAAGATGGCAGATACCTCACACTACTGTGGCACACCCAGATTGGTGGTTAGCCAATCAGATTCCCCATTGTTGTCAGTTATGACTTTTTGCCTACGACTAAAATGAATGATTTGATCCACAGAAGAACACTCCTGGAAAAACCCATGCATATCAGCTTACGAAGTAATTTAGATGGTGATATAGTGCCAAACGCCTTGCTAAAGTCGAACAATAGCAGTATGGTCAACAGTTTCTCATTGTCATTAATCCTAGTTGGTATGTCCAAAATCGGTAATCTGGACATGTACTATCTTCTCCAGAGAGAGAGAGAGCGATAGAGAGAGAGAGAGAGAAAGAGAGAAAAAGAGAGAGAGAGCGAGAGAGAGAGAGAAAAAGAGAGAGAGAGAGAGCGAGAGAGAGAGAAAAAGAGAGAGAGAGAGAGCGAGAGAGAGAGAAAAAGAGAGAGAGAGAGAGCGAGAGAGAGAGAGAGAGAAAAAGAGAGAGAGAGAGAGAGTAGATATAGCCGAGGGCGCATGAGTAATGTAGTTATCGAGTCCCGGGCCGGTACGCGACGCGACGGGCCTCCCGGACGTAAATTACTTAGGACAGCCTCCGATTATCGGTCGGTGTTGCGTATAGTTACGTGCGACTGCAAAGGCTGCGGAAACTTCGAGGCTAGTGCTGATTCGGGGATGAGATTGTACAGAGAGTTTGGTTATCCAAAAGTGCTAAAGTAACTGTAGTCTAGTAGTTTAGGAGAAAAATTGCATTGTCCTTATGAAAGAATGTACTCTTGGTCAAATACTGGATGAGTATTAGTTGTAGAGACTAGTAGTCCAGGCAAACGTTAAAGGACAAGCGATAGGATCAGGTTGGAATGATAAGAACGGGCCAGTGCGACATTTTTTTCTCGAAAAAAAAATTACACAAGAAATATAAACTATTCGACAAACTCAAGACATTTCAATGTAATAATCATAATCATAAATTTGAAAGATTTGAATAATTTAAAGATTGTGCTTTTAAAAACATACGTAAATGTGAACATTTTGTACCCAATCAGAATTATTAATTAGTTGATTTAATCTCTCAACGTATCACTTGAAATGTGTTCCATACAAAAGCGGCCAGTACCATGACATCAAATATCCATGTATATCTATTCATAAATTTGTCTTGTTGTACATGAATACGACGTAGTACACGTGCATATACATATCAAATCTACAATATGCACCATTTAATGCATACAAACGTCTATAAATAAAGAAGTGTGCTGCCATGATACTGACCAAAATATGACGGTTTTGTAAAATTCACTCACATACAATATTCAGCCAGAATAGGGCCAAACTGTTAGTACTGATAGATTTTAAGAAACAGCAATAAACTATAGTTGAGAAACATTAAAGGTTTTAAAGTATTTAGTATAAGCTTCGCTACTACTAGTATAACATAAATTTTTATCAGTAATAGGTCTTAGTTATTAAGGAATGAACCGGCATCTGGTTCTTCTCACCCCTAATCCATTAAGTACACCTAGAACAATACAAAATGGATAAAAAGTATATTTATTTAAAAGAGAAAAACTCGCCCTTTTCGATTTCAAAGTTGGCTTTTAAAACAAGGTCAGCTACCCTGGTAGAAATTTAGCTAGAATGGCTGATTAGCTTATCAATTATTAGCCAGATTAATAAGCTATTGATAAGTCAAATTATAGCTAATATCTGGCTAGAATCTGCTTAAGACTATGCTTTAAGCAAGAACGTATTTTGTTTGCAAATCTAACCTATTTATATTTTGTTTTGAAAATTTATTAGTTTTTAAAAATATACATTATTATACTTTATTGAATGTTCAATAGAGTATGCCGTAAAATAAATATTTTTATCAACAAATAGCAACTTACAAGATTATAGAAATATGTATATGCAATACTAAAAGTATTTGATAACTAATAATTTCGTAATAAATTTTTTTTTAAATTTTGTAATAAATCTTAATTGTAAAACTACAAATATTTGTTTACCAATTCTCCAAATTTCGTCATAACTTACATTATTCTGTTATTATTGTTATTTTTAAAATAACAATAATTATATGACTACATGCATTCTATTATTTATAACATAAATTTCTTTAATAAAGACACTTAAATTTTGCTGGGGGCTTTGGTACTTTTTGTGTAAATAATACTTTTTAAATGCACGCGTCGTAATATAAACAAATAACCTAACCTCCATTACTACTAGACATTTAAGGTACATATTTAACTTTAATTTAGTAAAATACTTAATGTAGTATGATTAGAATTGCGTATTACTTTGATTATTATAAAACTGTTAGTATTCCCATTATTAATTATTACATAAATTACTTAGTTTATCAATTTTATATTAACTAGAATATTAAGCAGAATCTAGCTAGAAATTAGCTAAAAAGCATGTTATTTTTAACTGATTTCTAGCTAATTTCTTAACCAGAATTAAAGCAGATTTAGAAATTCTAGCTAATATTTGGCTAGAAACCAGCTTAGATTTCTACCAGGGTATGTATTTCAAAAAAAGAAAATTTGCGCCTATTTTGGATAGAAATATTTCATTTTCGTCGAAAAATTAAAACAATCTAAATTCATAATCGTATGGAAAAGTCTTTAGAAAAGCCTCTTTTAGAACATATATTATGCTTCATCGATTCTGCACATTTTCTAGAAAAGAAACCAATCGACATTCATGTGGTCGCTTAGGCAGTAATGTGTCTTGCGCAGATGACCGTATTTTATGAGTACTTCGCGGAGGCCACATAAACTTTTATTATTCTTTGGATTTTTGAGTTCTCAAGACGAGAAATAAAATCTTGTTATTGCTATGTTTCTTTATAAATTATAACATGATATTGATATACAAATAAATTATGTTCTAATCCTAGTAAATTAGTGGAATCGGCATTTTATCGTTGCTTTAGTTGACTCTAAAATTAAATCACATTTTTAAGCTCTGGTTGACATACAATTTGATGGATACCATTTAAAATAAACAGTATGAAAAGGTAGATTTTTAAGGGTGTTGTTGCTGCTAGTATGTTTTTATTTTGTAAATGACACTTTAAAAAATAAAATACAGTTTTTATCTTTTAATTTTATCATTCGGTGAGATTTCAAAACTAAAACAGACTTACTTCAGTTAAAGAAATGATTTTTCTAATAGTAATTTAAAAAATTAACTTAAGATTTTGAAAATAATTGGTTGTTAGAATACCTATTGTGTTAAAGTTTAGTAGTGTTTTATCGATAGGATCAATAAAAACAAAACTATTCAACCTATTAAACTATAATTTTTTGAGATTCATCTACGAATTATATTATGCCCTTAACCAGAATTACGTTTTTTTAATAAAAATTGGATATTCTTTCTAACAATGAGAAGAAAAAAAAAACTTTACAGTTCCAATATCTAAAGTTTTCAACAGCCGGAATTGTATTTATTCATGGCATACAAATATGGTGAAGGTCCCGGCGATAACGGAATTTATACAGACTAAAAATCTTTCCACGTTTTTTGGCTAACAATAAACGTATTTTTTGCAACACAAATACCTTTTTACTGCGTACTATTAAGAAAATAATCATATCTTTACGTACAGTAAATTTTGTTCTCAACGCAGAGATACATTCTTAACGTTTCTGAAATTGCGGGGATCAAACGGTTACTAACCCTGCACTCGGGGGAAGAAGCCCACTCGATAATCCAGTGGGCGCGAGCTGCCGGAAGCAGGCTTTTCTCGCTGTTTTTTCTTCTCGCCCTTAAACGGCCCAGAACCCTTCAGACCGCGAAGCCAGTGGATTAGGTTAGATCCGCCGCTTCCGATATTAAACGCCGTAAAAACACAGCCTTTAGTCTCCCACCAGTGTGCGTGTGCGTACACGTGCACTTGTCGTAGTTCGGATGGGGGAGCGAATGAAACGAGTCTCTCTATCTCTGGGTCGCATCGTATTGTGGCTTTCTTCGGATTTTCCTTATATCCCTGTATTCTCTCTCTCTCTCTCTCTCTCTCTCTCTCTCTCTCTCTCTCTCTCTCTCTCTCTCTCTCTCTCTCTCTCTCTCTCTCTCTGTTTCTCTCTCTCTCTCAATCTCTCTCTCTCTCGCTCTTTCTCTGTGTCTTTCGCTGTCTCTCCTTTTCTGTAGCTGCGTCTTTATCTCGAAAGCAGTTAGATAGCGCGGGCGGAAATTTTTACGACTCCGTGAGTGTGCAAAGTTTGCATTTTCAGAAGAAGAGCAAATTCCGCAGAAAAAATAGTCCTTCGAGCCGGATACGAATTTTACGGCGGATTATTTATATGAAAACGTGGCCGGGCACGCATGTATGCGCGCTTTCGAACTCTACGATTCGCGCTTAAATGCGTGGAGACTTTAGTGTGCTATTTAACGGTATTATTAGCCGATAAATATTTGCGCGCGGGTTTAAAGCACTCATGCGATATATAAATCAACATTTAAAAGCAGAGAGAGAGAGAGAGAGATTTTGTTTAGGAGAATTTAAGCGTGTTCTAATCCTTCGTGGCGACAGTGGCCACGTACGTGCACTAAATTCGGACTCGAGTCATTAAATTTATTTTTATTCTTCGCCCTAAACGAATGCACCTCATTTGAAAGTTCGATCGATACAAATATTTCAATCACTTTTCTCTGCTGTCGTTAAAACTCCATCGTTTATGTTTCTGTGTTATTCAGTTGGAGGAATGAAGTCAGGTATATAAGAAGTGAAGTATAATTTATAAGTTTGTTTTGCCACCCTATAATATCGACTTTTCATAAAAAAGCTATTTGTAAACAAAACGCTTTTTCGTAATAGTGTCAGAGACGTTCTATTTCTATTTTTATATTATTTTAGAAATGTTTTATATTTGTAGTTGTATAAAAAAAATTATTTTACATTGTACTTTATTTAATTGAATAACAGGTTTGCATACGTAGAAAACATGACACGCTTTTATATTTTAATTAAAAACAAAAAGAAAAATATTACTCTTATTGAAGATTTCTCTGAAAATGTATGTTCTTATTGAATTTGTAAATCAAATACGGTATTGTTATAAATAAAAATAGTATGCAAGCATTGCGCCGTAACCAAGAAATATCTATCTCATACATCAACAGTTTCTCAGTTCATTATCGAGGCACGAATTTCCACTCGCACCAAACTAGCCATTATTTGCCAACTTCTCGGGCAAAAACTCTTTTTTTTTTCGAAATTTGATGGATCAAAGGGTCGCAGCTAAATGCCAGAGACAACGATTTAATGAAATTTCGAAGTTTAGCTTCTCGCGCTTGCGCCGTGGCGCGCGTATCCCCAGGGCCGCGGCATGGCGCGCCGTCGTCGTCGGAGGATATTGAATTTCAGGCCTGCGAAAGAAAGTCTTGATGAAGCTTGAAGAAGGCACTCGTATATATATGTCGCAGGGGGGAGGGGGCGACAAAGGAAAGACGGCTCATGGAATTGATTTTCTATGAAACCGGTCCTTTGCTGCCCTGCATCTTCGAGAGTTCACTCAACTTGAGGAAATAAGGGATCTTCAAGAGTATACGCAAAAGCTTTTCTCCCGCCTCTCTCGTCTTTCTTTATATAGGGGGATTCCGATAGTATGTATTTCGTCGTTTCATCATTGTTTCGATACTTTTAGGGGCGTTAAACATTCTATAATTTTGGAAAAATGAAATTTTTCTATTGCATTTTCAGCAACATGTATTAAAACGAATCTAAATTTCATAAAACTTAAGTACGATTCTTCTGAAAGTATCTGTTCTTATACTTGCCACAGAATATCAAGAGCAAATATAAGTAGTAGGTCTCATTTTATTAAAATAGATGTGATTCTTAAATGAATGTGGGAGTTTAAAAGAGAACTTAATATAAAAAAATGTTATGAGTAATCAAATACGAAATTTTGGTTTTTGTTCAGGTATTTAGACCACTTTTACTATTATTAATCACATGTATCTTGGATAGAAAATGAAGATAACTGTTTTCTGAATAAATTTGGACTTGCTATAATCAAATACGTTAATTATTAATATAAAAAAATATTTTCTCCTTCTTACCGTGAAAATTATTTTTGTTTTAATATTCCTTGTTATAAAATGTAATAAAAATAAATTAGATATATAAAATCTGAGAGGTTTTTTCAGTGCCCTTAACGAACGTCATAGTTAATACTCTCGGTTTGAATAAATGGCAAAAGTAGCAAGCTGATTCTCGGAATCTCGCAATTATTTTCTGGAAAAAAATGAGGCGAATAATTGTCAAGTTTAAGTGGAAATCTTAATAGAATTACAACTGCGAGGTCTCTTAATTAATTCAAGGAACGAGAGCAAAAACGTCGGCATTTCAATATTCGACGGCATCAAATTGTGCGCTCCGCTTTTTGCCTCTCCCCAAGACTCGTCCGTATTATATCTTTCTTTCTCCGATTGCGCCTCGCTTCCATCTCTGTTGCTATCTTTCTGTCTGCGCGACGAGCCACACACCAGTCTACCGCACGGCAAAGTATCTCCGCTGCAGGGAGAATCGAATTAACGGTTGGTTCATTGATGCCGAGTTCTACTTTTTTACGATTAAGTGTTCCTTCGTTTCCTCGATTTTACGAGACATTTACTTCCATTTGCTTTCTTGATTGTAATAAGTTTTTCCTTTCTTGCGATATTCAAAGTTACGAAGACGCTACGGCATTTTGCCTTTTGCTTTATCCGTTATTAAAGTTAATTTGAACTTTGTAGTTTAAGCAAAACTTTTAGCAGGGTTGAGCAATGTTAATTGAATTACTATAAAAGTAATTTTACAAAAGGCTGTTTCTTTTTCGTTTCGTTTTCTCGAAATAGTACGCTGAAAGTTGAAAAAGATAAAATTATCTCTGGCGTAAGCGGAAAGAAGTAAAGAATTCCTGTCCTCCTATGTTAACGAGTATGCCACAAAAGAACGCGCGCATACGTATATTTATAAAATTCATATCTTCAAAGGACTTACCTCCAGAATGAAAATAAAAATGAAAATATAGAGCGTAAAAGGAAATCCACTTTGCAACAATCAACTTTTGAATACTTCCATGACTGTTATATATTTGTTGACTCGAAAGCGTATATAGATGTATTTCTCTCTTGAGACCGAGCTCTCCCGACATTTTGCTGTAATCTTTTTAACTTTTATGCATAGAAATACCGAAGTTCGCATGTTACATTTTTAGATAATATATGTGACTTCCACGAATTTTAATTTCAGTACACAGTTTTTAAAAAAATCAATAATCAGAGAAATGATTTAAAACCAGCAGGCACACAATGGTTTCTGTTATTGTATGAGATTATATTTTGTTAATATAATATATTGATTTAAGAATAATTCAATAAGTCACATAAATATTTGTTTATTAGTAAATGATGTCATTCAACAGAACGAAATTTCGCTATTCCATGAAATGTAGTTAAATAAAATAAACTATTTAATAATCCCAATATCGTACACTACCTATGCCCTATAAGTCAGTGACAATTTTAGAACGCGTTTAAAACATGATAAAAATAATTGCTTTACGTATTCATTTCTTTATAATTAGTAATTGTTCAGTGCTAATCTCAACACCTGATTAGGTCATCATTCTAATATATTTCCTTATGATATGATACATACATATTCTTATTCAAAAATTTCATATGAGAATTATATGGGATCCCACGTAAGATTTCACCTGTGGACCAAGGGGAATCCATGTTAAACCTATGCGAGACTCATGTGGGAGCTATGTGGGATCCATATAGAAATTATGTGGGTTCCCAATAAATGTATTTAGATGTGAATTTCTTCTAGAAAGTTCTATGGGTCTTATGCGGGATTCATGTGGGACCTACATACAATGATAAATTTTCGATTAATTTTTCATAGTTCCATATGGACGCATGAATAAGTGATTTGAAGTTTTTCAAATTAAAACTACAGCTCTCCAAGAATGGAGGTGTATTCAGAATGTAACATCTGCATGATGTTTCCCAAATAAGCCTCAATTATACATGGAAAGTAGGTGTTTCAATTAAAAGATTTGCGAATCTATGTTCACGTTTTCATGTGACAGCCATATAGGACCCTAAATAGATCATTGAAATATAATTTAATAATAATCCATGTCTCACATGGCTTTCATACGATTTCCCAGCAGGGAGTCAAATCAAAATTCCTTATAGGATACTACCTGAATCTTGCATGGCCTATATGTAGAATACCATATGGAATGATATATTGTTCCTATGTGACATTTTTAGTAAGTGATTTTTTGCAAGTATTTTTAAATTTAATACGTGATTAATAACGTAATTAATACCTTGATTAACATATATTTTTACTTGACAACTCTTGTTTCGATATACAAACATTAAAACCACAACTCCTTTAATTACGAAAACTGCTTTGAATCGTTATTCCGAGAATTTCAGGCAGCCACAGATCTAATTATAAGTAGGTATAACAGAAAGCTCTAAAACATGCCTTTTATTGCATATACGAGTACAACATGCAGCATTTTAATGGGCACGCGCGTTCCCATCACCGTTTGTATGCACATTACGCGCGATTTTGATGCCTATTACCGACGTTTGCGCGCGAGCTGGAATTCAGGACGAGCGTGGCGAGCTTTCGCGCGGTGGCGATTCCCTTCGGACCCGAGCCACGTTCTTTATCCGACAGGTAAATAGCTTTTGCAGTTTGAAAATGGGTATATATACGCTTATGATACAGGAAGAAAGGTTTGGTGTTTTTCAAGCTCGAAAGGTATCTATTCGAAAAAACGGAGCAAAAGAATTGTATATAGACTTGCTCTTTTCTTGGCTGAAGCTCTTTTCTTACTTGTCACGAAATCTTTTAACGTCATTTACGGACGATGCTCTCGCTTTCTCCTGCAGACTTGTCACGAAGCTTATAATGTTCTTTTCTCGAACTGTCCTTCGACATTTCTCAATGAAATCGTATTATTCTGGATTGAAAGAAGGATGCCCATGCGGTACCAGGTAGAACGTTGATAGAGGATAAAGAATATGAGCATAAAGAATGTATAAAATCTTAAGCAATTAAACAATAATTTCCTTCTGTCTAAAGTAAAAAAGTGAATAAATTAACTTTTTTTCATTTTTACCACTTAATGTTTGATAACACTGTTGCAACGCCGTTACCCTAAGCGGGTCCTGGGCGTAGTCGTCTAGAGCGGACGGGTGGGTGCCTATCACCACTACACAGCGCGTCCTCAGGTTGCGGATAGAGGAACGACCCCTGAGAAAGAGGTTAGCTGCGAATAAACTGAATAAGCAGTCGCGGACAGCCGATAGGCCCAGGCGTGGGTGTGATGAGCCCGTACTGGCGAACGCATTCCCCAAAAACATCATACATTCCGTTAAAAGTTTCAATTTCGTGAATGACCGACTCTTGTATATCATCATCGAAGGAGCGTGGTATAATTACGTGATTATTAACGTCCACTGTCCTACGGAGGACAAAGAGGAAGAAGTCAAAGATCTTTATTATGAAACTTTAGAGCAATTAATCGATCAATTCGCGTCTTACAATACCAAAATAGTAGTGGGGGATTTCAATGCTAAAATAGGGAGAGAGGAAATGTTTAGGCCCACTATAGGCAAAGAAAGTCTGCATGAAACCAGCAACGATAACGGTATTAGGGTCATAAATTTCGCGGCCCCAAAAGATCTTATAGTCAAGACCACGTGCTTCAAGCACAAGGATATACACAAGGCAACGTGGACATCGCCGAACGGGGCCACACACAATCAAATCGATCATTTTCTAATTGATAAGAAGCGCCACACCAATGTACTCGACGTAAGGACTTATAGGGGGGCGGATTGCGACTCGGATCATTATCTAGTAGTAGCCAAATTAAGAGCCAGATTAGTAGCCGGTCAAAATAGTAAGCGAGCGAACAAAGTAGAAACCTTTGATATTGGAAAACTACGAAGCGGGGTAGAGCGAATCAAGTACCAAGTAGAAGTTAGCAACCGATTTCAGGTGCTCGAGGAAACGGATTCACAGACGGGAGTAGATGACGATCCGAACTGTTTATGGGGGGGCTATCGAAAAAACTATAAAAGGGGCCGCGAACGAAGTACTGGGTAAGAAAAAAAGGCCGAAGAGCAAACCATGGTTTGACGAAGAGTGCGAACTCTGGTTTGAAAGGCGCAAGAAGGCTAAATTAGATAGCGTACACAATGAAAGCGGTAGGGCAGTAGAAGAATACCATGAAATAAGAAAGCAAGTTGGTGTGATTTACAGAAACAAGAAGCGCGAGTTTCAGAAAAATGAGATTAGAAAAATAGAAACTAATAGAAGGGAAAACAATCCGCGCGAGATGTACAAAGGAATAAACGCTATTAGGAAGGGTTTTCAGAGTAGATCGCAGTTAATGAAAGATAAGGACGGGAACCTCGTAACAAGCGAAAATGAACTATTGAAATTATGGAAAGACTATTTCGATATAGTATATTACGACACTGTTGTGGGAGATGGTTTTCTACCTTGCTGAAAATCGAGCAAGGTAGAAAAACACCTCCCACAACAGTCTCATACAATATTTTATAGCACAACAACCTCAAAATCGACAATAAAGTTGGCATTTTGAGGTTAGTGTGCTATAAAGTTATTAAACGTGCATGAAAACTTCGAGGAAATGGGAGACGAAATCCACACTGCTGAACTCCATATGGACGAAATGACGTACCAAGAAGTAGAGGCCGCGATTAAAAAGCTAAAAAACAATAAGGCCGCAGGAAACGATTGTATACCAGCTGAACTACTTAAATATGGGGGCACCGCGCTTACATCTAAAATTTTTGATCTTGTGTGTGCTATTTGGAGAAATGAAACAATACCAGAAAATTGGAAAGAATCCACCATCATACCGATCTTTGAAAAGGGAGATAAAACAGACTGCAATAACTACCGGGGAATCTCACTTTTAGCTACCTGCTACAAAGTTCTGTCAAATGTAATACAGGCCAGACTCACACCATTCGCGGAAGATATAATAGGAGATTATCAGTGTGGATTCCGGCACAACAGGTCGCCGAGCGATCAAATGTTTACCATAAGACAATTATTAGAGAAAAAGTGGGAATATTGCGAAACTATACACCAGCTATTTGTGGACTTTAAGAAAGCGCACGACTCTGTCAAACTAAGCAAAATGTATGAAATCCTAGTGCTCCTTGGCGTACCAAAAATCTCGTAAAATTAATTCAAATATGTTTGAACGGAAACACTGGAAAGGTCCGAGTAGGCGGTAATGTATCCGAATCGTTCATGATACGCGACGGTTTGAAGCAAGGTGACGGGCTTTCAACGGTACTCTTTAACTTGACGCTAGAGTATGTTGTTAGAAAAATGCGGGCTAGCGAGCTAGGCGCAACACTCAACGGAACAACGCAGATTTTAGGCTATGCTGATGACTTGGATATAGTGGGAGATAATGGTGAAACGGTGGCGAGAAACGCGGAAATCCTTATAAATGCGGCTAAAGACACGGAGTTAGAAGTGAGCGAATCGAAAACGAAATATATGATCATGGATAAACTGGGCATTCGCGAAGGAGAGGGGGATCTCAGAGTCGGAAATTTCACTTTTGAAAAGGTTAGCGAATTCAGATATTTAGGTACAACTATAAATGATCGAAACGAAATTAAAGCCGAGATTAATAAGAGACTTCATTCGGGTAATGCCTGCTTCTACGCTGTGAATAGATTACTTAAGCCAAAGCTACTGTCGAAAAATGTCAAAATAAGGATATATAGGACTATAATAATGCCGGTAATCTTGTACGGGTGCGAAACCTGGGCGCTCATTAAAGCGGAAGAAAATCGTTTTAGGGTATTTGAAAATAAGGTTCTGCGGAAAATATACGGGCCAAAGAAAGATGAGGAAACTGGGGAGTGGAGGAAACTGCACAATGACGAGCTACATAATTTGTACGCGTCACCAAATATTAATAGAATAATAAAATCACGGAGACTAAGATGGGCAGGGCACGTGGCAAGAATGGGCGATGATCGTACGGCAGCACACAATCAAATCGATCATAATGAAAGCATAATGAAAGTAAAACCGAAAGCAACGCGATCTGTAGGTAGACCTAGACGCAGATGGGAGGATAACGTAAAAGCAGACAAAACTGAAATTGGGCGGGAGGGCGCGAAATGGATCGGGTTGGCACAAAATAGGGAAACGTGGAAGACTTGCGTAGATGAGGCAATAAACTTTCGAGTTCGAAATGCCATTTAAAAAAAAAAAAAAAATGTTTGATAACATGAATTTATTCAATAAAAACTGCAGCGTTGTATAGGAAATATGGACCGTTGTAGATTTCTGGCAGCATTTACAATTTAAATAAAGCTCACTGCTTTGAGACTACTTATGGTTACAACGTAAAGATCCCTAACAAAGAAACCGTCCTTTTATACATAGTCGGTATATCACAATAATATAAAAAAGAAAATATTGCCTTCTCAACCCAGGGGAAACGTGATCTCAAATTTTAAAAAGCTGCACTAGTCATAGAAGATTACAATCTTTCAGAGCATTTTTGGCCACTATCCCTTGGTTTTGTCATGTTTCTTCATGATTTAATAAACTACTATATATGTCAGAAAGGTTTCATTGTAGTTGGAGATTTTAACATAAAAAATGTTACCATGGATATTCTTATTCTACACGATTTATTTCGTTCATACTACATGGATAAATGTATCTACTGTAGAGTAAAAATACCCTACATAATCCTTTAAAAACAGAAATATATAATATGTGAAATGAATGAATGTTTAAGCCTCGATTAAAAATGAAGTATCATTATTGGTCATATAACTGTTCTAATTTACGTTTACGTCAGACTTAACCTAATATTTGTGTATAATCAGCTGTAGTTAGTTGTCTTTTCTCGAGATAGTGTATGAAACTATACTTCATAGAGCGTCAAATCTTTTTCATCAGTTACGCCACCTACGTTTTAAAATGGAAACATTATATCTATATATCTATTCAAAAAAAATCTTTGAGAATTTATTTATATTTTAAGAAAAAATATTTCAACACCCACACTCTATCATTAATGTAAAATGTTACATCATTAATATTAATATAAATATACGCTTCGGAAAGTTCATATGTGTATGGCAGTAAATAATTTATTATAAAAATAACGAAGTTAATATAAACAAAGATGTGCACGTAAAAATGTCACGTGGTCGGATTAACGCATAAAATCAAAATGCACTTTTTACAAATTCCAATCAAACACGCTTAAAATGGAAGAACACGAATAGAGCTTTTTCCAAAATCTAGTACAGTTTACCATGCAATACTCAACAATGAATCACAAATGTTAGTAATACCCAGCTAAATACTCAGTGATCAACCGCGCATATCTTTACAAATTTTATTAGAAAATTCCCTCCGCTCAGCTAACTGGGGCTCTTTCGACCAGTGGGCCGCGCGCTAATGCGACGGATTAAGGTCAAAACTCGGTTTGAGCGCGCGCTCGCGTAAAATATACGCGCAATTTACTAGTACAAAGTGCCAAGTTTAAAGATTCATTAATTTGTGCGCGTACGCACGTATACGAAATATGTATTATAAACGCCGAGCGTACACATGCAAATCCATTCATTACATTAATGCCACTGCCGCGCCGCCGTGCGCGCAGAGCGAAACGTATGTGGGTCAATCCCGGCGTAAGCCGGCAGCTTTGAGCCTGGGCGCTCTCGCGCGAGTGTAAACATTTTGCAAAAATAAAAAATAATACGACTCTTCGGTTTATAAGGGCGCTTGATGTAATTATTCCGGCGTTATGGCTTAGATTATTATCAAAAAATGCGCGGGGTATCGGGATGAAGGTTAGGATCATTAAAGCGCGTGAACGAATAAACGGGAATGAGAACGAAAGGTTTATGTGATAAGCCGCGAGGGTGCAGAGTATCGTTTTGGGCAAGTATTCGCAAATATTCCGTGTACAGCGTGTTTTGCGGAAATTTTCGATATGCGTGCGAAATATTCATTGATTTCTGGTAGGAGATAATATTTGTAATCATATAAAGTGAATCTGTGGAATAAAATTGGAATTATAACGAATCGTTATTTCATGCTTAGCAGAGAGGTATGGATATTGAGAAATGCTGATAAAATAAAAAGTGTTCTTTAGCGCGTTTTCAGATTTTTAGCATCAAACGTATAAAGTTAATCATCGTAAATCGAATGGAACTACAAACAGAGTGATAAAATATAAGAACGGTAAAACTAATGCATACCTGTATTTCCTTTTATTCCTTCCGTAGGTTTTAAAGAATATAGAGCATTCGAAAATCTAGCTTTCGTAATTTAATCACTTATGGGACTGCCGAATTTTGTACTTTAATGCAGTATGTATAGAAATAATATATAGTGTCATAGTTAAAACTCCAAATAGTCATTCAATTTCACTTAGTAGTCTACAAATAAGTATAAACTAGTCCAGGTTGAATACGTGTTTGCAATTAATTTTAAAATGTTTAGTTACCTATTTATGTTTTCTTTTTTGCTTTTAATTATTAATCTATCTTTCTATTCATGGTTTTCTTTAAATAAATAACAAAATAAGAAAATGTATTTAATGAGATTTAGGCAATAGCACTTTTAGTTAAGCCATTCTAGTATCATTCTAGCCAATTCTATCAAATCTCTGGTATTTTATGTAATTACTTTAATGTCACAAGATATTAATATTTTTTACTTTAAGAACAAGGAGCTCACAACAAGTAAACCTCAATTTTTTGATAATTTTATTGCAATAATTTGTTGTACAAAAATTGTTTTAATACTTATATAGCCTTTACATTTGTTTCCGATACTTAAAAGAATGTTACAGAACATAAAGCTTTGAACTCTCTATGATGTGCTATCGAAGCACTCTAAAAATTTCAGACATAAAAACAGTTACTTTTCTCCATTCGTTCGAGTAAACAACAATACACAGCTCACATCGCAAAAAAGAAACTGAATAGCTAGTTAAGAAAAGAGTTTCTTTTATACAAAAATACATGTTTTTGAATTAATTTATCAATAAAATTTAATTGAAATACACATTTCTTAAATGCTAATAAATATTTGCTAGTCCGTTAATGGAGAAGACCTGGGCTAAAGCCTAAAAAAGATTGTTTTTTTTTTATTAGTCCGGAAAACTTTTTATTTTTAAAAGTTATCATTCTAAAAAATTTGATACTATCAAAACTTAATAATAAATTGAATTTTACCGGTGTAAAACCTCAAAATCTTGATTCTACACGTTACAATAAATCACTATTTTCAATAGCATATTTACTAAAGGAACTTTGTTCCTCACAAGATTCTAAGTAACATGATTAACCAAAATATATTTTTCGACGGTTATTCGATTCCTTTTGACGTATATTACAAAATGATCGAAGCACTTTTTTATTAAAATTTTTTTTATATTTCATTTTTCATAGAAACAATTGATTTTTTGCAAATTTTATCTTAATTTTTTAAAAGTAATTAATTGGATATACGTAAAAGAATAATAAAAGTTATCGAAAAAGTGCTCCGCTTATATTATAATACATGTCAAAGGAGACGAATACCGTCGAAAAAAATGTCGTTTATCATGTCACCTAGAATCGTGTGAGAAACAAAGTCATTTTAGTAAACGTGGTATTGATAATAGTGATTTATTGTGACGTGTAGGATCAACAATTAGAAGTTTTACAATGGTAAAATTTAATATATTTTTAAGTATTAATAGCATACAAATTTCAGAATGATAACTTTTAAACATAAAAGGTTTTCTGAACTCATAATAAAAAATATTCTTTTGGGTTAACCCTGGCCTGCCCCCTTAAAGTAAAATTAGACAAACATAAAAGGTATTACGCTTTTTCTCCATTTTCCTTGAATGAGCGCTTCTCCTAGTGATACGGTAGCGAGGCGTCGAACTGCGGTTCAAAATCTTCGTTGAGTAGCTCTCGTCCACCTACCCGGATTTTCCCACTAACTTGACGAGAACTCTGATGTAGCCTCTCTTGTGGCTATATTGATGTTTCTTACAGAGACTAGCACATTTCAAATTTCTCAAACAGTGCTAGTTCTTTTCATGGAACTCAGTGAATTACCAAACAGCAGCAAATGTCTATTGAATTAAACATTGTTTGCTAATTTCATAATAACAAGTAATTTCCTATGTAACATAGAAAGTTGGATATTATAACATTTTTATGGGGGTAGTTATGTAGTGGTATTTATGCATACATATTTTAGATTATTTAATGTATTTCACAGTATTTTTCGCATTCCTGCAAAAACAATTGACCTTTATTAAATTTTAAGTATTAAGGAATCGCATTTTAATGGTTATTTTTACTCTGCGAATTTATAAATATTAAAAATAAATGGTTACAATGCGATAGTTTCGCTCTTTCGCTCTAAAGAAGAGTGAAACTTCTAGGATAGACAGTAAGAAAATATCGTGCATATCTTACATTTTCTGTGAATTTACTTTTTTAGCACATGAAAAATGAATAAGTAGTTTTAAAATCTGCACTGCAGCCAATGGTATACGAAGCAATTGTTTCCCTAATCAACTTTTCAGCTGTGGATTAAAGAATACGTGGTGAAAAGAGATCAGGCTACATTTAATATAAATAATTTAGCAAAAATACACTTCAAATCTGCACTACGAATAAAAACTCCCGCATACTAGAGTGAAATCACTTGAATCATCCTTGGAATAAAATCTCATTCCGAAGGAGTGAAATTTTACTTTAACAGGTTTAGCATAAACTTTAACCCTTAGACCTGAAAAAATCTGGTCATGTACATTCCAATTCATAATACTCAGGACGTCAATAAGAATCAATCACTTCAAAGGTTAAAAAAACCTTCCCGCTCTATAAATAATTATATATTTACATTCTTAGAGCCTACCCATTTCAATAGCCACGGGCTCTAAAATGATCAAAGCAGCCATATGTCTCAAAAATAATCACCACCTTCCGAGTAATCCAAGACCCGCCAGTCTTCGCGCTACAAAGGAGCTCGCGGGCCCCGATCTCGCCGCATGCACTCGGCATATGTCGCGCTCGCTCGCCGGCTACGCGTGCATGCCGGGATTCCAGGGGGCGAGCTCCTGCGGGTGCGAGCGTCGAAATATTCGATGCGTTTCCGCAGCGGGGCCACGAGCGCTGACACAAATTGACCTCGAGCACATACACACACACACACACACACACACACTCACACACACTCTCACACACACACACACATAGATGTCCCTGGGGATCGAGGCGCAGTAGCCCGCGCGCCGATTCGAGCCTCGATATTCGCGCCCGGCCCGCACCGATATTATCCCCGCAGATAGCTGTCCGATCGCCGCACCTGTGCGTGGGGGGAGGGGGGAAGGGTGTATCGTGTATCGGGGTGATTAGAGTGGAATTTTGATTTGATGGATGGATCGGGGAATGATTTTGATTAGATTTGTTGTAGTTAGGGGTGTCGTGTGTCTGGGATTTGGTTGAGTGTTGGGGATGGAAATAGCTCGTTTTGTGGGAATGGTGGGAGTGTGAAGGAAGAAGAAAGAAGTCATGGAGGATGGTGGAGAAGCTGTACATTTTGTGAAAATTAGTGTTGAAGAGTAGAACATCTTTTTTATATGTGAAAAGTTGATTTTCGGAGAATTAACTATTTCATATAATTTGCTGATTCAAATTAGTTCTGGTAAACCGTTTGAAGGGATTCTCTTGAAATTCTGTAGAGTTTTTGCAAACTACATTTTGAATCAATTAAAGGTACGGTTTTAAGAATAAACAAGTTTTAAAGATTGAAAGTACACTTATAATTAGAAAATGGTTCAACAAGGTAATGTTTTTAATAATTGAATATTATGAATAATATATTTTTCTTACTTGTTGACCTAAACTAATTTCGTACTATTATTCTTCATTTTATAGCTTTGATTCTGTACATTTTGGTAACAATGCCGATGGTACTCCAGCAGTTAAGCAACAAATCAACAATTCAATTTGATTAAAAAATACTTTCTACCATTGATCACCCAAGCTTTTCTAATTTCACGCTTCACTTAAATGTAAAATCACACTGACCAAAAAAACACCCAAACACGAGCCACTACCCCATCCGTAATACGCCAGAGGGCATTACACTGCAATATCCCATACTACTATTGTATCCCACACCGTCAATCTCGTCATTTATGCATCTCGTTTGGAAAACAACGAGATATCCCTGTTTGCCGGCGATCAACATATAATGCGAAAATGTCACCCTGTCCTGCAGTCTTGGCTGCTACTACTGGTCGAACTTCCAGTCCGCCTCGCAATTTGCATACACCGCGTTCGCCCCCGAAACCCTCACCAAGCCGCAGTCGAATTTTCAATTTTATTCGTCCCTCGTGCGCACATCCAGAAAAAAAACACTGCGCGATTCAGCGCACGCTTTCTCTTGCCTACGAGGAGGGTAAATTTAGTTTTCGCACAATCGGCCGCGGTAATTGATTTTTCTCGTCGCCCGCGTCGCGTCGCGTGTTTGCGAATCTATTAACTGTGGCCTATGCGAGGAGTATTTGCGCGCGTGTGTATGTGTGTGTACGTACGCTATGCGTTTGAAACATACGCGCGAACGTAGGTAGAAAAAACTGCGGTGCAGAGGAAATGCGCTTGGCTGGAGGTTTCCGGATATCCGAGTAGAAGCGAATGCTTACCACCGTGTATGTGTAATTCTTTTCCGGTTTATTGCGTGCAAGGGCGAATAATCGAAACGTCGACGAGTGGAGAAGATGATACTTGGGTGCGAGACTCAATTACTAATTCTTTTCAGATTATAGTAGTCGGTTGATTTATTTCTGACACACAAAAGTGTATGTTGAACTGATCAAAATTGAAAAATTTGACGTAGGTCTCTAGCTAAATATCTACCTGAATTAAAAATGACTTCCAGATGAATTTAGCTTGCATTCTAGTTACAAAGTCGAGGTGTATTTTTCAACTCGATTTCCAGCTAGATTACTGGTTATTTCAAGAATCCAGTCAACCCAGGTGGAAATTATGATGGATATCCAGGCGGAAATCCATCTGTAAATCTACGTCAAATTTTTCGGAAGAGTTCGGTTAGAAAAATATAAATAAGAATGAAATAGCTCAGTGTGGTTGAGTGGACAATGAAGTAAAATAGTTTTACTAAATAACTCCACGGAAAGAAGAGACGCGCCGTGCTAGCTGGAAACTGCAGCTATTTTAGCATGAGTAGCTGAAGCAGTGTACTTTTAATATGTCAGTTGTACAATATGGCTGTTGTACACAAACTCCGTTTCACTCGTTTTATTGGTTTTATTGTAAAATCTTATACATTTAAATTTAACATTACACTTTTAAACGTATCGATCATTAACTTTCACAGAATTAACGTGGTAAAGTTTTGAATCCAAACTGTTTGTGAATCTAACCTTATGTTTGTGTCAATCCGTCTGCTTCTCTACGGCTGGAAAGTTCTGCAGAAACTGCAGTCTTTTACAGCCGTACGAACATGAGCACATTGAGGTATACTAGCTGGTATTTATAAAACAGAATCGATGGATCTTTTCTTTACGTATCCATATGTACCTTAGATCGACTACTATGCTAGTCGACTATCGGTTCTACTATCCTGTATCCTTTTATCTATCAAATAAAATTGCTTTAAGCTAAAAATTCTAAAAGAGAAATACGCGCGAGTTACTATATAGGTAGGACCGTAAGTACAAAAATGGGAAGGGTAGCAAAAGTATTATGGGAGAAGTAATGATAAATGTGGAAGGGTTTTACGTAACATAATAATGATATAAACGCCACGCTAAAACCACAAACAATTTTCATGAATTATTAAAAATGTCGAAATACGTAAATCCAAGGTCCCATATGAGATATGAGGATTATCATACGAATGATACTTCCAATATAGAGTTTTAGATTCTTATACTTTGACTTTTTAGAACTTTTCTTATGACTTATTACTTAATATAAATAATATCATAATTTAAGTTCATTTAATAAAGTTTCCAATAAAAACCAAATCACAGATCAACTAATAGAGTCAGGGTCAATAGCTGGGTCATCCACCTAATCCACAGCTCCATTAGGCTTTCCAGTGCACTGTGCAGAAGAGCTTGAAAGTAGGAAAGGAGGCGAGAAATCGCGGAGGAACAGCACGGGAGCAGCCTCGAGCGAGGGAAATTTTCCGGCTCCCGCGAGGGCTAAACAAATATATTCCCGAGCGCACTAGAGCGCACCGTATACCTCTACTCTAAAGTGTGCGCGCGCGAGAGAGAAAGATAGAGAGAGAAATAGTTTAACCGAGGCGAAGGTAAAATGACTTCCGAGTGAAATGGATTTTTCTCCTCTCCAGGATGAATCGGCGTGAAAGAGGAGACGAAGAAGAAGGGGCAAGAGAGAGAAGCGACAGCTGCGAGTGCAGGAGAGACCGGAAGTCGAGTGAGAGAAAGAGCGAGAAAGAGAGAGATGAAGGGAGAAGATTGCAAAGCTGAACATTTAATCCCGACTAAGCTCGGCCGGGTATCGACCGGAGTGCTCGCGCTCGCGCGCGTGGCCCCAGCGACGGAAGGAACTCGTGCAAGTCCGCTTTCTTTAAAGTCGGAGCTCTCCTCCATATCTCTCTCTCTCTCTCTCTATCTCTCTCTCTCTCTAGGCGCTACAACGCGATTCCACTCGTGCGTCGTGCTATTATTTCAGTCGCAGCTGGCATCTATACCCAGCAGCAATATAACCGCTTTTGCGATCATTGCGCACTGACCTCTATATCTATCTCTCTTTCTCTCCTTCGCATTCTTTAT
The DNA here is from genome assembly GCA_949152435.1 of Gastracanthus pulcherrimus. NCBI lineage: Eukaryota > Metazoa > Arthropoda > Insecta > Hymenoptera > Pteromalidae > Gastracanthus > Gastracanthus pulcherrimus. Next base: position 73,691,718 of record OX424572.1, read on the forward strand.
ACTCTATATAGCTCGAGCTTCACTCTCTCTCTCTTCTCTCTATACCGTTAATTCTCTTTTCTCCTCTTGACTTTCGCACCCCAATCATGCCCGCACTGACTCTCTCGCGCGTGGATGTCTTGTTTATCCGATAACTTTGGCATCGCCATCGCTGTTAGTAGGTGGCTCTCTGCCTAATTATCATTATCAGAGAACGTCTGGGAGAACTTCATTTTGGAGGCGCCATTTGTAACAGGTAGAACGAGGCTCTTTCGGGCCCGGTTCCCGTACGTTATAATAAAGACAAACGGCGGAATGCGTTGCCTCGGCTGTTTTGCCGCTGATCGTTATTTGACTTGGGATTATTAATGTACCTACGGTAGCTATTGATTTGCTGAATTAGTTCGCACGTGATAGAGGATTATCATTAATCAGCTTGAATTCTGATAGCCGTCGTCGGTCTGGTTCGCCGTTTGTAGCGATTCGCATTTTTCTTTCTTCTTAATGACATATACTTTTTTAACGTCTCGACTAATCCGGAAATGATCGTTTAGTAAGCTGTAAGAGCCCTATAGCCAACCGAAAGTGATACTCTGTGTACTGGAAGTGGCTTTCTGCTAAATTAATGTTAGCTTGTATTGTCGACGTCTGGCTTTACTGCCTTCTTTTTCTTTAATCTTCTTATTATTACTTCTCGCGGGTTATTTATTGTAATCTGGAAGTGACCACCACTGAATTGGAAGTGAAGTAAAAGTGAGTGGACGTAAATTGAAAGTGACCGAAAGTAAAAATAAACAGCTGAAAAATAATAAGAAATGGTCAGAAGTGACCGAAAGTAAATGAAAAGTGATTAGTAGTGAGTCAAAAGTGGACCGGAATTGAATTAAATGGTAGAAAGTGAATCAAAACTGACCCGAAGTGAATTTAAAATAACTTTTCACCACACTGCGCGTAAAGTGCTGACTGTACGCCCTCTCAGCAGGCCGTGCAGTACCGCATGGACTGCCTAGGGAATAAAGTGACTTGCGCATGCGCGATGCGCCTTTTTCCGCTCTCGGCTGCGTCTCGAGCGGTAAAACAGCGCGTCGCGCGTACACAAGTCACTTTACTTCTAGGCAGAGCATGGGGTACTGTACGGCCTGCTGAGATGCGTACAGTCATTTCTTTACGGGGGTGTGGTGAAAAGTAGTATACGCACCTCTGGACTACAGTAGGCAAGCATGCACTGTGTGAAATGCCGACCTCGCTTCGCTCGGTCGGCAACGTCATACAGTGCGTACATTGCCCACTTTACTCCCTTGATGCATAATGTACTATTAAGTAAATATGAAGTGACCGTAAGAGAATAAAAAGAGAATCAGAGTAACCGAAAGTAAACTCAAACTAATGACTAATTTGAAATTCATTTTATTTTATATCGTAGGATACACTAGTTTGAGTTTTCAATCATTGATTATTAAAGTATATAACAATTTTACGAACAACAAGGAGTATATTAAAAATAAGATTTTGCAAAACAGTCTCCCATAATGGATTTTAATATATTACCTATATATCACTCTTTGTTACACTTTAAAGAAACTCATGTCAAAGCACTATCATTCCCATCCCCACAATTAAAAAACTGTACAACAAAAGTCGTATCCAACTTCGGCAATTTTCCAGCCGGCTGTACCCCTAGCCAGGCCAGAAGAAAATCCAACCTAGCGTACATTCGACACGTGCTGTTCTCGGCTCGCGGCACGTCGCCGTCGTCGTCGTCTACTTTTCCCTGCAACACGTTGCGAAGATTCGCCGCGCGCGCGCGCGCTGTGCACCTGAAGTAGCAGCTCACTCTCCCGGCCCAAGTAGCAAAGAGTACTTGCCAAGCTACTTGAGAGAATTCGCCGAGCGCGCGCCGAGTTTCTGCCTTCCATCATTCTAATTGGCCTCCACTCTCTCTCCCTCTCCGCTCTCTCTCTATCCTTCTCTCACGGCTTACAGAAAATCTCGTGTATTTCCGCGCACGCGCACCTTCTTCTCTGTGTGTGTTTCCCGTGTGCGTCGATGAGAGCGCGTGCCGATATAAATTTTGCATTCCCCCATCGCCCATTCGTCCTCGCATCCATAATCATAAATTCAATAGGAAGATAACAAAGTTTTCTTTTTTTGCTTACCCTCCCGTTTAGCGTCGCTTTTTTTCAGCTCTCTCTCTCTCACGCTCCGCGCATGAATAACGTCGAAACCCGGGCGCGAGTATAAATTTTAAAAGAAAAATCATCCTTCGCGTAATTGCAGACGCGGGCGGGAGGAACGTACTTTTGCTATTTGCTTATATCGTTGTTCGTTCAGCGCGAGGGGGCTGAAAATATTTTTGCGTTCCGAGGTAAGCAGGGACCACTGAATTATTAATGCGCCATCTCCGGCAGCTCGAAATATCGATCGTATTTTACATTTTCGAATGCAAGTTGAAAAGATGCATCCGGCCAGTCGGATCAGAGCCGCTGCTGTCTCGCGCGACCGCCTGTGCGCTTGATTTTCATATTCACTCGACAGGCGGAATAGCGATGCGTTGCTCGGCGCGGTATGCGCGCAAACGTGCACGCGTATGTGGAGGCCAATAATCGACGTCTTTTTATTTTGTACATGAAAAATTCAGGAGCCATGGCTCAACGCCCCACTACGCAGATTTTCAGCCTTTCAGAACGCGTATCAATCAGACGGTATTGAGTAAAATTTTTAAAAAAATGTAGAGGTTGGGTAGAGGTTTTAAATTTGCGGATACGAATTGGGCAGAATAACCCACTTTGGGACACTATGTACTAATTTGAATGGTTTCCAAGTGTCGGTAGTAGCGGTGATTTGGGGGTTTACGAAAGAAGCTAACTTGAAAAAATTGAAATTTATGTCTGAAACTATCTATATTAAGTTCTTAGAGTGTAACAACTATTCTAGAATCTGGCTTAAGGGTACTTTAAAATGAAAACCAGCTTACTTTAAAGTCACCTTTCCTCATATTTGGGCAAGAAACTATTATCTCAAAGAAAAAGTAATTTTAAGCTCTCAGCAGTTCCATCAAGATTTTACCTTTTCGTCGAATGAGAACTTTACTCCAATAACGGAGATTTATTGTTACATGGGAAGCTCGAGTTAATTTGAACTGGACATAGTCATCATAGTGAATATCGTGGCCGCAAAAGAGTAATTTTCCACTCAAAGTCGTTTCATAAAAGTCCACGTTTCATCGAGTGAAAATTAAATCTTATTAAGTGACTTTATATTTGTAAGAGTGAGAAATCAAAAGTGTCTGTTCTAGATGTGAGTGAGCAATTAAGAAGGATAATGAGAAACTGAGAATATCTTCAAGTTTACACTTTTGGAGCTTAAGTGATATGTCACCTTTATTAAGTGATGTTTCAATCGAATCGAGTGAAATTTTTATTTGTATCTAAGACTCACATCTGACTGTAAGACAAGCAATTATTTACTCCCCGTGTAAAAAAATGAGTCTGGGACAAGTCTGGTAAAAGTACGGCTCTGAAAGACTTGCAAAAGTCTGGCTACTGAGACGATTCCAGACTATAAACCAAACTATATGCCAGACTTTTTCCAGACTTGTTCCAGGCTTAGTTTTTTACACGGATCTTCCCAAATTAGTCTCATGTAATAATATATAAGGTTCGGGCCTACGGTGGCTCAGTCGGTAGAGTGTCGGATTCCCACGCCGGTGACCCAGGTTCGAATCCTAGTCTTTGCCGATTGATACAAGCACATCTGTAAAAATTGCATCTACTTTGTTCACAAACACAGACCCCCGTCATCGATTAGCACTATATGGGAGCACAAATATGGGGACGTTCAAAATATATAAGGTACTATTACAATACCAAGTTAAGGTAATAACTATTTTCCATAAAAACTTACAAAAACTTACAATTAAACATGTTTGAAGTATTTATAACTGGATGGAACAAAAGTGCTCAAACTTATCGCCTGTATTCTAAAGTACACAGCACGTATGTCTGTCGTCTTCATTCAAACATAATTAATAAAGTACACAATCTCAATCAAGCTTTGGTACACTAATCCACTCTCAATCCCAAAATCTACCCAAACAAACTTGTTAATTCCAACTTCACCAATAAACAAAAAGATGACACCCATAAATCCCCTCAAGCACCTCAAAGTGAGCGACTCTCTTCTAATTGCGTGTAAAAGTGCAACACTCTCGGTTTCAATGCTGCCAAAAATTCTCCAAAAAAAAAGAAGAAACTACCCAGAAAACCATCAAACCCATAAACCGTACACGTCCGATACAATCAACCCTAGGTATAGGCAAACACGTCAAAGGGCAAGAAACCGTCGTGTTTCTTCAGCGCCTACGAGAAGCGGAAGGCGAGCTTGCGATCCACGCGAGAGTATGTACCCAAGTCGTTCTCATTCCTTTATATGGTCCCGCGTGGAAGCAGCGCCTACGAGCTCGCGGCGTCTGAAGCCAAGCCGACCTATACAATATATATACTACGACTACATGCACCTACATGCCGCTGCTGCTTTTATTTCTCGACATAGGGTCGCGCGCGCGCTCTTTTATTTTTCGCGTTGACACATCGTTGTACTTTGCTCCTCGAGTACGCGGAAAGACTTCACGTGTGCCGCGGAGATTTTCGAGTCCTCGTGGCTCGGTCGTCGACGTCGTCGATTTCAACCCTCGGCACTTTTTGTATCCCTTGTAACCGGACCTCTTTTTTAATAAAATGTGTGTCGAGCCACCTTTCGCGCTTACTGCTTTTTATTCGGTGGTAAGCTTTTGCAATTTTCCTCTTACTCACGCGTGGGTATACAGGCTGAACGAGTGGCGGACGGATTTGCATGAGACTTTTTTAGGGTTTGCATAGATGACGAATACAACCATGTTTTTTCTAAGCTTATTACAGAAAATGTGGTTGGCTTGTTAAGTATACTTGTCTTATTCATAAAAAGAGCATATTTAATTGTAACCCAAAAATTAAACATGATATTCCCTCTGTAGGGTCAGTGCTCCAGTTTATAAATAGATATAGATAAATGAAAACACTTCTTTAAAAAGTAAAGAAATATTCTATAATTTTTTATTATTCTTAATAACACTATCGCGTTCTCTTGTATAAAAACTTAAAAATGTTACTGATTAACAATTCGTAAATTGGAATCATTCTATTTAAGTATTATAAATGTAACATAACCTGCTTATTTACTGGCAGTTACCCCAGAACATAAATTGACTCAATTCACTTGAAACTTTGTTCGAAGACTCATTATAAACAGAATAAAATAGTTTTGTATAAATAATTTTAAGAAGGACTTTTTATTTATTTCAAAAAAGATTCAAAAAGATAGTAAAAGAAACTGATTTGTAAGAAGGATATGCATATCATGGTGTTGTTAGAAGTCTTATAATAAAGCTTTAATTATAGTAGTCAATTTCTTATGCGCAAAGACCATTTTGAAGTTGAATTTAACCTATTCTTATCTGTAAAAATGTCAATGGCTAATGTTTAACATTTAGTTACTTTTCTTGACATATGTAAAGAAATAATATATGAAAACATATAGAAAAATTTTCGATCACAGGAAAGAGTAAAATAGACTTTTTAGAATTTTAGGCACAGATCCCTTTTATGAGTATTTCTGATACGAAGTAATCCATTTCTGAAATTGTTTTACCTCTACTATACACGCGTCTACGTATGCGTGCGCGGCTGTGCCGAAGTAACATCTGTTTTAATAAAATTCCGTCTATATTTATCTTTTGTTTTCTGTACATAAGCGTGGTTCTCCTTTTTTTGCGCTCCCTAAAATGCTACCCGCGTAAAAGCTTCGACGTTATAAAAAATAATAAAAAAAGGCAGCACAAAAAAGCGTAAAACAAAATGAGAAAAACAAGAAAACTAGAGAGCGAAATGCTGTATTATCGATTCTCCATTACTCCACCGAGAGAGATACTCGACGACTGGCGCTACATCATATACACTCGCGGAGGAGGACTAAATGTTTATATACGACATAGCCCAGCGCGCTGTTAATCACCAAATATGCGTGTTTTACGCCCGCCTTCTATCTGCCGCAATTCATCCAGCTTTATTTTGGAAAATATGTCCTCCATAAAATGCCTGCAGCGTAGCCTGAACGTCCTTCGTCATCGCGATAAGTATAAATCTGCAGCGAGGCTCCTTTAAGGCCGTAAATACAGCGAAATCGCTATATAAAGAAAAGAGGGAGACACGAACGGACAAAGTATATGTATTAGCGAGTACATTTATCGTCGCTAGTCTCCGCACACTTATACCTATCGGTCCATCCACAAGCGCGCTCGTGCTCGCAGCAATCTTTTCCACAGAAAGAAAGAGTGGAAACCTCGGCGCGCGCCCCTTAAGAACGAAATTCAGCGCGCACAAAAGAGGAACAAACGAACGAACGAACGTGTAGTAAGTTTGCCCCCGTTCCTTCCGTATATAACCGTAATATGACGTCATTGTAATATGGCAATACCCCTCCCTTACCTCATCTCCTCGGGAAACTGAAGCCGTAGCTACGTAGCCGTAGCTCGCGCGCGTGCGGATCTCCTTTACGAGGGCAATTTAAGCGGAAACATTCTGAAGGAACGAAACAAGTTTCCTCCCCCGAGCGCCGAGGAATCAAGCCCTCCCCCATATACCCATCCCTCGAAGAGACGCGCTCGCGAGCATTCCTTCTATCTCTCTCTCTCTCTCTCTCTCTTTTGGCCCCTTTTCAGTGCGCAACAAACACACAAACGTTGAAGCTGGAGCGCGCGTATATGTCGCTTAACAAGGCAAAACGATTTCTCGGTGCTTGTTAAGCCTGCCGACGGCTCTCCACGTTGGCACTACAGCAACGCAGCGCTGGAACGAGCCTGTCACCTTTTTACAAGAATGCAAGGCGGAGGTGGAGGGTGGGGGCCCTTACGTTAGACCGAAGCGGTAATCCTTTGATTTCGTAGTCCTGTGCGCAGGATTGTACGGTTGGGAAATACGCTATTTTCTGTGTGCAAATATTTTGAGTTTTCTGCATAGGTAAGTGTTGAGGATAAAATTACTGTTCAGTGACAGTAAATGGTTCTTTAGGAATTTTAATTATTGTTGGTGTTTGCTTTATTAATGTTTAGTCAGTGCAGTTGAGTTAAAAAGATTCCTGGGTGTACTGAAGTAATTGGTTCATTTTGATGGTTTAACAAGTTATTATGCATTAACAAACCCATGATCAACAATTTTTAGCAGTTTTTTACGTTTCTACATGTCAGCATATATAATATATATAAGAAAATCGCCAGGATCCGAATTCAATTATTATTAGTTTTTCAAAACATAAATTAAATTATTATTAGACGATTTTCATATTTTAAGAAGAAACGCTTCAGTACTGTAGGAAAGAAAGTCTTTATGCATTGTTGACCAAGAAAATGTTAGCCGATTACATTTCGAAACGACAATATGAAAGTTGATTAATTTCTCACATAAAAACTGTTAATTTATTTCTCGCCTAAATAACACGCAAAACGGATTAGAGTAAATACGGTTTAAGAAATATTTTATACAGATTTAACCATGTACACTATTATATAACTCACACATTTCAATTTTGTGTTAGTGCTCTACAAGGATAGTGTATTTTTACTCTGCAGCAGTTAAAATTTACGTACAGCACGATAAAACTTATTTGAATATTTATAAAAACAGTTGGAATGTGACAACGTTCCGGGTTTACTATGAAACATCGCAACTTAAACTATCAATTTAATTTCTCTGTAATTATAATTAAAAATTTTATCTCTTCTTTTTATTCTTTATATATATATATATATTGTAACAATATTGTTAATAGTGCTGAAACTTTTTCCCCTTTAAACAGATAACTAGAGCATCACAGAGTGCATCAACTTATTTCAATTACCGTAACGTATTTACTTACGTTGTCAAAGAATCACATGAGCGAGATAACAGTTTATACGCGAAAAGGGGATGGGGGTGGAGAAGCATAATGCAATCCCGAAACGAGAGTTCAGTAATTTCTACGAGTAACATAATACTTGAAGCGAACGACTATCATAAAATATTTTACCAGCATATCAATGACAGAAATAATTTATAAAATTAAAAATAATTGAGGAGTATGAAGGATACGACGCGGTCTCTCTTTCAAACTCAAACTCAAACTCAAGAACCTAGTTAGTCGTAAAAGAGTCAAATATCTTCTAAAATGGTAAGTTAATGGGAACAGTACGAGGTGATCGTTATATAAAGCTGACTCACCTTCAGCTCGACGGTTATAGTTGCACTTTAACGCTTCTCGTAACCAAATAATGCGCGGCCGCAAGTTTACGGCGTATTTTAAATATAGAATCATTTAGCTTTACTATGCATTCGCTGCGTTAAAATATATTATTAAAACTTTTAATGACTCGCTGGACTACGCACTAAAAAATGGCCTCGATATTCTTTATGGAAATTGATCCGCGATAAAGTTCCTATGGGCGATTATCTACAAAAATGCAAATTTGTATCTCCACTTCGTAACTTTTTTAAACTTAAGGTTATAACGATTTGACTCAGGGATAGAATGCATTAAATAAAATGAACTAAAAATATATTTTTATTTGCGGGTAATTTATTTGTATTAGTTCATTTTATAGTATTAAAATAATTCACTTTACACATTTCTAAAATTACAACACTCTCATACCACACTCACACACACTTCAGTGATGTTCGATGTCATCTTTTTCCTTATAATCGGTGACGTTGTAGATTAACTCTTGGTCCATAAATCTGGATTCTCCATAATCATCGACTTGATTTCAATACACTAGCAATTCAATACTTTGATCGAATTCTTTATTTCTATGATTAGATGACGAGTGTCGAATGTTTCCATTATTCTATGTTACTTTCTTACCTTTGACGCATTGTGTGTAAAAGTATACGTATGATACATATACCATGAGTATTCCAAGAACATTACATTACAAGGTGTCAATAGCCATGTTAGATTTATTCGACTGTAGATGGTTTCTTTTTACTTCAAGTAACAGTCAGTATCTACAAAAACTTGTTCTGCAAGTAAGAATCACTCAAGTGATTCTTAACTTAGTCTCGAATTGTAAACTCCATAGATGTCCCAAAACAATGTTTATTGCATAAAACGTCTTATGAGTACTACTTGCCTTTTTCAAAGTATATTTTACGAAGAACATAAAAAATGAGACTTTTCTCATAGAAGCTACTTTTAATGATACGTACATGAATGTATTTCTCACACAAAAAGTTAAGTATGCTAAAGATTTGCCCATAGTTTACGAAGTAAATAACTTAACTTTGCTGGTATCCAAACAATTCCAAACGTGACTATGACATAAATGTTTTTGAAAGATTAATTTTCTTTATTAACCCTTTAGGTTCTAAATATGTCTGCAGATACATGCAGTTTGGACTGCCATTGAATATTGTTATTTGATCAGATAGTATCTGGGGATCTCATAGCCTAGGGGATCAATACGAAGAAGTCAGTGTATTTTTAAGGGCAAAAAGAGCGTTTGTTTGAAAAGAATACAAATTGTGATGCCATAACAACAATACAATGCGTATATCGGAAAGCAATGCGTAAGACGCTACAGATTTTTCATTAAAAATTCAGAGTAAACAATGTTTTTTAAATCCTTTTGATAGATACTTATATAATAACATTCAAACTAACTAATTACCGTGCTAATTGTCAAAATTTAATTAACATAATAGCATAAACGGCAGATAGTAGTGTTAGATTCACCTCGAAAAAGCATACGCAGAACACTTTTTTCTTTTGGAAAATATTTAAGTACTTCTTTTAGACCATTCTAGAGCAAATTAACCGCTGTCCATGGATTATTTCATTCGAATAAGGACCTTGGAACTTAAAGAGTTAATGTCTTTTCTCTTTAGTATACCATATGGCAATAAATATTTCTCTATTAAAGATATTCTATCTCGAAAGCTTCAGTATAACAATTTAAAAGTTTATTGTATCTACAAAAAACCAATTGAAAATTGGAATTTTAACAATCACCACAAAGTATACATCAAATTTCCGCGTCAATCAGCGAATAACTGCATATGCATGCCCTTAAAAGAGTCGTGCACAAACATCAACCACCAGCATTTATCAAAAATATTAAAAATAAAAACAATAAATCGCCTGTATTTAGCCTGCACAAACACGCGCAGAAGAACGCAACAAAGCCGTCGCATAACGATATAAAACCATCGCACCCATTGATAAACCCATTACGCAAAATCCGCGAGAACGCAATTTCAGCAGAGCGCGCTTGCGGTGCTCGCGTCATAATGAGGTTCAGCCTCGCTAAAAATCGATTAAGCGCCCGTGCGCGTCCTCGCTAGCGATTGTTTCGCACAACGAAGGGTTATAACTTTGGGCATCGGATGGCCAGCAGCAGCAGCAGCAGCAGCAGCGGCAGCAGCGAATATTGAGTTAAGTTTGGGACGACGAGCAGAGCGGCAGCAGCGGCTCGTATACCTGCCGACATTGTACGCGGAGTTTGCGCATTGAACTGGCCGAATGAATGGGAAGCTTATGCAGCTGCGCAGCGGCCACGGCAACGTTGTATCGTGTTTGTATAATGGGGGAAATGTATGGAGGCGCGCGCGACGCGTATGGCTCTGGGATAATCGCGAGTGGAGAGTCGCATCCGCGTGATTGGTATCTGTTAATAGAGAAAGGACCTGCGGGGTTAGCTGGGATAGGACGAGACGATGGAGATCGAATTTTCATTTCTTGTCTTTAGTCTCCTTCTACGTATAGGTGGGTATACACGGTGTGTCGAGTGTTTTGGTACAATGCATTATGTAACGTAAGATGTACTTTTGGAAAAATGTCATATCCTCTTTGGAACACCCTGTATATGATTTCGAGGAACGAGGTCACTGTTACCCTTCATTTTGACCCTTAACTATGCTTAAAGTCATTTCATGGTCAAATATAAGGTTTTTCAAGTTAAAAATCCTTTTAACAGCGACAATCGAAAGAGGAAGAAAGTTCATGACCATATGCATTTAACGTGAAATATCTGTCTCTTTCAATTTATGTTACATTGGCCCGAAATCATGACCACATATTCTAACCTAAAGTTTGCTCTTTCCTCGTTTTTCCGGTGCATGAAATAGGTCCCTCCATTCTTAAAAACATTATGTTTCATCTTGAAATGATCTTGAATATAAGGTCAAATTCAAAAGTGCAACTTATACAAAATAATATGCCGTAGCGCAACTTTTGACACGCCCTGTAGATATTCGCTATGTGCACGACGCATACTGTATACAGAGCCTGTACACTCAAAGAAGATACGGATATATACGAATGTTGTGGAACGAGCAATCCCCTAGAGAAGGATTGGACTCGCGCGGATAAAAGAGGGATATTCCCCATCATCGGACATGCGGCAACAATCGCGAGCTGCGCTTCTTCTCCTGTTGTATGTAGGAATTATTCGTGAAACTCTTATACGGGTAATACGTGGAACGAAGGCTATGCGTACGTAACGCTAAGGGGGATTAAGTCCGGCATGCCTCGGATTACTGGACGACTTGTAAACATGGTTTGTTGTTGTATTGAATTTTGGGCAGAAAGATTTATGCTGTATGTGCAGGCACAATTCAATTATAAGGCTAAATAAACATTGCATTATTATTGTTTGTTACAAAAATACCAAAACAGCGTCTTTATGCTTCTTCGATAACGAAGTTTCAATGCTTCAATAGAAACCACTGAAATATATACACCTATCGAAAAATACCCGAACAATGTCTGACATTTAACCAATCCCCGCTATTGTCGAAACACTAAAAAGAACACGGCACCGATCTAACTTAAAAAAGCCGCCTCTGCGCGATTGTGATTCGACAAGTCCTTCAATCACGATCGAACAGCTCGAAAAATCGCCCCGCCAGGGATTGTCTTTATATAACAATAAAAACCTCCACCAGCCACCAAAGTGCCATTAAGCCAAGCTGGCGCTTGCGCCTGCAAATCCGAACCCGCGAAAACATCGTCGGATATATTTCACGCGATTTCGGCTCGGAACGGCCCTCCTCGGGATATAGCTTTTCGAGAGATCGCGGCTCGCTAGCACCGAGGGTTTTAGTTTATCTGACCGAGGCATTGTGTGTCCGCGCGGCTGCGGCGTGGCTGTCTGCAGGGGCAAAGGAAAGAGAGAAAAAAGGGGAGCACCGTTCCATTAATCTCCGAATCACAAAAGCCCAGGGTTGAAAAGAGTGTGTCGTCGTCACCCTCGAAATAAACTGCCGCGCGGCAGAGCTGAGGGGCAGAAGATCTTCGATGTTGGAGAGACGGGAAAAAAAGTTGTCAACCCGGAAAAGCCTTTTAGCGATAGAGTTTTCAACTATCTTCTGATCATTAGTGTGTGCGTGTGTGTATGTCTATGTGTGTCTGCGTGTCTGTGTGTATATATGTGTGTGCATATGTGTGCGTGTGTGTGCGTGTACATGTGTGCGTGTGTGCATGTATATCTGCATGTGTGTCGTGTGCGTCTCAGTGTGCGTGTGTTGGCATGAGTGAGTGTGAGTGTGCGTAAGTGTTTGCGTGTGTGTATATATGTGTGTGCGTGTATATGTGGTCATGTGTGTGCGTGTATATGTATGCGTGTATGTGCGTGTATGTGTATATGTGTCGTTTGTGTGCGTCTGTTGACATGTGAGTGTGCATGTGCATAAGGGAATGTGAGTGTGTGTGAGTGTTTGCGTCTGTGTGGGTGTGTATGAGTGAGTGTGAGTGTATGGGAGTGTGTGTGAGTGTACATGTGTGTATTTGATTGTTCGTGGGTGTATGCGTGTGAGTATGCGTGTATATAAGTGCATGCGTATATATATATATATATATATATATATATATATATATATATATATATATATGTATGTACGTGCGTGTATGTGTGTCTGTGTGCGTATGTGTGTGTACATGTGTGTACTTATTTCTATGTATGTATGCGTATGTGCGCGGTATTTGTACAACAACAGCAACAGTAACAGCACAGACGAAAAAAGAATTGATTTACTTTAGTTATAATTCTCCGAGTGTGTTCCGTGGAGAGAACAGCAAAAAAAGTCAAGCGCGAAAAAAGTGTGCACTTCCTCTGTGTCGTGCTAACGGTGCAGCGCGGAAATGATTGAATCCGCGCGTATAGATGCAGATACAGATACACATATACCACTCGGAGCTGGAGCTGCAGAGCTCAGCCGACGTTCTCAATAATGGCGCGCAACGGGAGGGGAAGCATGCGCTGTCGTCGAAAAACATCATGCGCATCGTGACAGGAGAGCTGCATACGCTATACGACTGCAGCAGCAGTGGAACGACGAGTTTTTACCAACTGCCAGTCGCGGTATGAGTAAGTACCTATACACAGAGAATTTTTTAATAAAAATTGCAGGAAAATTCAAGGTACATGTTGCCGCGTATTATGGTGAACGAGGGACCTTCCAGCTTTCTGGAATTTGTGGGTGATATTTACAATGTATAATACTCCAAAGTAAAATATGTCTGATTTGATAAAAATCTCTATCGATATTCCCCAATTTTAGGGAAATTTAGTTGTAATTCCTTAAACTACTTAAAGAAAAAAACATCTGATTGTAAAAAAAATGTATATCATGTCTAAGGTCTCTAACTTGAATGTGTATAAAGCAACTTATCATTTTGAAACATAGAGATATTATGTTATTTATTCATATTTCTTTATTAAGGGTATCGCATTAAGGTTTAATATTGACTTCTTCTCAATTATACTTTAAATATTGTTAACATTTTTGAAGTTATATACATAAATTAGGTCCAAGAAAATGCATTCTTTTACATTAAATTAATGTTACATATAGAAAAAAATTATATTTCCAAAATTCAAAATGGCGGATACAAAATGGCCAATCAAAATTATAAAAATACCACGGATTTCCTTAGTCATAGTCATTTCGAATTTCAGAAATCTGACAACGAATTCATACATATGAATTCAAACACTCCGAAAACTTATTATTACATTCATAGCATAAATATACAATAACAATCGGACGGTAAATTTAATCACCCAGTACGATAAAATTTATTTGAAAAACGCAGTAAAATCCACCATAATGCCATAACGTTTCGCATTTACCACCGACGGTCATTTTTATCCAGAATTTCTCCACAACTTTTATTAGAAAATTCTCTCCGCGTAGACGAGGAAGAGCGAAAAAAATCCCGAAATAGACGAACCGTAACCTATCGATAAATACGCAGGCGTGGGCACGAGTGCGTGAAAATACCCTGCTACGCAGCAACGCGCACGCATGAAAGAGAAAAGTAGCCTCGAAAGTATGGGAGAAAAGAAAGAGCCGATAGTATATATAGTCGTGGCTCAAGGACTGGAGCCGCGCAAAGTCCAAAGTAGTTTTGGCGAGAGCGTGAAAATTGCCGATCTACGAGCCGAAAATCATGTTTAGCGCCATGTCGCCGCGCGGAAAGCTGCTTTCTCGTTCGCTCGAGACTTACATTCAAGCATTATCGAATAATGGGTTTTTGTTTCCTTTGACATTTTTTGCTCGCGAATGGTTTAGCGAAACAACGTTTTATCGAATTAATTAAAGTCGTTGTTCATTATGCGGCGATGAATTCTACTTTTATTATAGCGAAAAAGAATTAACTCTGGCTGGTGTAAAGATAATAAAAATCGATTAAAGTAACTGCAGTACGATTTATGCATATTTATACGCGGACGATCTCACCGTAATATATGTGCAATAACTTATTATGATAAATGATTTGTTGAAATTTTATTATCATTAAAATAATAATTAATATTAAAATCATTAAAAGAATTTGAAATATTATGATTTAATGATTATTATTATCATTAAATGAATATTATTATAATTTAAAGAATTATTAAGAGTATTTATTTGTACTGAAAAACAACAGATTAATGATAGGTATTAAATACACTAATAAAAAAATATTTATTGAGGTTATTAAGTTTGTTACTTTTAGAAAAAACATATTTAAAAAAAGGAGATTATAATTTTGATTTTTAAATAAAATATTATTTATTATATTATCTTTAGAAATTTTGTAAACTGTTGCATAAAAGATGAAACTTTGATGAATTTCATTACTCCAATTAATACATAAATATGTTATTTATCAATTGCATAGTTTAAATCATATTAATAATGACCGAATGTATAAAACCTTTTTAAATTTTGATGTATGTTTACGATTCAAATTAACATCCAAGGTATATTTTAATTCAGCTTGCAATACTTGAAGGTTATAGATTCTTAATAAAATATAAATGTATTTTAAAAAATTGCTCTACGTTTAACATCACATAGACCTCGTTATATAGGATTTGAAGATTTATCGAGCGTTTATAGTAACAACTTATCACAATAATTTCGTGTTCCGTACATAATGCTGTAGGAATTTCTGTAGAAGGGTCGTATACAAAATCTGTTACTGAAAAAATTCAGTTTTACCGATTTTGCACCGGTAAACCACTTATTTTTTCTCATCAGATACTCATTCCACCACTCAGCGCGAATCTGAAATTCCGCGCATTCAGTAAACTGACAATTTACACGCCGGTTACTTTCCCAATCATTAATTAAACCAGCCTTATGAATAGCAATTAATAAGAAGCAATTATCAATAAAACTACAAAGATGCCGAGTCAGTTTAATTAGTTCGCCTTAGTCGGGCGGCTGAAGATAATAAAACAAATTCGATGAGGCAGTATAGCGGGGACATATAAAAAAAAGCCATTGCCGAGAGAGAGCGAGAGAGAGAAAGAGAGAGAGAGAGAGAGAGAGAGAGAGAGAGTAGGAAGCAAAACGCGGCGACAGTTAATATAGAGAATTTCGCCGGGGCCTTGGCATTATTGAAGAGAGTTCGCTCGCTTGCTCACAAAACTCGAGCCGTCCCCCCCAGAAACGCCTAGAAGTCGAAAGGGAGCACCGAGATACGCGCCGAGATATAAGTAATAAAAAAGTCTGTCACTCTCTTTCTGCCATTCTCTTGCGCTCGCTTGCTCTTGCGATTAGATAAGAGCTGACAAGTCGACAGGCACAAAAAGAAACTCTGATTCGTGTATCTTTCTAACGAATCCACTTTCGGAAGCATTGTTAGTTTGTAGTGTTTTTTTTTAGTTGAACGTTGGAAGAAGCAACCGTTAAATTATAGATTTAGAGTATCTTTATTGTTACGCTGTAAAAAGTTCTGGGGAAGTCTGGATAAGATAAGTTTTTAACCTTTAGTTGTTAGAATTGTTTTTTACAGCCTAGATTAAAAATGGTTGTTGGCAGACAGGTTTCTTCCAGAAATAAATTATCTATATGAAATAATCATTTTGGAATTTTCATTTAGGACTCAAAATTTTATTTAATCGATTTTTTTCGTTAATTATAGTAATAATACTACTCTTTATACTTATTAATATATTAATATAAAAAAATAAACCTTGGTAAATCAAAATCGATTCAACAGTTGTGTTTAAATAATCTGCAGAATGAAAATAAGACTAAAATTTTTATTTTTACAACTAAAAGTAAAACTAAATTAAGCTTTTTAGTTTTATAAAAATCCTTTCTGTTCACGAGAGAATATATATATTATAGGCAAGAATAAGTAAATAAAATTATTTTAATTAAAAATACTTATCAAAGAGTAATACATAAATATGTCAAAATCACGGCTGACTAAACTTGGATCATATCTACTTACGGCTGCACACTGCACGGATTACGCGTATCTTACTTTTATACTTAAAAATACTGCTGCACATTAACTAAGGCACAACTGTGTACATGATATTAACTTCAGAAACTCATTCACATAATTAGAGTACGAGTGCATTTCATTTGACGCTAAGTGAAATTGAATTTTGCCCCCACGCCAAATGCGTTTATCGCGACGCGCTTCATCGCATTTCGCAGTGATGACTCCCTCGCGTTCGCCTGCTAACTCGACGTTGTAATTACAGAAGCATTTGATTAAAGCAGCGATTGTGTAATTTACACGCTAATTAATAACGCAAAAATATTTTCTCTTTGTAACAGTATTTAATTTTCCCTCTAACAGAACGTAAACATTTGTAATGGAAGATATGTAACATTTCCATTTATGAATTTTCTGTTTACACGATTCTACAATTCCATTTATTAATATTGACATACCTTTCATTCTACCTTCGATAATTATACAAGCTTTATCATAAAAGCTGCTTCGCCCGTAAATTCCATAAGATAGGAAAATATGATTTAATGCAACTTCGTAAAAAGTTAATTGAATTTATTCTTCTTTTTTACGCAACTCAATGTAAATGCTCTGCATTAATTACGAAATACTCGAGATATTTGCTTAAAAATAAAATTATTCCATCTAACTTTGCACAAAGTTAATCTACTTGTTTACATTACTCACGTATATTTCGTTACCATCGCGAGAATTTCACGCAAAATCCACAGTTTCATCAACTCACCTGAAACGCAAAAAATACATTTTAATCAGTTCCATCATCCAGACAAACCAGACGAAGATCCAAGCGAATAAATATAGAACGCGAGAGAGCCCAAGTGTGTATACACACAGCCGTAATGGCGAGTAGACGAGGTAATTTGGTGCGAAAGTTTCACGGGGAAGGACGCGCAAGTCTCGCGGCAAAGTCATAAGTTATGTCAGTTTTGAATAAATGGCTTTCGGGTCAGGCGACGCATCCCGACAAACGCTGAGTTTGGCGAAATACCGCTTCTCTCTCTCTCTCTCTCTCTCTCTCTCTCTCTCTCTCTCTCTCTCTCTCTCTCTCTCTCTCTCTCTCTCATTGCTTCCTGTGTGTCCGCGCGCTTGCGCCTCGAACAAACGTCGCTTCGCCGGCTAACAGTTAAACAAACGGCAGAACCGCGGCAAACGGGCCACGAGATGCAAGCTCGCCGAGTTGAGAATACTTCTGAGGGGGGTGGAATTGCTTCGTTTCGTCCCTCAAATTCTGATTCAGCGAATAGTTTGGGTAAGAAGTGACTGTGAGAATGAGAGAGAGTTTTTGAAGCCTTTGTGCGGCAGTGGTAAATATACTTTACCGTTTCATTACCATCATTATTTTTTTTCAATTCATCACCTATAAGCAGTCTTATGAATTCTTATGATGTCCTGTTCATAGTTTCATGAAAATAACTTTTAATAATTTTTAATCGACTTTAAAAAATGCTTTACACCGACTACTCAGGATTGGATTGAGCAATTTCAAAAAGAGGTAATTAAATATTCGGAAAGATAAAATTGCATAAAAGTAAAATTTGGAAAATATTAGTATTGAATATAGAAATATTGAACAAAGTATAAAAAAAAAATTCTATGAGTTGAAAATATGGAAAATAAAAATACGTAGAGCTAAAATATTGAAAATCAATAACTGCATAGATTAACATATTGAAAATTATTAATTTGCTTTTTTTGCATATCAAATTTTCAATATTTTAGTCTATAAAATTATTCATTTTCAATTCTTTGGCTCTACGATTTTTTATTTTCCATATTTTCATCCTTACGAATTTTTTTTTCTATACTTTGGACTTTCAATATTTCTGTATTCAATACTAATATTTCCGAATTTTTTTCTTTCCAAATTTAACTTTTCATAAGTTTTCATTTTCCATAAAATATCTTTCCAAATTTTACTTTTATTCAATTTTATCTTCACGAATATTTAACTAAACTCCCATTTGATAGAGAGTCACCCAATATTGGTCCCATAAATGTTTAGACCGGCACTGAGTTAATACAAGGTCAGCTTTTGTATGTACACGATTACTTAGCATTGGCTGGAAATATTTAAAGAATTCTTAATGCATATAAAAGGTTAGACCGATAGTGGACCAGTACAAGCCAGTATAAACAAAAACCACATTTGTCACATCAATGATTCCGAAGTGTTTTACGAATTTCTTTTGTATATACACCGTTTACTTTCCAAGAAGTTATGGTTTTAATTTAGATGAACAATACATTGACTTTTTATTAAATAAAAATAATCAACATTTCGTCGGGTTAGACGTAAACTGTACTATCCTGAAGTTTTTGTTCAAAACAATACTATCTGAGAGCTCGCTTGAAAACGATACTATCTGCAGTTTTCGTTCAAAACTGTACTATCTGAGATTTTGTGTGTAAAAGATATTGCATTCGGATGGCCCTACGCGTATCAAATTGACCTTAAAATTGCTTAGACCCCCTAAACATTACCATCCGTATGATACCTCATATTTAGCGGGCCTAAGTTTAAGATCAATATGATACACATAGGCCCACCCGAATGTAATACCTTTTCCAGGCGAAATCTCAGATAGTATCGTTTTGAACGAAAACTTCACATAGTACAACTTACATCTAACCCGACGATTTAATCTCAATCCTATTATTTTCTCAATTCCGTTATTAAAGAAAGTATTATTTTTTACATTTTAGACCGCTTAGTTTTTAAATTGGTTCTTTTTGTTCCTGATACTGTATTACTTTATGTTAATTTTATTTGATGGTTACTTTATATAACTGTTTTATTTAACAATATTATTTGTAAGCAAATATTATTATAAAACAATTTATTAATTTATAAAACATCTCTTATTGACGGTAAAAAATTTGTAGTGTTTATCAACGTATAAAAATGTTTTTTGCTTTGGAAGTCCGAATACACTAGTCTTAAAATCACTAGATGGAATTAGACACGAAAATAACTTTCATTGTCACAAAAATTAGCTTAACAATTTATTCTTTGTATGTCATGAATTAAAAAATTTTTTGTGAAAAAAACAGAACCAATTCCGAAAAATGCTCTAAATAGTGTGAAAAAAATGCACTAAAAAGTGTGAAATACTTAACAAAAATGTTCTCGATATCGACACCGAATTACAAATTGACATATACCGTCACCTCTTATTGTTTCATTGGGAATCTTATTCTTGACTAATTGTTTGATAGCGTAGTTTGCGTACCACCACTAGATGGCGATGGCCTAAGCACATTAAAATTGTCCCGGGGATAATACATAGAAGCTCGCGCCAGCAGTTACAATTAGTGCATTTTTTTCATACTTTTTAGTGCATTTTTCAAAGTCGGTTCTTTTTTTCAAAAAAATTTTTTATTTCACACTTTTTAGTTGTAAGGGCTGAGTTTCATTCAATTTATATTGTAATATAGATCGACCAACAAAGGATGCTGCACGTAAGAGAAAATACCGTAAAATAAAAACACCAGTACTAACGTAGTACAGGCTCCATACTGGCCCAGTTATATAATGAAACTACCATGGGATAATTCTTTTTTATTAAAAAAAAATAGTTTATCCAAATCGGTTCAGTAGTTTCCGAATAATCGGCAGAAGAACATAACAAATCGGCAGTACTGACTTAGTACTGGCTCCATACTGGCCCAGTAATATAGTGGGATCAACATTAGATCATTCTCTTATATTAAAACAATATTATCAAAATCAGTTCAGTAGTTTCCGAATAATCGACGGAAGAACATAAAAAATTACCAGTACTGACGTAGTACTGGCTCCATACTGGCCCAGTAATATAGTGAGACCAACATGAGATCATTCTCTTATATTAAATAATATTATCAAAATCGGTTCAGTAGTTTCCGAATAATCGACGGAAGAACATAAAAAATTACCAGTACTGACGTAGTACTGGCTCCATACTAGCCCAGTAATATAATGGGATCACAATGGGATCATTCTCTTTCATTAAAAAAATATTATCCAAATCGGTTCAACAGTTTCCGAATAATCGTCGGACAGAGTCGACAGAGGCCGAAATGTACAGAAAAAATATTCATAAAAAACGAAATTACTGGCGAGATACTGGACCAATAATCATAAAATTTGAATGGGACCACCGGAGGAAAATTACATTTCATATAAAAAAATTTCATCCAAATCGGTCGAGTAGTTTCGTAATAATCGCTAGACGAACATTAAAAAAAAAAAATAGCCATGTCGAATTGAGAACCTCCTCCTTTTTCGAAGCCGGTTAAAAAGCGACAACGGCGGATTATTTATTTCGCCCATGATGAGTGGTACTGTGCAGCTCTCCCTTGTTTATACACACAGCGCCCAAGATATTATCATCGTTTTCATAATTAAAAAAGCGATTTTTTTAAAAATATAATAGTAGGTAGTTACTCGGAAAATGTTTGAGATTAACCACTGAATAATTTTACTAAATATTTGTTACTACATAAAAATAGTATGTTTTTCCTAGAATTTTTCGCAAGTTAAATTTATTTTTAATAAACAAAACTACTCTTCTTACTGTGAATATAAAACTTTCGAATTTATCAATTTTCTGTGAATTTCTCTATATTTATAAGAGTATACAAGATTTTATACATCACTCATTTCATGCTTTTAAATTCAAATTAGAAAACTTAAAATGAATAAATAATCCAATATCGCTTCGTAATAGAGGTAAATTAGTGCGTTTTATGAAATTGTCTTCGTATTCATTAACATAGATCCATAAAATCTAAGCAATGTACATTTTACGTATGTTTATAAATATTTTCATGCTTTTACTCCTTTATGACAGTCGTATTGGATCCGCCATCTTAGTTTTTTTTTTAAGTCTGCCTTCGAATTAGTAGTCTATAGCCTCAACAACATAAATATTCTATATTTGATTTCAAATTGGTTAGAGTTGTACTAAACCACCACATAGCAGATATATTGAATCGCTATTTTGAAGTTTTGAAATCTGCCTTAAGATTTATAAACATCAACCTCATAAAAACCTATAACGTTGTGTCATTAATTAACATTTATTTATACTAATATACATCTTTCTAAAAACAATGTAGCAGTCATCGTTCTTAATTTTCAAAAATTGCCTTCAGACTCGTAATTAGAATCCCAAAAAACATAAATATAAAAGTATCAAGGAATTTCTCCTGACATAAAAAATGTGCCACTCAAGGGATTAAACAACTACATAAAAATATACATGTTTTCACCCATTACTTACTTCAACCAAAAAAGTTTCTCACTAAATAAATAAAAATTTATTTTCCAGAGTAGTTGGCAACTCAAAAATAAAAGGAAGTTAAGCACAGCACCCGAGTAAAAAAAAGCAGAACGAAAACCTAAAACGAAACAGAACGCGAACAAAGCAAAACGCGAGCGCGAGAGAGAGAGAAAAAAAAAACAAGAGAGAGAGGTAAAGCTTACACACACATGCACACACGTGTTTTCCTCGCGAGCTTCCATTGAGAAAGCAGCGAGCTCCCTAATGAGGATGGCGAGTTGCGGAATGCATAAAGTGGGAATCCGCGCGGGGCGAATCCGGAGGGCGCAAAAACGATGAGGGGCCAGCGAAAGCGGAGAGAAAGAGACAGCAAAGAGGTGGAAAGACGCGCGAGCGCCTGCAGAAAAGTCTAGTCGCGGGATAGGAGAGAGGCTGGCTAAATAGCCACGAGCTATTTTCAGCCTAGGGTCCTTCACCTTATTCTTTCGCGTAAATTTCGCAGAAGCCCGCGCGACCCGAGCGCGCGGCTGCACACTGGCTTTTTTTTCATCGCTCGCGAGCTTGGCGGAAATTTGAGCTGGCCGCGCGCGTGTGCAGTAGATGTGGGTGGAGAGATTTTGTAACGAATCTTATGAAAAATTGTAGGTTAAAAATGGGGTGGGTTGCACTAATGTTAGATTTACTGATTTTTTAGACACTTTTTACTTGACCTTTATTATTCATTTTATTGCGTACTGAACGATAAGATTGGTCTGATTTAAGAGAAATTCTTATTCAATGTATTAAATTTTAGTGGTATTTAGAGGAATTTCCCTATTCCACCTCGAGAGACATTCGCTGATTAAGGGTGACAGCTAAATGTACACAAACTTTAGTTTAAGTTTAATATAACCTAAGTTGTAAGTTTAATATAACGTGTTATATGGTAGAATTTATCTGATTTAGAATACCTAAATTTTAGTACAACTACCTTCAGAGAAGACAGCTGATTTTACACAATCTTTAGTTTAATTTTTATACAAAATGATTATTATATGAGCAATAATAATGCTGCAATTATCACGTATTTAACCCTCATATGCACTTGATATATATAATATTTATAAGCTAGACATGTATTTTGGACGAATGTGTTCCTCCTACTGCACAGGAGGGTTTAGTTAGAAAGATTTAAAGATCTATTTCTTTATGCTACTTACTCGTACTCTATTTCTATCATCATCATCTACTACTTCCTATACTCTATTTCTATCATCATCTACTACTACTTTATATACTCTATTTCTATCACCACCATCTATTACTTCACGTAATCTATTTATGTCAGTATTATCATCATCATCATCATCTTCATCGTCATTGCTATCGTCATCGTCATCGGCATTGTCACCATCAACAACATTTTCCATTATTTAATCAACTTCATATTTCATACAACCCTCAATTCGACACAAGAAATAGATAGCCCCAAACATTTCACGTTTGTATGTTGTAATAATAACGTGGAGTCAGATTAACTATTTGGGGTTATTTCAGGGTCAAATAAATATATACGTAAGTTACCTAAAAGTGAAAGTTTACAAAGTTCAATTACTGTTTACAAACTTTTTAACAATCAACTACTATCAACAATACTTATTTCTTTTACTGTTACCTAGAAGATTTGCATTCAAATTAAATTTACAACTATATGAGCACTAAATATAATTGAAATGACATTACTTTAATCTGTCGCTCTTTCTGTATAACTATAAATAGTTTCTATTTACATATTTATATATTCCCATGAAGCAGCTTAAAATTTATTCGAATAACAGTAAAAACTGTGAGAATGTCAAATCGTCCCATGTTTACCATACTACACGTTAACTTTCACCGCGACTTTCTCTACAATTTTTTATCAGAAAATTTTCTCTGTCTACACGCGAGCACAACACTTGCTCAGAAACTGCACCCAGTCTAGCTCTCATTACCCATGGATGAAGCGTCACGCGAAAAATAGACGAGAAACCAGCACCAGCACCAGCACCAGCACCAGCAGCCCGTAATTATAAATACATTACTCGGGCGCGTGAGTATGAATTAATGGCTTTGTGCAGGCCTCCGTCGCCACGAATAAACTGATATTCGCCCTCGCCTCGCGAACTTCGCAGTATAATTAGCAAGTGAATTTTTTTTCCAATTCCACGCCAAACATGATTAATGTATATATATATTCTCCGTGGCTGATGTAATTTCGGAGGCGCGCGCACCTGCGAAATTCGCGCCCGCTCGCATACGTTACTCAAGATGCTACGTTATATATACGCGTGTAGGGTTGGCTGCGCGCATGGGCTGCCTTTAATGCACGGCAATAATTATACGCCGAGGGTTTGACGGCCGGTAAGGGGGTGAGCGCCGAGCTAACCACGTTTCTAAGGATAATTAAACCCGATGTCGCGAGTAATTGAGGCTACGGCCCGTTGTTGCTATTATTAATAATTACGCGAGATTATCCGGAGCCCGGAGCTATGGTGGGATTAACAATTGCCCCGGGGAGAGCGAGGACTATTCACGCTTGGAGTTTTGTGGGAACTTGTGTTTTCTTGGGGATCGCGTTATCTGGGATATTGAGTGACGCCGGGGGCGAGGTTGAAATGAAGTTTAAAGTATCATCGCTGATGCGGGTTCGATTACAATAGAAAGTGTGCCTTGTAGGGTTATGGTACTTTGATGGGCGTAAAATTGAGAAATTGTTTAGGAATGTTTTACTCGGTATAAATATATCATGCCATCAAATGAGACTTTATCATGTTTATTAATGGGCAATCAGTCATAATATGAATTTTTTTAAATTACTCTAGTAGAAATTAAACTCATTAACTCATTAAATTAAACTTCCTACCGTTTTTTGCCAAAAAACGATTTTTTTTTCGATTCTTCCATCCTTTGTTAACACTGAAGCACGTTGCATAATTGATCTTCATCAAATTTTCAGTCTCAAGCCCGTGAAAACAAGACTATAATAATAATAATATGCATAAATTAAAGTTGTTGCATACTTATCACTAGTGAATTAGTGAGATTTCA
Organism: Gastracanthus pulcherrimus; assembly: GCA_949152435.1. Classification (NCBI taxonomy): domain Eukaryota; kingdom Metazoa; phylum Arthropoda; class Insecta; order Hymenoptera; family Pteromalidae; genus Gastracanthus; species Gastracanthus pulcherrimus. The sequence continues at coordinate 73,716,863 of OX424572.1, forward strand.
CTATTTCGATTTTAGAGAGAAAATAATACATATATAGTAAACATACTCTAAAAGTTTAAGATCATTTCGCTAAAAATTGGTTTTGTAAAAATTGGTTAATAAAAAGGATTTTTGTGTAAAAATCTTCTTTTATCAATCAAAATCAATTTTACAAGTCCCTATATGTAGATAGCTTTTAGTACTAGGAAGCAGTGCACTAAAGTTTGATTAAGGTTAAGAAATTAGTTAAGGAATCAGTGATTGCAATTTTCAGGTAAAAATTAGGTTTGAGTGTCGTCTACTTTGGGACACGATCCTCCACTTTGGTTCCATTGTTAGTTTTTAGAAGTTTTGAAAGAAAATGTTACCTTATTATAACAATTAAAATATTTTTTATAAGACTATATATGCATTGGTAGTTGTATGCTTATCTCGATATTTATTGCCATCTTTTTATGTTACACGGGTATCCCAAATTTAGCGCTAAGCAACGGCGAATTTGAATTTAATACACATAGTCGAATAATTCATTATACGAATTATCTAAAAATTTGAAATTTTTTAAATAAGCTTCTTTTATAATGAAGCCCAGTTGTGTCCCAAACTGGACGAATCTCCCCTACTTCTTATTTTTTAGAACTAATTGTTTTATTTTTTGTAATTCGAGCCATTGCGACTCTTTTATTAAAAAAATCTTTCTTCTCTCTTCCTCATCGTTAAGGACGTTCACCGGATAATTGAATTTCTTTAAAATCTCTTGAAACTTTTATCATATGTTAATTTAGGTATTTTTTATATATCATTGAAATTTCGACCCCCCTTGCGATATCCAAAATCGGGAAATATAGCTTCAAAGTTTCAGTTTTTAATATGGGAGCCCTATGTTGAGCTCTCACAAAACGGACATTTTTATTTATTGTAAGCCAGGTTTTCTTTACGTCATTTTGAGAAACTAGTATGTAATGTAAGCATAGAAGTAATTCATAAAAAGCTAGGAATAGTAAGCGGTACTTTTTATAAATATATAGCTATCTTAAAGTTATGCTCCAATGTTATTAGTATTTTTTTTTTCGCTTTTTCGTAAATTTTATATTCTTTACTAATATATTAATACTTTACATTATAAACTGAAGAATTTTTATTATACATATTGCCATTTAATAATGATTCTTTCGAAAATTAACTTTCTAACCTTACTGCCAACCAGTGAACGTCCCTAAGATGCCTGAAATTAAAATGCCTTACTGTTACTTTTAAAAAGCAGTAAAAAATAATTAATAAACTTACACTTAAAACGTTTATTTTGTATTTTTTAAGTGATTTAATAAATAAAAACAACATTTATTTTATTGCCTACATTGCATTTAACGAGGAAAAATAATTTTGTAAATAGCCAAGTTTTACCGACATCAAACTAAGACGATTCGATATTTTCTCTTTCTACTCACTCATAATTAAGTCGACTAACGAGGCAAGAATCGCGCCGATTTTCCACCAGACGGCGCAAACAAATAAACAGCGCAGAAAAATATCGGCTCGCGGCATTGAGAGCCCCGCGCGCCGATGCCCTTTTTTGAAAACCGCCAGGAGCATCATTAAGAGGAGAGAGCACTCCGTCGGCAGAGAGTTTCCAGTATCAAAGTTCTACCCCTCCTCACCCTCCCCCATTCGTCCGTTGAAAGGGAATAATTGGATGTCGCTTCTTTGACAACTTAATCACGCGACCGCCGCTGGCGCGCTTCCAGCGTCTAATCTTTACTTTGCGTCTGTTTACACAAAAACTTTGCGATAGGGGGGTGGGGGAAGCTGGAAAAAAACATCATTAGAGCGCATTATCTCTAGCGTTTCAGGATCTATCGCATTTACGGCTGGCCGATGCATCGGGTCGGGGCAATCGCTGCGAAAGCGAGCATTCGAGAAACGTTTACGCGCGACGAAATGGAAAGAGAGAATTTCAGAGAGAAACGAGGAAAAAAATTAGGAGGATAGAGAGATGGAGGGAGAAGTGGAATGTTTAGTTTTGCTTTTAGTGTTGACGCGAATGGAATGTTGGAACGTACCTTGAGGGCATCAAAGTACGTTTAAATTGAAAATTAAATTGCTAATGTGTTGTGACGTAAAAGTAAAGTATTCAACATATAGGTATGTTACTTGATATTTAGATAAATTTAAAAGTATTTGATCAAAGTTTCCTCAAATGGCAGTCGTAAAAGCCTATATGTTTCTGAATACACCACAACGTTGTAAAAGATCGGATTAGGTGTTATACGGTGTTATTTAAAAATAAATGCATTTAGCTAGAGTATGAATATAGAAATATTAACAAAATTTGATCAATAAAAATTATAATAAAGATATATTATATTTTTATTGTGCGTTTTTTTTACTAAATTCCATAACCTGGCAAGTCATTGTGGTCGAAACAATTTTTTTTATTTTAATTAAAAAGTGCAAGGTTTTGTTCTTCTATCAATAATTATTAATAAAATTAAAAAAATAACAGATTGTACTTATTCATAAATCCAAGAACATCAATAAAGTGCTAAAATCTTTTTTTTGTAGAAAGTTCTTCTTAAGTGACTCTCAAAACCACACTCTCCTCTACACGAACTTGCAAAGTTTCAGATTAATAATTTAAAAACTGAGATCTCCGGAATATTTCGAATCTCAAAATACTGCGTTATAAAACAATCCGAATTATTGTTTCTTGTAAATACGTGCAAATCATATGTGGAGCTCTACATAATAATAAAATTACTCACAATTCTTTTATTTTTTTAAATAATTGTCTAATCATTCTTTTACATATTCTTCACACATATGCAACATAAAATAGATAGGTAATCAAAGATTCTAGAAATTTTTATTCCTATTTTTTATAAAAACTCGTACGTTCGTAATAATCAACGAAAATATCCCCGAGCAAATGTAACATCACCACCGCCAGTACCACAAACGACGCAGAGACGCACCGAAGTACGTTGTAACAGTAAACCACTCACTCTGCGAGTGCAGCTTTGCGCTTTGATGCGCGGCTATCGCGCATCGCACGCGTCGCTGCCGCTGCCGCAAACTTCCATACCCCCTCCTCATCCCTTCAATTCTCGCTTTAAACGCTGGGCAGAAATTCGTTGCGGCCCATACACGCGACGCGACGGCGAGAAAAAGACGCGGAAGGTGGTTTTCGAGCGTATACGCGTGTAACCGCGCGGATCGCTAAACTGAATTAAACTTTTAATAGACCGCAGTGCGAGTGTGCAGAGTGTGCAGAGTGAAATGGGAGGTTGAGTTGTGTGGGCCAGAGAAGAGTGGACAGTTGGGTTTATAGGGCATGCAGAGAGAATTTGGGAGAGTGGGAATGTGTGATGTATTGGATGTGGGGATAGTTGTTTGATTTACTGGAGAGATGGATAAAAAAAATTTTCTCTCAAACTCACATTGTTTCTGATACAATTGTTATAACGGCAAGATAAAATATAACACGCCGAATATTGTATATTTCAGATTTAATATATTTGTTTTGCAATATATTGCACCGTGGACAGCGATTGCTCAATATAAGTACAAATATGTTTAAGCAATTATATTCTTATATTATAATCAATTTTCATTTTTTCTTAAGAATTCTTAAAGAATCAAATATTCAAGGTGCATTTTGTAACAACAAAACTTCACCACCAAGAACATTTTGAGCACCTGTTGAAGCAAATTTCAACGCTTTTTCCTATTTACTCAGCTAAAAATAGGACTTTTGAAGCCCAATCCCTTGTTTTTTCATACTATTTATACATAGAATATGATACAATCACGGTGAAAAGATTTAAGCGAAACTCTGTAAAGTAAATTTTTGAGTAATTAGTGTTTTTAAACGAAATTGAATTAAAATTTCTGTGATGCACGTTCATAATGCAAAGATTAAAATGATACCGATTCGCATTTAATATTGTATTAAATATTTTAAACAATCTTAGTAAAAATGTATCTATTTTTGTCTAGATTCTTCTTATAATCGTGGTTCTCAACTATCAAATATATATATATATATATATATATATATATATATATATATATATATATATATATATATATATATATATATATAATAACTAACTATCTACAGTTCTACCTACATTATTGATAAGATTCTGCTAAAATTTGTACGTTTACATAAAATATCTTAAAAAATCATGATAAAAAATTATCTAGATTTCCTGCTTATAATGAAGACTCTCAGTTTAATAAGCTGAAAATCTCAATAGAACTGAATACAAATAGAATAGAATACAAATAGTATAGATAATTTAATGCTAAACTGTGTACATTCACACGTATTGATTCTCCCTTGTAACATTATAAGTTATTAATAATAAAAGCTAATATGAAGGTAATGAAACAATAGTTCAACCTTTTTAGATCAAAGTTTCTTGACTCGCTTTCTGTCAATACAAACCACTGTGAGATGATGCTCGAGAAACGATGTGCCAGCATTGATTTAGAAACTCGCTGTTGATTCTAGCGCGAGCCGGATTACGTTCAAACTTTTTTAGTGAAAAAAAAAAAAGGATCGCCGCAAGATTATAAAACGCGCGCATCATTATACTTTAATCCTCTGAACCTTAAACGACGCGGTATAACGGCGTGTTAAGTTCTTCGCAAGACAAAAAGACGAACGTTTTTGAAAACTCGCCGCCACGAGTTAATGCATTTCTTATAGCTTATGGCGGCTTGGCTGAGATTAGCGGAATTAAGATGGGCGGGGGGGGGGTGGAATAAAAGTCGCGCGCTAAGAAGAATTTATCGCGGATTGCGCAGTGAGAGCCCGAGAAGAAACAGATACAAGGATAAAGCGAGTGTCGCAGACGTTACAAAAAACACAAGCATTATTAGATGTAAGCAGTCGGTATCGCTCTTATTTCATACTCTGCGTTCTCTGTACCTCCCTTTTAACGAGCTTTCTTATATATAACAGAAAAAACGCGGGGACGAAAATTACGCAAGTCCTTGTTTTTTACAAACTATCCTCGGCGAGTCGTTTTTCATCGCGTACCGTATTTTTTACCCTCTATTTTTGCTACTCTCTCTCTCTATCATTGTCTCTTCTCTTCTCTTCTCTTCTCCTCTCTCCATCCCCGCGTAATTCATTTTTTCGCACGGCTACAGTGCATCGCGAGCGAAATTTTCTCCGACACTTTTCGCCGGGCTTCGACGACTTTTTACCCGTTCGCGCAATTCCTCGTAACTGCTGTGCAGCACTGCTCTGTTTTTCGTGAAATAAAAAAAAAAAGAATGGAGCAGCGACGGTATTTTCTTGATGGGTGCGCGAGATCCAATTAGACGAGCTTTTTTCGGCTCCGCGTTTAAAAACTCTGTGCGCGTATGTAGGTATTATTTGGTATCTTGAGGTTCTCGTGGCAGCTTAATTGCGGTCGAGTCTTCTGTGCTAATACTAGCTCGTTAACCGTTACAAGCTCCGCTATAATAATATCACTGCATAATCAGTCATGTGGGCTCCATCTAAGATACATATATCTAAATGCTTATCTAGATAGAAAAAGTATCTTGTCTGAAAATGAGAAATTCAAGAGTAACAATATTTTTATCAATGAAGAAAAGCACTTTCATAATTATTCACGTCAACAAGATATAATATGCAAAGGTATCTTTTGCCAAAAGTATCTAGATACTGTAGCATCTGGATGCACAGGTACCTAAATATGATTTAAATACTTTTTATCTTGATTTGTAAATGTTTGTTTATTTATTATATATATATATATATATATATATATATATATATATATATATATATATATATATATAGATATTGTTGTGTGTAAGTATCTGGGCACAAGAGTTCTATCATAGAGTTATATAAAGTATCTAGATACTGTCCACATTAATTTTTTAAGGTACATTATTAAAAAAGTTACAATAAAATACAAGATTTATAGGTATATTTTGCCAAAGGTATTGCAGTATCTAGATATAGAGGTATCTAGAAAATTTTAAATACAGTATCTAGATAGTATTTCATTTAGATACCGTTGTGTCTAGATATATTTACTCCTAGTCTTAAATGCGTAAGTATCTAGACTCCAAAAATCTAGATATAATTATATAAAGTATCTAGATACAATAATACAAAGTGCCTAGATACTTTTTGTCATAATTTTTTACAGAATATCATTTTTGATAACTTATGCAATTGATACCAGTCGGTATAAATGACTTCTATCTTAAAAGTACTCATATATCTATGTATTGAAAAAAAACTTGCATCTCTATTTTTTTTTAAAGATAAATTTTCCCCATGACATCGCATAATTAATTGAGAAAAGCTGGTGCGCGTCGCTGTCGCAGTGCACAAAGCGCGACGAGGATTCTTGATCTTCTATTTTTCTCCGTGCGAACATCATACCATGCCGTCCCGAAGAATGTACGTAGGTACGTACGAGAGAACAAAACACGAGCGCGCTTCGCAAACAACTGCGGCAGACGGACTGTATTTATTCGGTTATTAGCCGAGCAGAAAAATCTTGCGCGTGCAATTAATCGTGAATAAGCAGCAATGGGGCAGAACGCGGCACTATAACTTAGACACATTTTTCTGTTCTTTCTTTTCAATAACTGTCCTAAAAATTACTTTTTTAGCGCATATATAGTGATCAAGTTTATTATTATAAATATATATACAATCTTTTTTCACGTATTTTTATTTGTTATTATTCTTATTTTTTTTTAACTATTGGAGATAAAAAATTTCTATCAAACTTTATTAAGCGTGAAAATCTTTATAAATAAATACTTTAACAAGGATAAACTAAGAGTACCTAAAATTTAATTACAATTTTGAAAATGATTCCCATGGCAGCCCCCTTGAGGGAACGTATGAAACCAACACCATTGTTTAACTCTCGTTTAGATATGAGTTTAAAATATAACATTTAACTATATCTAATTTAAGTGCGGGGAAAGCTATGCAAAATAATATCTAAGGATTAATGCCATTTAAAGCAATGTATACTGTTCCGGCATAAAGCAGAATTCACGAGAGGAGAAAATAATAATTCAATCACAGTAAAACTTTCAAAATTATATTTTTTCAAATGCCTAGCCGATATATTCCTGTAACGTATTTACGTTAAAAAGCCGATGTTTTCCCTAATAGTTACACGATGTGAACCATACGAGAGTCTAAACTGCACTGCCTTATTGCTGTCGAGAGCGCCAACGTTTGCCCTTTTTTACGATCTTCTTTCGGGAAATGCACTTGAGACAAAGAACACATGCTCAATCTTTACGCGTAGCCGATTTCATTTGGTTCTCTTTCTTTCATAACGCTGTAGTTAATAGATTGCATCACTTTAGCACTGCATATTTATTTACTATCAATTTAATATTATTATATTCGCCGTCTATTTTACTTTACAATAATTATCATTATTTCTGTCAGTAACATACACAGTCTAACAATACTGAGGAAGTTCTACTTTTTTTTCCGACTTTTTATCACGTTTTTCTGAACTTTCCCCACACTTTAGGGGGTTATCATTTTCTTTTAAATTCATCTTTTGATGAGCTCTGAAAAATGGTATTGATTTTATACAATCTCCTTTAGTAGATCAGATATTATAGATCCGTAGGCATCCTCCTTTACAGTAGAATTTTCAATATCGAACAAGTCCTTGAAAAATAATACATTAAAAATAACTGTTTAAAAACAATAGCTGTGAAAAATATCTTCTATAAAAATACTTACACTCTTAGAGCTGGAAATTGCGGGACCTTCTTTGAGAGTAGTAAATAATTGTACCAGGAATACATATTTCATTTTTAACTTTTTTAAAGGAAAAGACGCGAAATACAATTGTTTTCAAAGCAGTTAATGTACTTATAATAAGATACGTATTTTTACTGCTTTCAGAGTAGATCGTATAATTTCCAAGTATCAGAATAGTAGTTTTACACATGATTTTACACCAGACATTTGTCCTCATTGCTTGAAATTTGTCTATAGATTTATTCCGAGTGTGTCTTTAATATTCTACAAGTCTAAATACCTATTTAATCCTCGCTCCCCCTAATCGCCAATTCACCCACTCCACGCATTCCACCGATTCACAGCCACAACAAAGAGCAAACATCCCTCGCAACTCCCTCTTCGCACCAAGAAACATCCGCAACAGACGGCGCCCAGCCGCCGCACCCGTCCGACCAAACTCGCTCTGAACTACTTACCCACTGTAGGCTCCAGCTCCACGCTGCAGCTGTATTTCATTTTCGAGTGGAATTCAGCGGAGCGGCGGCGGCGGCAGCCTGAAAAAACGTTGATAAATGCCCCCCGGTGTGTATATGTGCGCGCGCGCGTAAAAAGGCCAAGAGGAGCGAGAGCGAGGGTGAGAGCGCTGCTGATGCGGGGCGAGAGAGAGAGAGAAAAGAGGGTCACGCGGGCTCTGAAAATCGAGCGCGCCAGCGGTGTAGGGGAGCTTGTGAAGAGCGCGCGAGGGCTGCTGCAGGTATTAACCTTTGCCCCTCTGGTTTCGCTCTTTCGCTGTCTCTCGGTTTTTCTTCTTTTTTTTTCGTGGATACGATGCGCGACGGGCATTGGAAGGGATGAATACGTTAGTTGGTATGGGAGATGATTGGGATGGTTTAAAGATGACTATTTTATGAATGTATTTTATGCTGGAGATTAGTTACGAATTGTTGTGCATTAAGGGCATTAAACGACCTAAGTTTATTGAAAAGTTGAATTTTATTATCACATTGTTCAATAAATTTTTAACATAAAAATAACTTTTATTGGTTTTGATAATTTAATCCTCAATGATTACATCTCTTACACCAAGCTATTATGTATTTAAGTGAAACAAGTCTATTGACGAAATATTTTACGAAACTTTGGCTGTATGGTTTAATACAATGTTCGGACTAAAACTTAATGAAAATAAATCTATTATTCATATATCTGCATTGTTTCCCGTTAGTTTCATGGTTTCACTTCAGAGTGAATACTCTTTTGCGAGAAAAGTAATAAAACAAATAGATCTGTCAAAAAGGAGGATGCCCATGGATGGCCTATGCCGGTCCCATGTAAACCATTGATAGGGGACCTATAAAATTGATATGAGCATGAAGGATCCATAAAATCTTAAGCATTTAAACAAAAATTTCTACTGAATGAAGTGAAGAACATAAAAATACTAAATAATAATTATCTTAATTTTTATTAATGAATGCCTGATAAAATCTTTATTTTTTCACTTATTTTATCAGATTTGACCCCCTTTTTTAAAAGTTTTCCTTCACTTCCCCGAATTAAATTGTTTATTATTTTTGTTCCGACACAAAGCAGGATTAATGAGAGGAGAAATTAATAATTCAGTCACAGTTTAAACTTTCAAAATTATATTTATTCAAATGCATTGCCGATATATTCCTGTAATGCATTTACGCTAAAAAGCCGATGCTTTCCCTAATAGTCACACGATGTGAACCATACGAGAGTCTAAATTGCACTGCCTTATTGCTGTCGAGAGCGCCAACGTTTGCCCTTTTTTTACGATCTACTTTCGGGAAATGCATGGGCATCCTGCTTTAAGGTGATTTAGTGCCATTAACTCTTTGAACCATAGTGCATCACATTTGATACTCTTTCTTTTAGAGATTTTTAATAAAAATAAAAATAAAAATAAAAATAAATAAAAAATAAAAATATAAAAATATATTAAAATGAATGAATAAAAATCGAAACAGGACTTAGGCGGTTTCTTAAGACCTACTAGATATAAACTTATTGGATATAAAATTCAATAGATTATAATATTGGCATGGGTTATAAATATACAATAGATATGAGTGAGTGTATATGAACGTATAATAAAGCAAACTCAAATTTTCATTTTTCCTACAGAATATTATGGTAAAAGTGAAACGTTTCAAATTTTCATTACTCTTTACCGATATCTACAATGAATTTCAACCAGGTACTGTACAGTAAAGTTTGTCTGATTTACGATAATCTCCATTCCTATTTTTTTTTATTATATAGCAACAAACTAAGTTAGCATTGTTACAGCATTTAGTTGAAATTCCATAAATTAGTAAACGGTAACAACTGATTGTGTACAGTTTTTAGGTTAAATACATTATAAACTAATATAAAGGTACTTATATAAGCAATAATGCTGCTACAATAAGAATTGGAGGAAACTTTACATTTTTAAATAACACAATATATTCCATCTTTAGGGCCTGCGGCGGCTCAGTCGGTAGAGTGTCGGATTCCCACGCCGGTGACCCGGGTTCGAATCCTAGTCTCTGCCGATTGATACAAGCACCTCTGTAAAAATTACATGTGCTTTGTTTACAAACACACCGCAGACCCCCGTCGTCGATTAGCACCACATGGAAGCACAAACATGGCGACGTTAAATTAAAAAAAAAAAAAAAAAAAAAAAAATTCCATCTTTCTGCAAGCATCGTGCAGAAAATGCTTACTCAACATCGAATAAATGTTACCACGTAGTATGATAATATTTATTTGAATATCAATAAAACCTGCAGTTACGTAGCAACGTCCAACGTTCACTATATTACACAGTAATTTCCACCGAAAATTTCTCTACAACTCTTATTAAAAAAGCTTCCTCTTCTCATTTAACTGCTGCACTTTTCTTTTTAACAAACAAATAAAACTTATCTATCCACCTCTCTGCCTTTTTCACGACAATGTAACAGAGCGCAGCTGCGCTGCAAGTTTAACGAGGGGGCCGCCCGTGATCGCGGACTTCCAATAACAGATGCCACTTGGCTCGCAGCGCAGCCCGGCGCGCTTCTCGGATAATAAACCCTTATCGAGGCACTCATTACTCGAACGCTGCAGCAGCCTCGATTTTCTCCCTCTCTCTCTCGCGCGAGAGTTTTCGGGCACTGCTACCGCTGCGTACGAGCGAGGGTGAGGGGAGGGTATTGGCCATTGTCGGAGTACACGCGGCGTAAACAAAAGAGAAGAGGGTCTAAGCGCGAGCTAAACACCCGCGTTTCAAGAGCAACGCCAACGAAACGAGAGATAGAGGAGGGGAACATATAAGAGAGGAGAGAAGAGAACGGCAAGAGCGAAAAAAGCGCAGCGGAGATTGCAAAAAAATCGTGATGAATGACGAGCAAAATTAAAAGGAAACATTGAATAAAAATGGGAGCAGCAAAAAAGAGAAGCGCGGGATGTGGAAGGCGCGGAATTAGAGGATACGCCAAAAGGTAGAAAAAAAAGTGAGGAAGAGTTTATAGCTGTTCGCCGTGGGGAGAGAGAGAGAGAGAGAGAGAGAGAGAGAGAGAGAGAGAGGAAACTTTTAACGATACGCAAGCAGTTTTTTCGCTGTCTGCAGAGGCGATCCAATATTCCTCGGCTCGGGGCCGGATAATCGCCCCCTCGGTAGGTAGTAAACGAGAGACCGAATTCGATTTGCGAGGAGTTGCGCGAATCGCGATGAATCAACTCCGCTCGATTGTGTGCCGCTCGAGACTTTTTCGCGCTGCTATACTGCTGCTGTTGCGAAGTTGTAGGTATAGAGTAGTAAAGTAGCTTGTCGACGAGTTGTACGCGCGCGAGCGCGATTCTGCGATTTCGGCCCAATGAGATTATCGAATTGAAGGGAAGGGAAGTGGAGCGAGGCAAGAAGAATGTCAGGGGCCAAGGGAATTAGAGTGGGAATAAAGGGAGTGCAGAACTGGGAAAAGAAGGCTGATATGGGTGGATTCGGAAACTTTTAACTTTTAGCGCTTTTCTGATGATATTGGATAGAGAAGAATGCAAAATGTATTTTGTGATCGGTTTACGCATTGATGATGAAGAGCCAAACTTCTAATGCATTTCATTTTGTGATTTAAAATGAAAGTAATAGCTTATTAATAGTATTTCGAGTAACATCGACGTATTAAAACTTCCAAAGATGTCAGACTAAGTGATGGCTCGAATATTTATAAATTCTGCATATATCTTCATCAATTGTAAAGATATCGCAAAATTTCATACTTTTACAAAAACATTGTAGCACAGACTAAGATATATTCTGATAAACGTGTATTGACTAACTAACGCATCAAATGTATTGTTCACAACGTAATTAAGATTTTGAGATATGGTCCATTAGTAGACCCCAAATAACTCATCTTCTGCAGTACTAGAAGTACTGTGTGAATTTCCTTGAGTCGAATTTATTTGTAATTGTATGTTTTTATGATGAATCAACGTATACAAAGGGTGGCACTCATATGATTTATACGATAATACTTTTAGAACAATCAGAGTCGTGGTTTTTATATATATTATTTTAAATGATGCTCTTCTTATAGAAGATAGTTAAAAAGACTAACGGAATGTTGCTTGTGAAAATTTCGTTAGTATATTCTTTACAAGTAATATTCCGTTAGTTTTTTTAACTTTTTCCTATAAGAATAGCATACCCTTCTCGAATAACACTCTGTTATTAATCATATGTTTTGCAAGAAACAATATGTTAGTATACCCTTCACAAGTAACATTTCGTTAGTCTTCACTAGCAACATTCCGTGGTATACCCTACACAAGGAGCATTTTCTTAGAATACCCTTCACAATAGTATCATTTCGTTAGTATATTCACAAGTATCATGCCGTTTTGTTCAATTGTGAAGGGTGTATTGACAAAATATAATTTGTGTAGAGAATACTACTAGAACATTACTTGTGAAAGGTGTATTAACGGAATATTACTTACGAAGCATATTAACGGAATGTTACTTATAAGGCGTATTACTTGTAAAGGGCACATAGTAGGTTCATCCATATGGCTTGGCAACTCTGTTTTGTACAAGAACCGGAGATTGCTGGAGCTTTCAGGGAGTGAATATGGCAACGCACAGCGACGTAAGGATGATTTCCGTGCACTCTCTATCTCCACCCCTTCTCCCTCCCTCTCTCTCTTTCTCTGTCTCTCTCTCTCGCTCAGTCGATGCCCCTATACCCGCCAATCGATAACGCGAAATAGCCTTGTGCGCGCTTCGACCTCCACAGGCCTATCGACGGCGAGGAACACAGAGCAGAGATACCAGGAAGGGGGTAAGACGACACCCCAAAATGGAGCCCGGAGGGAGAGGGCTGTAAACTGCGCTCGATCAAAGCTGGCGCGCACGGGCGTCACATATATCGGGTTACGCTTCGCGAGAGAGTGCGCATACGCCTTGTGCGTGGGGACCGCAAGCGCTGCAACGCCGGGCTGCGCGAGTGCCTATTTACCCGATATAACGTTATCACCCTGTGTCATGTACTCGAGTACGTACTTTGCCCGTGGTGCGGGATAGAGAGAGGGAGAGAGTGAGAGGGGAAGAGACGGGCGCGCGAGAGGCCTTCGTATGGCAGTGGTTAAATGTGCGTCTACGTGTGTGTAGAGGTAGAACAGTGCCGATGGGTCGTATTTTGGGTTCGCGTGTTTGAATAGAATGGGGAGTGGGCGTGTGTGTAAACATTCTTTCTACTCGATATACACGGTGTTTTTCGGGACAAATTATCGAGTGCTCGGAGATAAGTGGCGAGGAGTTTGTTGAGCTGAGTGCGTGAAATCGATCGTGAATGGCGAAACTGTTTGATACGCGGTCGTTCGGACCTCGTCTATCGATGAGGCTGTACTCTGAATAGAGGAAGTACATGCTGTGCTGCGTGTAAAGTGTAATCCCTTTTAAGGGGTACTCTAGTGTACTATGCTGTAACTGACCGGTTTCGACCCTATTTTCAGGAATTTCTCGAACAAATACTAGAACAGTGTACTATATATGGTGTTTATAATTTATTTATATATTTCCTTTTAAACTCTATTTTCCTATTTTTGAGATGCAATTTTTCAAAACCCATAAAGAATTTTCTAAAGATTTAAAATTCAATTACATGCTTAAATGTATGATCAAAGAGGCTATCCTGAGTAAAATTTCACAAGTGTTCTAAAACCTTACAAATATTCTCAGAAGTTCCCAAAATTTCCAAGAGTTCCCAAGAGTTCTTGATTACTCAACATCTCTAGAGATATCTAAGCGTTCTCCAGATTACCAAGAGTTCTCAAGATTCCCCAGAAACCTCAAGATTCCCAAGAAACCTCAAGATTCTCAAGAATTCTCCTAATTACCAAGAGTTTTCAAGATTCCCAAGAGTTCTTAACATTTCTAAGAGTTCTTAATAATTGTAAGAATCCCCAGTTCTAAAGATTCTCAAGTGTTCTCAAGATCTTCTAGAGTTCTCAAGATTCCCTAGAGTTTTAGTGATTCCTAAGTGTTTGAATTTTTCCAAGACTTCTCAAGATTTGTAAGTTTTCAAAATCTTGTAAAGGTTTAAGAGTTCTTAAAATTTGTCAGTTTTTAAGATCTATTAAAGGTTTAAGAGTTCTCAAGATTTTTAAGAGTTCTTGAGATTGTTAAGAGTTTTTAAGACTTTTAATAACCCTTAAGATTTTTAATGGTGCTCAAGAATTTAAGAGTTTTCAAGATTCTCCAGGATCCGCAAGATGATTAACAGGCCTCAAAAGGAGTAAGAATTCTTAAGGTTTTTAGAAGTCACCAAGATTTTAAAGAGTTCTAAAGATTTTAAAAAGTTTCCAAAATTTTAAAGACTATCCAAGATTTTAAAAAGACTTCAAGCGTTTTGAGTTTCCACGCTTCGCAAATATTCGCCAGGTTCCAAAAGTGCTCAAGATTCCAAAAAGTTCTCAAGACTATCGTGTGTTCTTAAGATTTCCAAGAATTCTCAAGAATCCCTAGAATTCTTAATATTTTCCAAGAAGGAAGCACTATTTTTCTGCCTCCGTATCTCTACCAATAATTTTCGCTGACACTTTCCAGACAAAAATCTACGTAAGATATTGCAAACGAACATCCGCGTACAGATACTCTGAAGCTATCAAACACTGCATGACAGCTGGTCCTACAGGTACGGTCGAAAGCCGTGCTCGTATTATGATGCTATACACACATGTACGTGCGTACGCGGTGTTGTGGAATGCTCCTCTGTTCTACACGGGCGCATACAATGTTTACGGCCGACTAAGATTATTTTGACACGTCGCGTGTGTGCAAGCGCGCGCCTCTGCACGGGATATCGCGATTCCATCACCAGCGGTTCACACTGTAAAGCCCTTGTATGTTGCTTTATGTATACACTTGAAGATTGACCCTTCTTCGACTTTTTTCCACGTTCGCACGTTTGTAGATCATATATCACTCAATTTGGCGTTATATATCCTACATAGCGAGCCTCGCTAAAAATAAAATAAAGAAAGCGGGGCGGGGGGGGGGCGTCGACTGTCGGGTTTCGAATATCGGCGTTTATTCGCGCGCGAATTTATGTACACTGTTGATGCAGCGCGTCAGCGTAATGTTTTTATTGCGGCGCGGGTTATAAAAGATCGTCATAATTATGAAAATATTGACACTCGCGCGCTGGTTTAAGGGATATACCCGGGGCTGCAACGTTGTTTTTTGAAACAATAGTTCGCGGAGCGTGCAGAGAAGTCGCAAAGGTAGATTTTACTATATGGCTGATTCCGTCGTAACTTGAACATTTTCAGTGAAACAAAAACTTTTAAAGTGAATAAGCTTTTTTCAAATGCGTGGTGGTTTCTTGTACTTATAATGACATTCCAAACAAATACTCAAAAAAATATACTGCAAATTATTCCTATCAAACGCCGGAAATTACATTGTTATTAATCGATGGATTCTATGATAAAGTGCCTATAATTTTTTACGCGAAAAGTCCATTGTAAAACAATAAAAAATATGAAAGTTAAGACTCAGTAGTTATCAACACTATTTATGTTATTTACTAGATACTATTATATTTACTGTGCTACGGAACTGACATTTTGAGTTTCAATTACTCTTACAACTCGACAACTTGACATGTAAACTATTCTGCATGTGAGCTTAATGTAGTTATCATTTAGTTATGAAAAGCACATTTTATGTGAGAACATAGTTTACACTTCAGAAATTTTTAAGTTCCGGTGATTATTTTACCAAATCTGTCAATTTGAAACACTTATTCAGAGAATTTACTATTAAACGACGCTACATAGCGAACTATCGTGGGCATATAGATCGTGGGTCTATATATAGATGGATATATATATAGTATTGTCACGAACAATTAATCATTATTCACTGGACTTTTAAAAAATATGCACATATTTATAATCGCAAATTGACGTTAGTAGAACTGCTAAGCAACCTAACGTATACAATTAATTCTGTCATTTTAAAAGTAGTGCACCTAAGCATTTAAAATATTTGCACAATTTTAGGTACCTATAATATGCCTGATTAAGAGAATCAATGTAGGTATAAATCATTCGATATTCGAAACGCATATTAACATGTACTTCCTGAAATACATATTGATATTGCCTCGGTAGCGCACTATAATGTTAAGTAAAATTACACAGACCGCGAGACTACGATTGCTCCCGTACACAACCAGCTCAAAGCTCCAAATGCAAAATGTACCACTTACCCCGGAAAATCAGCCACACACGATCGGGCACACATCGCTGAGCTGTTTACGCTGAAACGTCTCTTATTTGCACTGGGCCTGTGCTGCGCCCCTTTAGTTCCACGGCCACGCTCAGCCTTACAGTCAACATACGTGCTCCGTTAAATACGCAGGTATATCGGCAAAGTGCTTTCAGGAGCCGAAGCCACCGCCGCCCTCCTGTTTCCTTAGGGCTTTCGTCGACCCTTTGCGTTTGGCTTTCCGGCCCTCGCTCCATTCGCTTTACACCGATTCGCAGACGCATGATTTAATTAAAAGTACATTTCCGCCTACTAGACGAGGTCGCGCCCGAAGGTCTGGAAAGGCTCTTATTTATCGGCGTAGACCGCCTCTTTCGTGTACACGCGGGAAGGGAATTCTCTGATGAGAATTGTTGGGGATGGTCGTGGGGAAAATTAACGTTTATTATGGGTTATGGTTTATTATTATTATGGTACAGGTTTTTCAAACAGTAATTTAAAGATAGTCGGGGTGCTCAACTGTTTTATATTTATAACAATTTCTCTTGGGAATTATGGAGTAAAAATTCAGTGATATTTGGTTGATATTTCCTAAACCATTTCAAAGAAGACTGATTGACTATACTCTTATTGACTGATTGACTTATTGACTCTTATTGACTGATTATAACTCTTATGGTATAACAATGTAAGATGCGGCTCGTAAAAATTTGAAATAGAAAATATATAAAATTTTTACTCTAGAATGTTCGATTTGCACGATTTTGATTTATATGTAATTATTTAATTAGTACTTACATCATTCAATACTATCTCAAGAATCCAAAAAAATTTTGCAGTTTCATCAACTCACCTAAAACATAAAAAATAAATTTCATTAGGATCATCAACAAACTCACATGTACATAAATTTGAAGAAACTCTACATTTTTACACCCAACGTATTTGTTATTCGAAAAAAGCTATGGGAAACTTTTTATTATCTTTAAAATGGTCCCGACATATGCGTCGAATAATTTATTTTAGAAAAAACAAGCTTTAACTTTAAGTTTAAATATGATTATTAACTGATTATTAAAAACGACTATAAGTTTCCCAAATAAATTATAATTTCTAATATAGTGTTTAGTTAATTTAAGTATTCTTATTCAAGTATTCATTGATTGCATTCCAAAAAGATATTTTTTTCTCTATACACCTTGCTATGTCAATATGGTATTGCCATTATTAATTTTACGACAGACAGTTTTACAATTTTTTCGAACAATACCAGCGTTTACTCGGTATCTAAATATAATAGTTAAATGTTTTAGGAATCGTTTTGAGCGTTATCAATATTTTACGCGAATGAATATTGGACATGTAAGTTTTACAGTGCAGTACGGTATTTATTTGAATATAGATTAAACCTTCTAGAATGTAACAAGGCCCCATATTTACCTTATCATAGTGTATAGTATTTTTTATCATGAATTTAAGTATTACAAAAAAAACCCACTATAGTTGAAAGTTTATTATTGCAGTTTTTACTGTAGAATGTATACGTAGAGTGACTGCATACAGACAAATGCAAAAACAAAAGGTGAATAATATGTTTCCAATCGTTGTAAAATTCTGTTTTACAAGACTTTCATAACTTTATTGCAAATTTTTCTCTTTAACTTCAAATTGATTTAGAATATTTGCTTCGGATAGACAAAAATACGGTAGCAGAGAATTTAATAATATTAAATACATATCTTTGTGCCTAAAATAGGATGTTTTATATAAATAAAAATTGAAATTTCAAATTGTACTGAATCGATTAATAAAAAAAGTAAATATATAGTATATTATATTTTCTCATTAAAATTCTAATTTTAAAAGCTATTAGCATCTAAAATTTCGTGTTTTCGATGTGTAAATATATAAACACAAAACAAGCTATATTGCGTGATGTCAAAAAAATATATTTTCACAGCGTGCATTAATTAAAACCTATCTGCGTTACTTTTTGATGGATAAAAAAAGAAAAACCCGATCTAAATTTTTAACATAAACTACTAAAATACAAAATAAAATAAATCGTGCAGAATATTTATAAAATCCAATATCAATTAAAACGTCATTAACTTTTAACAAAATTATTTGTTTAATATTGAATAATCAGACTTTATTGATCACCACGAATTATAACTGTTATAATTAACGAGCCAACGTTTCGGACGCATGTAGAATCATCACTTTTCAAGGCATTGTCAAGTGCTATTTAATTATAACAGTTATAACTCGTTGTGATCAATAAAATCTTATTCAATATTAAAGTTAACAACAAACGAGTACTAAATTCTCTCGATCTAATAAATTATTTGCTCTTTTGAGTTAAAATAAATCGATGAATCAGTATCGTTCTAAATTTCGAAGTGCATTACAGATTTTCTGCTGCAAAACAATAAAATTGTAGTAAAAGTAATAAATACTATTCTACTTAATCAATCTTCTCCTGCTATAATTTCCAACTATTGGTTTAAAAATACCTTAAACTATTATAGGCTACGAGTATGTGATATGCATACTCTGGCCTCCCAAAATTATATTATTCAGGGTAAAACGATAAAATATAAAAAAATAGCAAAGGCAGATAATTGTTTTTACTTGTTTCGCAAATTATGAAATATGGATTTTTTTAGAAATTCACCACGGTAATTGATTGTATAGAAATATGACTAAGGACATTTGTTACTTTAATAAAAATCCTTTTTTGAAATTAGGGAGAGATGGAAAAATTAAAAAGAATATCTCTTTTTACAAATATGTCGATGTATTAATTGAAAATTTTCTTTTTAAATCGTTTATATAGCCTTTTACAACAAAGTCCTTCTATATAGCTTCTTACAACGTAGCTAGATTTTTAAAGAAAATCAATATTTCATGCTTTATTAAAACAAAAGATTGAACAAATAAAAAACTATTTTCCTTGCTATTCTTTACATTTCAACATTAAACTAAAACCAGGTACTATATTCAGGTATCCAGATCACGCAGCTTACTCACATCCATCAACGGCTCAACCCTTTCCCAACTGAAATACCAACGTAGCCAGCATCATCACGCGCACTCCCCCACATTATTTTATCAATCGAAGAAAATAATCACGCCGCGGGATTTATCCAAACGCTCGTTCCCGCGCTTCTCTCGTATCGATTATATTTGCGCGCGAATGGCACTAATCCGGCCGAACAAATGCCAGGTGTGCGTATAGCGGGAAAATTTCTGAATTTGCCGCTATTTGCTCGCCGAGTATCGGCCGCCGCCGCCGCCGCTGCTGCTCCACACGTCCATTTGCTTGATTGCACCCATCCGCCTCGCTGCTTCCGGCATTAAAGCGCGGTAGCAGAATCTTTTTTTACTTCCATCCGCGGCGCTTGGAATTCCTCTTTTTTTCTCTCTCCTTTTCTGTGTGTACGCACCGTTAAAGTTAATATGCGTCGGATTAATCCGAGGCGCGCACGCGCCCGGGGAATTCGCGTGATTTTTATTTCATCGCTCGAGCGGATTTTGGTGGGTGCGGAGGTGTGTATGTGTATATCTGTTGTGGGTTAATGGGGAAAAGAGACTTTCTAATAGCGTGTGCGTGATTTCATTCGGTTAAAATGATTTATTTTGTTTGGTTTTGATGCATAATTTCATTGAAAGTGAAAATCTATTTATTAGGTCAAAAACGGCATACAGAAATATTTATGCTGAGACATCAGAACATATTGGCTGAGTCTTTAATTTAACTGGTATAGCTAGTATTTTAGCTAGAACAACAAAAATATTAGCTGAGATCGCAAGAATATTTGTTGTAGTTGACAAATGCTTTTTTAGCTGATACAGAAAATTATATGTCTTAATTGTGTATGTGTGCCTTCAATTTTCGAATAAAATTACACTGTTTTCATTTCATTATATATCGTAATGGTTATTGGTCTTTAAAAAATATTAATTTATAATAAATATGTAGATGACTTTCTAGATACGTATCTAGATAAAGCCTCAGATAAAATAAGTATCTTTGTCATACAATTATATGTACAGTGTAAGAATACTTAAATCTTTATCTAAAATAAAGCTCAGAGAAAAAGATAAAAATGTAATCAGAAAATTCTTATTATCTTGATGATGATTGGTAACATTAAAAAATTAAAATATCTTTCGTTTGATGAAATTGTGTAATGCCATTTAAATTAAAAACCTTTCCAGTTGCGCTTTAATTTAATTAACAGAGTTTGATACAATTATATAGAAAGGTTTAAACCACAAATGCTATTAATTTGTATTTAATAGCGACATGCACAATGAAAAACCGGAATAAAACGAATGGAATTGTTGAAATGGCTACAAAAGTGTAATATTTAACAAGAGCTAAATGGCTTTTTTCATGACGCGATACATTTCAAACGTTTTACGCACCGTGGTAAAGAACAAAGTGCTAAAATGGTTGATTTTCACCCCAAAGCAAAAAGGTTTGAAAAAAAGCACGGCGTCTCGCGATTCGCAATTTTTCCGCTGGTGCAGTCAATTTTCAATAATTATCTCCACTAAACGAATTCCCCTTAAGGCAAAAAGCACGGCAAATGCGCATGTTTTTCAATTTAATCGCAAAATCCAATAATAAAACATGCTTTTTAATTAAACATCAAAAGAACCTTTACCCCTGATTCCGCACTTTTATAAATATTTTTACTCCGTAAAACGGAGTTTTAAACATCAACGGGCTTGCGCGCACGGAAAGCGTATTTAATTAAATTTGACAAAATTAATACACACCATAAAGAGCAATTGAAAAAATACAACAATAAAATCTGCAGATCTCCGTGAGTACACGCTTTAAATAAAACGAAGAAACGAAAGCACTACCGCACAGACGTGCGTATAATATAGAAAAATTCCGATAATTGCTTCCAGCAGCTGAGAGAACGTTCAACGACCCCCCCCCCCCCTTCTTGCCGGTGAGCCAACGAAGAATGGATCTAGTGCAAGTGGACGGCTTTATTTTTAGCGCAAGACAGAAAATCGAATTTCCATTCAAGCCTTTCTTTTATTTAGCGTATCGGCGCAGTCCAAGGGGACTACTTGCCGCCGAGCTGCATGCGCGACGATCGGACAGACAGCCACAACGAGTGTCGCGCGCATACACATGGCGAAATGACAACTACTTGCCGAGCTTGCATTCTAGCGACACGGTATTGATTGCGAATCTCGGATGAACGAGCAGGTTTTGTTTTAGTTTGCGCGTACGGCAAAACAACGCTTGCGCTTTGAGGAGAATCAAGGTTTTTGATAACGTTAGGTGGGTTTTTTTGTATAAGTGTAGAAACAGATTTAGAGGCTTATTCTTTTTGGCTACAAGCAACTCTATTTATATAATGATTTAAAAAAGATAATGTATTTAAATAGCAATATCTAGATAATAAAGTATTTAGATAACATAAACTAATTTTATTCTCTGAATAAAGCGTTATCTAGCAAAGAAGATAACTTAAGAAAATTATCAACTTTTAACTTGATATTTATTAATTTAGATAAAATAAAAGACAATTTAAATTTACATTTTATTTAGGTAGTTTATCGAGATGACGTATTTTTTATACTTTAGTTCTAAATGGTTTCCTAACCTTTATTTAGATAAATGTGAATGTCCGCGTACTGCTGTAATCGAGATATGTTCTCATCTTGATTTTTACGGAGATAAACTAACTTAGATACTTGTTCGTAACTGATTTTAGACTTGCGTTACATATTCGTTGACATATTTTCATTCCACTCGATGATTCTGGGTCATGCTACTTTGCCTCAATTTTATTCTGGTAACATGTAATGCAATTTCGCGCCTCAAAAATAGAAGATATTACTGATAATATTGATTTTTATCTGAGAATATCGTGACACAAAAGTTGGATGAGTAAATTAATTGGATCAGAAATTTCCGTATCTTCAGTCCGACTTTACTGACATTCGCAAAGGATTTGTTTTTTAATGAGAAACATGCACATTCAAAGATGCTTTTTAACTTGATTAAATAATGCTTTTAAAAACCTTGCAAAGCTTTAAAAATCAGGTCAAAGGCGTAACTCAAACGTCCAACGTGTAATCTTTTATATAAACAAGTGCACTTTATACGACCCGTGTCTGTATGAAGATTCCGGCAGTTGTACGCTCAAATGCGCGCAAACAAAAATAAAAAAAAATAAAAAAAGTATAGAAGCACAGCAAAAAAATCTGCCGAATGTAAACATGTTTTGTACCACAGGGTTTTTTGCTAAATATGCATATGCATCAAATTCAGCCAGTCACGCTCTGGCTGTTTACGCACAAACTACCGCCAACTGATTAAACTCGATTTCCGGTATCTCGCTTTTCAATACAAGCTTTCCAGTCAATTCAAGTTTTCTAGTCTCTGTTTTTACCTATTCTACCGCCTCTACTACTTGGTTATATTTCTATCTCTCTCCGTACTGCTCTCTATCTCCAGTACTACCACACTCTTCCAATCCCGCTTGTTTCGCGCGCGCGCTCGAGTTTTTTTCGCATTCACACGTACAGCAGATCGCGCAGTGCGTTACTCGTGTACATATATATATATATATATATATATATATATATATATATATATATATATATATATATATATATATCGGCGAAAACACATCCTTTATGCGGCATTTATTGTTATTTCGTCTTTCTTTGCCCTGGCTTTTTCACTTTGTCCGTGTGTACCTTTTTCTCTTTTTGTGATTTTTTAGAACATTTTGTTTTCATATCAAGATGAGTGTGTTTTATTCGCCTGGAAAAAACGTACTCTCTCCGCACCCATTGCATGTCAGTGGAATTTAAATAACACTAACTGCTTTTTTCATCCCGCTCTATATCTCTCTTTTTCTTTCTTTCTTTACTCGCAGATAGTTCTTCTAGCTTCTTAGTACAGGGCAGCCATACTCTAGTGAAAATAAATTTCTCTTACTCGCCATTTATTGACTTTGTACACTTGATCAGTCTAGAAACAAGCTTGATATCTTGATATTTCAAGTTTATAAGTATTAACTGGATAGTATAGTTGGTCATGTAAGAAATAATTTAGAGAAGCCTATTAAAACAACTCAAGAAAGTTGATAGTAGTATACTAGTACATTTAAGTTGTCAGTATTATTGTATCTTTCTTTGGAAACCTCCTTTGTCTGTGAATGCTAGATATGGGTTAGTTTTAACAAGGAGAGACTACGGTACCTCGTTAGGTTACCTAAAAATGAAGCCTAATTGCCGTAGTTTTATCAATGAGTCCTAGATGCTGAGATATATGTATTATTTAAATTATTGTAATTCGCTGTATGTGCTGCTCCATTGGATAATCTACGAGTATTACAGTTCATTTTAAAGTACCAGAAAACAATCCTGGAAGTTTTATCAAATTCCGTGATCAAAACTTCGTAGTTTCCACTTATTAGATGTCATAGCAAGATATACTTTGATTATATTTCAGTCGTACTCAACTTGAATGACTCATCGATATTTTCTAAGCTTCTAAAAGGTAAACATTTTAATACCTAGTCCTTAGTTTTCTGAACATTCTTATTTATTTCTTATTTCTACTAGAAAACTAGCTGCATTCTAACCACAGACTTGATCATGACAGCTGATCAAGACGTGCGTAGGTCAGCACGACTTCACATCTGAACCCTCTCATATATAAATTCACAATCAACACTACTTTTCAATTCCTTCCCAATATCAGCATTATACTTCTGGAACAACCTGCCTGACCACATGTCATTACTTCCTTATAAAACCACATCCTTACAAACTAACTTATCACTCATCTTAAAATTCTTTATACTTTGCGACATTGTGGTTGGCTAGAGTCCGTCCAAATCAGTCATTAGAATCTCTTTTGTGTCTCTTACATTACTTCTTCATTGCGTTTTAGATAGTATTGATTTATTTATTGTATGTATAACTCAAATTACAAGTGATTTCTTTCCAAGACTCTGAAGCCTATGCATTCAATTTTAATTTTACATTAGTACGGCTCATATGATTTAGTGTTAAACTCATGCAATACCCACATTGCCTATTGTAACTGTTAATTTTTTAATATCTTTATCTTATTTTTCTACAAAAACATGTATTATGCTTGATTACTGTTGCATTAACAATTTAATTTGTATTTTTGTGGTCTTCTTTCTGAGACACCCCAGTCTCAGAACAAAGACAAACTAACTAAATTTAAAAAAATCTCTCCTGTTATAGTTTATCGCGATCCTTCTTCTTTACTCCCAGTCCCCGGTGGTATTTTATTCTCCGCGCGCAAACTCATCCGCGCCGTCACTGCAGATGCGCCGCGCACACCTTGAATGCAATCAAGCAAGTTGGGCGCAATTCAAAGCGGAAGTGGACCGACTAGTTTAACAGGATTGGGGCGAGCGAACGAGCGACTACGACGCTCGGGATCGACGACTGTG
This sequence comes from Gastracanthus pulcherrimus, assembly GCA_949152435.1. Taxonomy (NCBI): domain Eukaryota; kingdom Metazoa; phylum Arthropoda; class Insecta; order Hymenoptera; family Pteromalidae; genus Gastracanthus; species Gastracanthus pulcherrimus. The sequence continues at coordinate 73,741,854 of OX424572.1, forward strand.
AGGACTGGGGGAATGGAGGTTCGCTAAGAAAGAGAAAGGACGGACTGGGCGAAATTCTCCAGGAATCAGCTCCAGCTCCGCAAATTTTGGGATACATCGTTCTAAACTTTGCGCAGCGGTGGACTCACTCTCGTTTCCTAGGCTTTCAGGGACCGTAATCATGGAAAGAAGAATCGTGGCTTATCTATAGTCCCGCCTCGGCTCGGAGATTCTGGACCTAGTTGCGACGGGAGAAGAAATGAGAGAGGAACGACGACGACGACGATGAATCAATGGCGGGAGGGAGAACCGAGAGAGGCCGAGATAGTCCATTAGAGATAGCCGGGGAATGTGAATGAGGACAGAGGAGCAAGAAGTGTTCTTCTTCTTCCTATTCTTCCTCGGGGCGACTTCCATTACCACCGCATTTAAAAGTATAATTTGGATAGAGACGAGGACGATTATCCTCTGGGCTTTCCTTAAAGCGATTTTCTGACCTTTCCCGTATACTCTGTACTCTCATGTACACTCGAAATGTCGAAATTTCGCGAGAGCCTGATCTTGTAAGATTGTAATGCCGCGCTAGAGCGATTTTATTAGCATAGCGGTGCAAAATACTTTTACCGCGGAATTTTTCCCCCTCGAGGTCAGAAATTTAATTATGCCGCCCGCGTCCGAGTAAACGTTATAAAAGGCGCTATGTAACAGCTGTGGTAATTAACAATGGGAATCTGAAGCCGAGGCGCGCGCGCCAAATCCGCGTAATAATTTCTCCATTTACGCGCGGCGGCGGAGTTCATATTATGAGACGTAAATTAGAGAGCGAGCGAGCGAGAAAATAACGCCTCTGGCAGAGTAAAGAAAAAGACTATAAAAAGAAATTATTTTTCTCTCTCTAGAGCGCACTTTATATACACTTGAGAGCCGCTGCACGGCGCGATGCAGTTCTTCATAATTTTCCTCGACACGTATAAAACACACACACATACATACTGGCGTGCATTGTCGCAGTTTCACGCATTGTCTGGAGCTTCCGCAAAGTGTGTGTACATGTGTGCATGCACTTCTTGCCACGGCTTTCTTAATCCTTTCATAAGAAGCGCCACAATGCTATATCCGCGCGAAAGACGACGACAATGTATTTACGAGAGGCAGGCAGGCACCGGCTGAATGCCGTGCACGCGCCGCGCATCTTTATCATCTCGATCCTACTCTCTGCGGTGTTGAACTGCTGAACAGAAGCTTTGCGCGTATTGACAAACGCTGCCGCGCCTGTTTTTGTATCACTCGTCGGGCAAACAAACTCACCTCGAAAAATGATGCGCGGTGCCGTGAACGAACTTCTCGCTTATTTTTCGTTTTTTTGTACTTATATTTGTTTTTATTTTTCGTGCCGAGGGTACAATATGTACTCGTGAACGACAGGTGTGCTTATGTGTAACACTTTTTGAAGTGGAACTTTTATTAAAGAAGCTTGGTTATCGTAGGAACGTTTCAAAATTGTATGGAGTCAAATTTTAATAATGTTTTACACGGATTTATAATAACTAGCTAAATCTTGCTTATTTATTAATGTTCATTTGGATTACATCATATATTAAACTTAACATAGATATATAAACTTGGTCAAAGACAAAATTTCGTGCGTATCATTTCTTTATTAAGAATATGTAACATCAAGGAAAGATTACTGTAGAGCAAGAATACATTTATTTATTGATTTATATTACATACACGGGCTATGAGCCCTTTAATATACAAAAATATGCCATTAAGGAACTACTAAAACTAGACTAAAACTTTTTTTCCAGATATCACCGTTTTAACAAAACACGAGGTTTTCGTGTAAAACAGGAAAAAAAAGTAGCTCATTTAAAATTTCGGGTCTGAAAATATAGTTAATATTATGCTCTTTCAAATGCATACAAAATAAATTGATGATATTATTTCAAACATACCAAAAAAACCGAAAAACTAAAACTCAAAAATCGAAAAACAGCGAAAAACAAAGAAAAATATTGAAAAACAACAAATATTTTTTTTCAGCTCTCTTCCTTTAAAAAAAATCATTGAGCCCTGAAACATTAATTTTGACCGTGAAAATTTCGAGTAATCTTCTTAAATATCCATCCACATACACAAACACAGACACACACACACACAAACACAGACACACACACACACACACACAAACACACACACACACACACACACACACAAACATACATACACACACGCACACACACACACATATATACACGCACACCACAGACACAGACGCACACGCATGCTCGCAAGCACGCACGTACCCACACATACACATCAATACAGACTTTTTCTATAAATAATGTATTTTGACTCCTAATGTCTCAAAACATGTTTCTAACATATTTTGAGCAAAACTTTTTTTTCCGTCACAGAGCGTCTATGAGGAAGTAAAATCAAATTGCAAGAACGATGCAGACGATCCTGTATCTCCCTAACAGATAATGCATAAGTGCCAGAAACGACATTATCGTTAGATGCACAAGCTCCCAAACCAACAGAGGGATACTCGACAGGCACTTTATTTTCAATAGCTTTAAGTCGCTTAGATACACTGCCTAGTTCGGCATGGATTTCAGCAATATCAGACTTGCTTCTGTCAATCTGGGAGTTAAAGTGGGCCGACTGATTGTCGATAGAGGACAGATGTCTTTTTATTGTCGATAGAGGACAGATGTCTTTTTATTGCATTGTATTCCTTGAAGAAAAATCTAGTGAGGCTATCCTGCAAGGTGCGCATGTCATTCGAATCGTTTCGAATCTGCCTGATTCTGAGCGAAGGGTAAACTTGTGTTTGAGTTACTCAAAGCAAAATTGTCTTGTTTACTCAAGTTATTCCCATCATTCCCGTTATGCTATTGTTGTTGTTGTTGTTGTTGGGCTGCTGGCGGTGTAAAGCCAGTTTTGAAGAGAGAGTAGCCGAATTTACAGCAAGATAAATAATACCCGTGATGTCAGTGGAGCATTTCTTAGCGCAAGATCGATGGTACACTGAGAAGCAGGAATGACAGGAGTCTCCATACTTCACAGTACGGACACAATGAATCGCCCATCGAGCTGACTCCATTCAAGAACTCGCTTGAGACCAAACCGGAGGAGAAAGAGAGACAGAGAGACAGCACGATCACTGGAACGACACTACTTCACGGCGACCAGGTTAGAATATCACGTCCCTACTTCCCGCAACAATAGTCGATAACTATAGGCTGACGGCATCCAATTATATATATGAATCTATAGCGCAGTTGAAGTAGAATCTTGAGCAGCAAATCAAATATTGTAAGAGGTCATAATAAATAAAACAATGATTTATAATCACATAGCAAAATTAAACACTCCGCCTCTATACGCCCCCTAGCGGGAATTCCTGATAAATGACGAATAACGAAAGGGAGAAAGTTAATTTTGAATAAAGTTTTGGTAATACCTAACAGTATCATTGACGTTATTGCAACGTAAATATTGTCAGTATTGTATGTTCTAACACATAATTTCACTAGAAAGTATCATAATGAGTATTAGTGTAAGTGTATGAGAATGTTCGTGTTAGTGTAAGTGTATGTGAATGTTAGTGTTAGTGTTAGTGTAAGTGTATGTGAATGTTAGTGTTAGTGTAAGTGTATGTGAATGTTAGTGTAAGTGTATGTGAATGTTAGTGTTAGTGTACGTGTATGTGAATGTTAGTGTTAGTGTATGTGAATGTTAGTGTTAGTGTAAGTGTATGTGAATATTATTGTTAGTGTAAGTGTATGTGAATGTTAGTGTTAGTGTACGTGTATGTGAATGTTAGTGTTAGTGTAAGTGTATTTGAATATTATTGTTAGTGTAAGTGTATATGAATGTTAGTGTTAGTGTACGTGTATGTGAATGTTAGTGTTAGTGTACGTGTATGTGAATGTTAGTGTTAGTGTACGTGTATGTAAATGTTAGTGTTAGTGTACGTGTATGTGAATGTTAGTGTATGTGAAATATATATGTGCATCTATACATATACGTTTGTTGATGCGTATTAGTGTGTAGGTTGTTACGTATGAATGGGAGACGAGGTAGGCAGCGAAAAAGGAGACGACGGGACTCGAACCGAGGTCCCCAGTGTGCGGGTCTCGTGCTCACACCGCGGAGCTAACGTCTACGATGCAGGCCAAGTGCATCGTAGTCCGGCTCCACTTATCGCTGACTCGTCTCATATGCTCGCGCTGCAAGCGTTGCAGACGTGTGTGTCTGTGACAAGGTATATGTTAGTTCATGTAGATTATACTAAACTGTGCGTAGGTGTGCATTTGTTTGGGTTAAGGCGTGTGAGTAGGAATAGGAATAGTGAATCACACAAAGTTAGTTTTTAGGTCGATGTACATTATCGTCGAGACGTTTCCTCAAATTTTTTTATTACAGTCGGCGCATAGAGGATTAGAAAGCGCGTTTCCTACTTTTCAGATGTTTTCCCGAGATTTTATTACGACGAGAGGTTTTCCCCGCAAAGGTAACGTATGGGCTTCAAAACTATCCGCTGTCCGTAACAGTATTAATGTAAGCATTCCATGATAATGTATGTTAGTATATTTGTGAGTATCGTATGATAATGTATGTTGGTGTACGAATGTATGTATACATACCGTAATATATCTTCATGTGTGTATGCATATACGTATATGTGTGTTAAAGTAAATAAGGACGTTGATGACATATCGGAGTACACTCACTCACACACGCACTTATAAAGTTAAATATTAAAAAATAAAGGTTACTTATCAACACCAAACGACGGACATCGAACAAATGAAAAAGCAAATTAATTTAATTAAATTTTGTGGATAAAACAAATAAATAAATAATATGTACAATATAACTATGTAATTACAAGCAAAACAATTTTTTTAAAAATTCGTCAAATTCAAAGTGTTAGAGCAAAAGTACTATTTCGAAAATTGCAATGGCATCTTGAACGTCGACTTCGAATCGAGTTTCACTCCCAGGAATTTCAATTTCTTTTTCATTTTGAGATTAGCGTAAGCAATTTAACTGCCGTGGCTGAGCGAAATACCGAGAAAACGCGACCAAAACTACGTAATGGTGAAGTCGGATTGAGGGAACGGGGAAAAAACCGTGATTGCACGCCGACAGAATTTTAGTGTAATTTGAAGATTATGCAAAAATACCTCGTTCGAATTAGTCGAAAGCGGAAAGCGAATATGGCGTGTTCTTCCCAAAATTGCGATTGCAGGACGTTTTTGGAAGAGCATTCCTAACTAAAACTGTAAGTTTGATAGCTAAACTTTAGAATGTATCGTTCGAAATTTTCAGAACTGCATATCATTAGGGGCTTACGACATATTATAGCGATATGCAGAACTAACATGAAAATTTTCAAGTGATGAAAATGAAAACTTCCGTAAAATATTCAGCGCTTCAAGTGCCAAAGTACAAAATTTGGGTTTTATACACAAAGTTATTAATCCAGAGAAGTTTTACAACCCTTTTTTGCAAACCAGAAATTATTCATAATCTAACAAAACTTAACCGTATAAAGTTTTCAGTTCATGAAAAGGAGCCTTCAACACTCGCAACCAGCGATCGTGTGTACAGGTAAGTATATGCAGACCTTCTTCGGCATTTAAAAAGCGCTTACGAAATACCAACTCACATTATAAGGAGTTTAAGGAAGAAGAGAGAATAACCCCGGGGATTTACATGAAAACGTAAAAATGAATTTTTTTCCCGCGAGCTCATCGAAAAGGGCGATTCTTACTCGAGACTTTCTCCTTCAGGATTACGAGAGCCAGGCTGAGACTAGGAGCCGAGAGAGAGAGAGAGAGAGAGAGAGAGAGAGCAAGAGCAAAGCTCGGCTCAATGAGGATTAGCTCGAGGCTGCAGCAGCAGCAGCAGTGGCAGCATCACGAAGTATCACGAAGCTCCCGGCTGAATATACCTTCTGACCTTATAACGCTTAGACACATTCTCGTCTATAAACTTAAAGCTCTCCCTCCCACCGAAGAGAATACGAATTTTCTTACTCCTCCTTCGAGAACTCGCCCTTCAACGCGATGCTTTGCCGATTTCATGACTTTTTAATGAAAAGTTCGCCCGTGAAGAAAATTATAGCTTTATTAATTAAGTTTGGCTCTCGACGCTCCGAAATACTTAACGCTCCGATTGTAGTTCATCCCCCCAACAAACGAAATAGCTCTGCAGCCAGCGAAGTTCAACTTGTTAAAATTAATTTTAGCATAGCATGAGGCTATATACATTGTACTCGAGAAAAGAGCTTTTTCATTCCAGGCGAAGGGCGAAGTTAAAGCTTTTGCGCAAAGTTAAAGCTACTCTCGCGCGCAAAGCAAACACAAATAGATACTCGCGCTGCTGCAGCGGCGGCTAAACAAGCTACAACTGCGACTTGCATTAGTCCGGACTGCTGCAAAACTGGGCGCTAATCCGCGAGCGCGTCTGTGAACTTGAATGACACTTTAGACCAAAGGGAGGAGAAAGAGAAGAGGGCACGAGAATGTACAGAGGAAGTCGAGATGTCCTCGGGCATTGTTGAAAAGCGAGGAGCCAAAGGGACGTAAAAGAATAACGAAATGGCGCCCGAACAGGGGCAAAAGAGGGAGAGAGATTGAGGAGCTGCACACAGTTCATTAATATTACCGGCCGAGCACGGCTTCTCATTTTCTTTGTGCAGCGCATTTATTCGCCGCGCGCAAAGGGCGGCCCATTAATTATTAATGTCACGCAAGATTGCATCCTCGAAACACCGCGTGTACGTGTATATTTCACACACGATAAATCACGGCACGGCTACCACGGAGATGGCTGTATAGACGACGACGGCAGACTCTTTCGCCGCCGTTACCGCGTCACAAAGGAGACTTTTACCTTTTATTTTCGGAGCGACTTCTTTATTTAGAACCGTGGGAGAGCGAGTGTCGTAGGAGTAGCGGGACAGGTAGTCGTGCAAGCCAGGTGCGCCGAAATGAAATATTAAGTCGCGCCGGACCTGGCCGGCTGTCTCGCAGATCGTGGCAGCTGACGGGCTCTTAATATGCTAGTTATATAACGCTTTCGTCGTCCGCACGAGCGAAACATTAAACGTATTTAACGCGTCGGTTGTCGAAGTTCGTCATCGTAATTAAAAAGGCTGGACAGGCACAGGGTCTTACTTTGACCTTTTTTTGCTCTCGGATACTTTGAAATTATTATTACATCGTATGATTTTAAAACGGACATTTTTATTTGAATAGTAACCTAATTACAAAGTTGCTCATTAAAAGTTCACGAATTTATAGTTGTTTTTAACGTCTGTTTATACAAATTTTATAATCTGGAGCTTTTTTTTAATAAAATATTCGATGTACATGTTTGGACCATTGTAAAAATAACTGAATTAAGTTTGTATTTTACCGTTAAAATAATGACAGGGACAAACGAGAAAGTAATTAATTATAATATCATTAGCCCTTTTAGTTATATCGTTTTAATTCGCAGAATTTAGTATTTGGTTATTCACAATAGTGCATCTTTAAACTATAAAAAAACCCATAAAAATCCGAATAATAAATTTAATGAAGATATAAAAAGGATAACAATATAAGTTACAAAGAAGATTTACAATTTACAAAAAATTGCTTCAATCTTCCACAGCTTATTTTTACATAAACATAACACATATACAATGGTCACAAGATGAAAAATTAAGTTCAAAGTAAGTTTTATGTGTAAAAATGTTAACTTCCTTTTAAAAAGAACACGGTGATCGAAATCTTAAAGTAAATAAAACATTGAAAGAGAACCTGAGTTCCTTTGATTATATAGATTTGCGTCCCGCCAACCTCTGCACGCACAGAGGCACGCATTCACCACAATTATTGGAGCAAGCCAAAATTCACTTGTACACTTCTGAACAAGCTTTGACCATCCGCCCTCAAAAGTGTGCAAAATTCGCTCCAAAAACGCCGAAAAGGCTCTGTGTCGCGGAATGCCACACATGTGCTCGCAATTCGCAACCGCGCGCACTTCCGGTGAATTTAGAATGATTTCCGCGAAGCAGCGAAAAGTTCAAAGGTGGGTGTCGTCTCGGCAAAGGCCTCCTGCCGCGTGACGAATGGCAAAGAGACGCGAGTTGTTTAGGCGCCGGGATGCATTATCTCGGAGCGCGAACTCGCGCACGTCGTCAACGTCCTTCTGCATCAACTCTATGCACTCTCTCGCGCCCGCGCGTGCCGCACTCGTAAAAGCCATCAACAGCGCAAAGAGCAGAGAGCGCGGATATGGCCCGGTGCGCAAGTTAACAAGCAAGCGCTGTTATGCGGGGGTAAAAGAGAATGAATGAACGAGTGAGATTAATCTCGTAATTTTTATTCGCGTCTTGATTTCTGCTCGTTTTGTGTTCCTTCGGTTATGATGGATTTTTTATCGAAATTGTATAGTTATTAACTGAGATATATAAGACAGTTTAAATGTTAAAATTAAAGATTTAACATAAGATCGATGAAAGTGGTGCTAAACCCAACCTACACTGACAACTACGAGAACCCATTTTTTTCATTTCATTTTTAATCTTGAGTCATTAGCTCTCTGGAATGTTATTATCCTAATAAAAAATAACAGCGTCCCAGAGACATATTTTTTAAAATTGAAAATTAAATGAAAAAAGTAGTTCCCCGTATTTGCTGGTAACTAGAAGGGGGAGGGGGATTAACATCATGTTGTTAAATATTGTTAAATATGATGAAATAGGTGGAAGATTAATGCATTAAATGTCCATATTTTTACTCGCGAACATAACATGCATGTAAATATAACTTGTAAAAAAAGTTTAACTTTTAATAATATTATGATTTTTTAAATTACTTTTATCTAGGCATTTATTTAATATAATTTGGAACATCGCGAAAGCGATAATCAATTTGTCTTTTAAAGAGATGTCAGAATAACTTTTTAATATGCATCGCACGTTGATGCTTAATCAAGTATATAATAACTTAAATATTGAGCTAGTTTAAAGTGGTTATTTCCTAAAATTAATTGATTCGATTTTATTCTGAAATTTTGAGTAAAATTAATATTTCCATTGATAAGTATATCTGTTTAATTTCAGAACCATTTACCGTCTATTTATAGACTTATATTCACTTAAAGTTCCGTCTTTTTCATACAGTTAGTACAGAATAATGGCATACAAAGTTGATCAGTGTTAGCAAATCCTATTCGAGAAAAGCTTAAAATGTCAGCAAAAGTAATTGATTATCTACAGAAGAACATACTTTTTCAGTTAGTTATTGAGCTTAGCTCGATTTGAGGTTGAGTAGGTATAATCTAATCAAATCAGTCCTTAAAATTAATATTCGGTCACCAATAATCGAGAAATTAATTACGTAAACTACGTACAAATTCAAAATATTTTAAGAAATAATTTACTTGGATACGCACAATGATTCAATTTTAATATAAAAAAAAAAAATTGTTATTTTGATTAGTTCAGTGAGAAAATAACAACCTTCTCCAAGTAATCACTAAGTAGATTCTTAATAAAGCCGTGTAACTTCGATATACCATGCACACTACTAAGCAGAGTATTCTATAGTCAAGTACTGGTTTTACGGAAAATGAGGCCTGGAAGCAGTTAGTGCTTGCAAACTTACATTTTCGGTCTAAGTAAGAGGAACGCTTGGATCCTACTTCACATATACACTAAGATAAATATATAGTAAGATTAACTACATTTTAACTAAATATCTAATACAAAATAAATCAACTAATTTTATCTAGTAGAGCCCATAGCTGTATTCATTACGTTTCAAAGATTAAATTTTAGTAAAAAAAATAAAAATAATAATGAAAAAAACTTTTTTTTTTGAAGAGTTAAATAGAAACCATTTCTCGAGGTAACTAGTTTTTCTGGTTTTAAATCGGCAACTAACAGGCTCACGCAAATGTAATTACGCCTAACTCGACGAACAAAGATGAGCTAAAATAGGGAAAATTCACGGAACGATGTGTGCTCGTATTTGCTAAAGGAAAAGATACGATGAATCAGCTTTATGGGGTCCAGCGGAAGGCGGAGGCAAGGAAAATGTGAATTACCGCCTCACCAAGTTTAATCGAAGCGCTAAACGCGGGAAATAAAGTGAGGCACTTCAATTTGCATATTTCCATATATACATACGCGCGCTCGGGACCGACAAAAACTCAGACGGGTATAATTCCCCTTTACTACTCGGCAGGGGGAGAGATCGGAGTTAAAATGGCTCTTAAAAATATAACGCGGAACATCGGCCGGCGCGCGATATTAAAAGAACTGACCCCGCAAAAACAAAGTGGCGGATGGAAACAGGCGACCCAAACTGCAGCTATACTGCAAAAAAGCTCTCGTACAAATCTTCGGGATACGCGCGGTTAGTTCTCCAGCGTCCTCTTACTCTCGCGAAAAAGATACCACACGCCTGTGTTTGGCCGTATTTACGCGCATCCCCGTGTGTGTGTGTGTTTGTGTGTGTATAAGCGCGGTGTTACGTCCTAGGGCACCGATAAAACTAAGCCCCTTGTAGCCGGCGCAGCCTCATCTGGGTCACTATGTAAATCGAATTCGCGGTGTTGCGCGACGCGGTACTATAGCAGTATCTCTCTATCTCTCTCTCCGCAGCTAAGCTGTCCCGCGCAAAACCACTTTTTTCTCCACTCCACTCCAGTCACGAGAGAGAGAGAGAGAGAGAAAGAGTTTTCGGCGGAACTTATCCGTTCCCGTGCGCGCGCGCGGCAGCCGAATCGCGATAGAAAAAAAAGGCACGAGTGCGCGCCGCTTCTAATAAATTACGGGAGGTGGTGTGTGCGAGGGAGAAACTTTAAAAGAGAGCATCGTGGTGGGCAGGAAAAAAACAGCGGCGAGTGGGAATGACGGCCTTGATGCAGCTGGAGCTGAAGCTGAACCTCCGGAGCCTCCAAAAATAGGAAAATTAATATCCGTATTCGCGTGTATGTGTGTGTGTGTGTGGTATATAGGATATTTGCGAAGAACGGCGAAAATGGAAGGCAAACTCTGGGCGAACTAAACCCCGTATATCGTGTTTCTGCAAACACATCAGAGGAGAGAGGAGAGATCTGTCTTTCTCGACGACCCCACGCGCGCGCGTCTCTCGTTTTATAGACGCGGAAGCACGCGCGGAAAAGTTTTGCACAACTGTGTGCTTTGGCTGTATGACAAAAAGAGATTTGGCGGATGATTTTTTTTTCTCGTCGTGAGGCATCTCTAATTTCTGTCCACGTCGAGCGGCAGTCGTTGATTTAGTTGAGTCGATAATTGCGAGTCGTTAATCAATGTTGGGTCGCTAGGCAGAGGAGATAGATGGATGGATAGATAGATCAAACGTTATTTGGAATATACTCGTGGAAATTGATTTTTGAAGGAGAAAGGATAATATGTTGAGTAAGTTGATGAAAGGAAAATACTTGCGAACTGTCAACTAATCTGTTTAATTTAAGTAGAAGCTTCTTGAGTGGAGTTTTATTTGAATACTGTGTAAAAAAGATTCTATTATCATTATTATTTTCTTTTGAAAATGTTTTAATTTTAGCTACTTATTAAGTATTATTCTTCATCTCAGGACAAATCTATAACAAACTGAAAATTATACGATTTTGTCAAAACAGAGCAGGTTCTCATTTAAATTTTATTACTGTATTACATTGTATTCGGACTATATATATAAAGGATTTCGATTTTTGTGTGAGCTATTTTAAGTACATTCGTCAACTTGATAAAAGTTGAGTTGTCATAATCTTCTCCACCATTTATACAAAATACAGATTACATCTTGTATTGCGTTATATAAGTCAGTCTTTATATAATAATTATATGATCAATATCACAGTTACATAAGTAACGATATCTTATATACGAGGGTAGTTCAATAAGTCTTTAGAATGACCAACAGATGGCGCGCGAATCGCTCCAAATCATCTGTTTTCAGTCAGCACCACTCCCGACTAGATATATGGTGCAGTCACAGTCCACATCTTCTGAGTTTACGTGTTTTTATAACCAATTGAAAAAAAAAAATTGCTTGTTAAGAAAAATGGAAAAAAAACGAGTTCAGAGCGGTAATTAAACATTTTCATTTAAAGGGTTTAACTCCATATGAGATAAAAAATGAATTGGACTCAGTTCATGGCACATCTGCCCCTGCCTTAGCAACGGTTTATAACTGGGTAAATGAATTTAAGCGTGGTCGTACATCAATAAGTGACGAACCACGTTCAGGAAGGCCCGTAGAAGCAACTACTCCCGAAACCATCAATAAAATCCACGATATGGTGTTGAAGGATAGAAGATTAAAAGTGCGTGAGTTAGCTGAGGCCACAAGGATATCTATAGGTGCAGTTGTTTCAATTCTACATGAAAAATTAGGCATGAAAAAGCTATCGGCAAGATGGGTGCCGCGTTTGCTCTCAGCTGAGAATAAACGCAATAGAGTGGTCGCCTCTGAGGCTCTTTTGGCGCGCATAAGTCGGAATCCTGAGGAATTTTTTCGTCGATTTGTGACTGTGGATGAAACATGGATACACCACTACACTCCTGAGACAAAGGAACAATCCAAACAGTGGATTTCCACAGGCGAACCAGCTCCAAAGAAGGCAAAGACCGTAAAGTCAGCTGGTAAGGTTATGGCTACAGTTTTTTGGGATGCACGTGGAATTATACTTATTGACTACTTGGAAAAGGGTAAAACAATTACTGGTGAGTATTATGCATCATTATTAGAGCAGCTGAAAGAAGAAATTAAAAAAAAACGACCACATTTGGCGAGAAAAAAAATTCTCTTTCATCACGACAACGTCCGAGTTCACACATGCTTCGTTTCAATGGCTAAAATTGAAGAACTAAAATTCGAATTGGTCGAACACCCACCGTATTCACCAGATTTAGCCCCCAGTGACTTTTTCTTATTTCCAAACTTGAAAAAATGGCTCGGTGGACAGAGAATTACGGACAACGAAGACGTCATTGCCTCTGTAAGTGCTTATTTTGAGGAACTTCCGAAAACGCACTTTTCTGAAGGATTAAAAAAACTTAAAAAGCGATTGACCAAGTGTATAGAGCTCCAAGGAGATTATGTTGAAAAATAAAAAAAAATTTACCCAAAAAAAATTGTTTTTATACTTTATTCTAAAGACTTATTGAACTACCCTCGTAATATAAGTATTAAGTATATGTAATTTTCAGGCTGTAATGATATAATAAATATCGCTATGAATGGTGTACGTATTACATAAGTAAAATAATTACCTATCTGTACAGAAAGTTTCTAACCTAAAACACGTAAATTATTGAGATAGCGGAAGGTTGTTAACTCAAATGAGCATATAGGTGGTAAGATGAATGGAGAAGCGGAGACACTTCCAGAAATGAGCACCCTCGATTTGAAGAGATTTTAATCCTTCAGTATCCACAGAGTCCATATAGTACTATAAGTCTTGAGCACGCTATAATATCATAAATCGTTTAGGTAGGTATTTAACCTGTTTGTTACTTCTAATAAAGATTTCACCTGTCGAGTTAGCTCCAGTGATCAAACCACTGCAACTTCATGTAATTAGAATCATATATATGTGATTATTACCATTGCAGTAAGCACATAATGTTCGCATATTTCGCATGTTTTGAAAATTAGTAAGTTTTTTAAAAATATATAAATAACAATGTAGTGATGGTGAGTCCCGGATTATATAGGGGCTGTATCTCAGAAGTTATAGAAGGGTGTAAAGTATATATTTTGTATTAAAAATCTTAGTACTATAGTAGTATAGTAGTGATAAATACTTATTTGAAAATGTTTTTGTTGTGCTTTTTGTACAATTTTAAATAGTTATCATTATATTACAGATAATAAATGCGTTAATTCTAGTGGACCCATTCATGACTGATGTCGATTCAGATGACAGAAGGAAAAGATAATTGCTATTTAATTGATTGCAAATCTGCACCCATTCGCGCTGCAATTATCTGTAATCTCTTAAATTAAAGCTGTAATATTTAGTTTTCATTTGAAAGATCATTTAATAAAGGGTTCTATATTGTCGATACAAAATTTACACAAAATTGATGAGTATTCTCATCCTAATGAGAAGGAAGTCAATATTCTTAGTAAAATTGATCATCAATTATTAATTATGAAATCTTGAATAATTTAACTATTTAATCAAAAATATCTATCAAATTTACAATAAAAAAATTACTTTTATATACCTAGTACCAACAAGGTCCATAAGAACCGACAAGAAACACAATGTTATGCTTTATTCGAGGTTTTAACAATTCTTACATTAAGACATAATTATAATAAACTGCCCAATAGATAGACGATGGCCAGTAGATGGACGATTTATAGTTTAATTAATAAACAAAGACAATTTTCAATAAATAATGAATTTTATTTTGAAGAAGCATAGAAAAACGAGCGAATAACCATTTTTTACCTATGCTATCTATTAAGAATAAGCTGTACTATAAGTTACAATATCATCTATCTATTGGCCTTAAGCGACTATCTACTGTACAGTTTACCCTAGCTAGAATTGATTAAATAAAAATATTTTTCACTTTATTCTAGATTTGGGTACTAAAGGTCCAAACCTGCTACAAGTAATGACATGACATATAATCTTAGAAGAAGATAGTTAAGCAGCGTGGCTCTTCAATCCTAAATACTCTATACAGAAGCACCACCATCGAAAAGTTTCTTCAACTATCAGTCATACATCGCGCATGCCGAGAGCATATTTTTCTTCCCAGTAGTACGGCATCTCTAATTTCTGTCCACGTCGCGCTGCAGTCATTGATTTACTTTCATCGATAATTGCTCGCCGTTAATCAATGTTCAACCACCATTCAGCCCACGCAAGAGCGAGAAAGACAGAGAACAGCTGAAAAAGGAAATTGAGGTACACATATAACCTCTCCACGTGCGACTACGCCGGGACTAGAGCCCGCGTGAAATATGTATCAAAAATGTCAGTGCGATATGTGTCCTGTGGCGTGGTTCCCGGTATCGATTCTCCCCAGCGTCATTTAGTACGCGCGGGCGCGCTCGCGGTTATATATTTCTCGTCTCTTAATTATCGATGATCGTTAATCAAATCGCCGCCGCTGCGAAATGGAACAATCCAAATGTAGACGCGTTCCAGTTGCCGCGTTAAACGGGCCTTTTAAAGTATTAACAACCTTTATCGGGCCGAATGATTCACGAGGACAATCGTGCATTCCGCGAAAGTGGGTCTCGTCGCCGAAATCCGATAAGTTTCGCCCCCCGTCTGGATTAAAGCCTTTGTGATTTTTATTAATGTCCCCGATATACAAACGAGAGTTCCTTTCCATCTGATAAGATTTCTTTTATTATCGTGTACGGATGAGGCTGATGACGCACTCGGGATTGTCAGCGTTTATTTGTAGCGTGAGACGTATAAAGCTCTCGCGTATTCAATTTATCATAGAAAAAGGAACGCGAGCTGCGATACATTCTTCCGAGGAGGAATGACTTCGATAAGTAATTTTTACGCAGAAAACAGTAAAAAACTTTTTTACATCCCCTCGCGCCGAAGTACAGTATACATTAGTCCTCTGAAAGGGCGGAATTCCGAGCAGCAGCTTAAACAAATTGATAAAATCTGAGAATCCGTGTTTCATACGAAAAGGGAATTGTTTTGACGTTAGCGCGACCGGATACACAAGCGACTGTCGGATATATATATTTACGTTTTCTCCAGAAGTATTCTTACAATCGCGTTTCCATCGGCGGCTCGCCGGAGGCTCTCTCCGCAATACTTTGCTCCGCTCCTCGAAACTTTGTCCTCGCCGCGCCGTGGCGACAACTTCGCCTATAAATAAGTCGCTGCTGCATCTTGCGCTTTGTTTTCGGCTTTGCCCGGCGCATTGCACTTACATAAGTGCGCGATCGCTTATGCGTGTGTGTCGATCTCTTTCTCTTTCTGCGCGAGATCGAGTTGATTCTGTATATACGCAGGGCTTGATCGGAGAGGAGAAAAACTTTCCTCGCTTTGTATCGTAACTTAAATACACCGCCGTAGTCGTAAATATTGTTGCGGTTGCTGATCGGAAAGCTTGATGTTGCATCGTCTGGGTCTTCTTTAGTATTCTGCTTTTAGCTGCGAGTCGCATAGGTTTCGTGGAACGTACACGTGCGTGGTTCTAATTTACGAGAATATTTTTTTCAATCAGTTTTTCGGTATACTTTTCAAATAAACCAGCAACAAGAAAAATGTGTGATTAAAAGGTGAAATTTGATTTTCAATTTCTCATTTTTTTTTGTTTATTTGTTTATTAAACTTTAATCGTGGAAAATTGAAAAAAATATCAAATATTTTTACACTTAAAAGCTATCTAGATTTGTTTCAATTAGGTGCTTGCATGATTTCTATAAAAACTATTTTGATTGAAAGTATAGATGTATATTTAAAATTAAAATTAAAATTAAAATTATTATTTTACGATGAAAAGAATGTATTGTAAATTGAAAGTTTCATATTTATTTATGGTATAAAAATAATTCAAATAGAATTTCCTTGTATTTTTATAAACTTCGTTTGGCGTTTTATAAAAACACATGCACGGAAATTCTCATCTGATCTCGAACTAGTACGAGTAAAATGATCAGCATTACACTCAAAAACAGCATACATCATCAATACAGGTTTTTGGTACAAGAAGTTCAGAAGAAGAATATTCCTTTCGGAATATTTTCGGGAAATTAATTTCTATGAAGCTTTGGGAGATATTTTTTGATAAATAAAAATAAAGCTCATTATACGATTCCATAAGCCCCTGTTTTTAAGATACATACTGTTCGACCGTAAATGTCTCTTATTTAAATGAAATTGGTACCTTTTCGACATCGTTAAGTTAACCTTAGGACATAAACAGGTACCTGTGTGACTCTAAATAAATTGTTTTTTTTTATTAATGCAATTTATTTACATTCGTATTCTACAGTTATTTATACATTCTGATTTCGCTAAAACTTTTAAGCATATATCTAGTAATAATAGTAAATATCTATGCTAATTTTGGAAAAAGTATCCCAAATAGTTTAGGAACTGAGATATAAGTATCGGTACTATCACAGACACATAAATAAATACAAATATTTTTTAAGAGTAGTACATTAGAATTCTTGAAGTTGTAAAATATTTTAGAAGAGGACAATTAAAACCAGATAATTCCATTTTCTTTGAATCGGATAAAAAATCAAGAAAACCTACAACATTTTTATGTTAGTTTAAGTGAAACAAAGTATTATATATGCTTTTTTAATAACTGAATTTTGCATTTGGATGCAAAATAAAAGCTATCATTGTGACATGGTAGGCCACAATTAAATTTAAATAAAAAGTCTTTGCACATTCAGTTTTTTTTTTGTTGTTTTTAATACTACGCTGGATCTGGAGTATTTCTTTAAATGGTCTTTACCAACACGAAAAAAATGTTTAGACTCATTTTTAAAAGATAAAGTTTTTATGCTTTCATGGTTAAAACACAGTTTGCAAAATAATTAAATTAAAAAGTAAATCATGAAATTTTAGTATTATCCTCAATCCTCATAGATCTTACTAGTTCAGTTCTTATTTAAAATAAGTAAATAAGCAAATTAAACATGTTTTATTATTTTCAACTGAAATAGTAAGATCTGCGAAGATAATGTAAAAATTTCATGACTTAATTAGTTTAATTCTTTTGAAAAATTGAGTTTTTACATATACAAATATAAAAAACTAATTTATTAAAAAATGAGAAAAAACGTAATGCCCAACTCTTTATTTAAACCAAATCATAACCCACCAAGACACTTCAACAAATCAAAACCCGCTTACATTCCATCGCATCCCAAAATTGTTTTCGCCTATCGAAGAACCGGTGCGTCGAGACTCGCTCCGAAGGACCACACCGGCATCACGTGGCGCGCTCGAGGGGATTCACCCCCGTCGCTTTGGAATATTCTTCTTCTTCTTCGAGTGTATATATACAGGTCGAGCGTCGTAGAGTTTGTTGCAATCGCTCGCAGGATTAAACTTGATGGCGGCGGCAACTCTTGGAAAAGTCGACGGTCGAGAGGCGCGCGTCCCCCAGACGGAAAGGAGTTGGACGGACTTTCTTCGACATCCAAATCCGCCGCAACTACCTTCCCGACCGGGATACGGCGCAGAGATCAGCAGACGGGCTGCTTCGTCGGCCTTGAGTCGCAGCTACTTTATTAGTTGAGGAAGAATACATTGATGATTAAATGAGGAGAGAATGCGATGGAGGATTGTCACAGTGAGGAGAGTCTGATTGGAGGTATATATAGTTGATAGACGCACTACGAAAATGGAATTTATTTGGGATTATGAAGTTTTTTCTTATGAAATTTATAATTTTATCGTAATTTTAGCATAAAAAATGTATTATTGGGGCTTGAAACATTACTTTATATGTCACACAAGAAACTTCTTATGTTAATAAATATAGCTAACTGCAGCAATGAATAACAAGGTTATGTACATGACATTTTTATTTGTTTAAAAGTAATCTTTTAAATCATCTAATCAATTCAAAAACTATATGTTTGTATTTATATGTAGGAGTACTGAAATTTCTCTGCGTTACTTACAATTATCTTTATAGGGATTTTCCCTATATAAGTACTTGTAGTAAAAACAACAAATAAATAATATATTGGAACATGTTGGTGTGAATTTAAAATTTCATAATTTTAATGTAAACTTTCAATTAGATCGGGAGGTATGCACAAAATTTTGTTCACAACTCTAGACCGCCAGATTTTTATTTGTGTAAATTGATCTTACCTAGTTAGTCACGGAAGCATTTTTACCTTGACATAATTTTAATAATATTTTTATATAAAGAACATCTTTACAGTAAATGCATATGGATAAAGTATAACCGCTTACAACCCTTTTAAAAATTAATAACAGAGTACTAATTTTGTTATTATTAATATATTTATTGAAAAATATTAAATATTATTATGAAAATTGAAAATAAATGTACTTAAAAATAATGAAAATAAAAAATAATTTAACGTAAAAATAAATGAAATTGTAATACTTATAGCTGTTGCAATATTAGATTCAATGGTTATACTATCCAGGGATGGCAATTGTTCACCTTCGAACCATTTATAAAAATACTGATCGTCTTTCTCCTCCCAGCCGTAATCAGTGGGAGATAATGCACTTGGAACCTGCAAATGTGCGTACCGACATAGGTGAGCGATGTATGAAGTACGTAAAAGATGTTGGTGTCATTCTTTTTTGCAAGGTGGCAAAACAAGTCCATCAAAATTTTGTTTGTTTATGCAAAAAATATCATCATTTTCAGTAATTTTATAAATTTTAAAGAAAAAAGTCGCACTTCGCGCTTCATTAATATGTTTAATTATTTTAAACCCGTTTATTTGACAAACAAATTCTTCCATCTCTGCGAATATTTCTTCTAGGCTGTAATCTGGTACATTTGAAATGTTTTTGAACAATTGCTTATAATTATGTGATTTCTGCAGTAACTGAAATGGTTGTTTTTTTTCCTTTTTTGAAGAATGCTGGGTTAAAGTTGCATCCTATGAGGGCATGAAACGCTGGCAACGAGGCACTCAAGTCTGGGCCTAATGTAGTATATAGTTTATTTATATTAATATGTCTTTGATGCTTGCCGACACGAACTTCTAATCAAAGATTTACATTATTTTGTACTTTTTCCATATTTCCAAACATTATAACGGTTATATCAATTTTACAAGCATGAAATATAATCTTCGTATCAGCTTTTTTATGTCGCGGACACGATAAACTGCTCTCAATTGTTCTTATTACATCATTGTCATTTACCTCATACTTGTAGCATGAAGGATAGCTATTAATGATAATTATTTTATCATTAATAAAAGGAGCCATATAGTTGTTTGCCCAATCGTCAACAATGAAATTTACTAGAGCCACTTTAAAATATACATTTTTCATTTCACTTGAAAAATCTGTCAAACGTTTTTGCTGAGTACCATCAATCTTAAACTTTTGTCCTTTCTTTATTCCTCTTAATGAATGTTCATAATCTTTTATTGATGAAAAACAATAACGATCAAATGCTATTATAATAATCCGTGCAGTATTATTAGTAAACATTTGTAAAAGTTTTGCGAAATTTTTCCAAATTGTACTAGAACATCTTTCATCAAATGAAAAATAAAAAATCCATCAAAAACATTAACGTCACAGCCTGGTGGAGGGTCGTTATCTATTTGCTGTTCAAGTACTTTTAATAAAACCGATTTATCGGTTTTACATATAACTCCATCAAAATGGCACAAAGCTAGAGGAACTGGCGTTAATGGGTAACTTAGTACTTTATCAATATTTAAACTTTTTGCAAGTGACAGTAATAATAATTTACCAAATAAATCTCTTTGCATACGTACTTTTAATATTTTCCCAGAAACATAATTTTTTTTTGGGCAACGCATTTGTAAAATTTAAAATTCTATTTTTTGTACAGCTCTTTCAAAACGTTCCTTATCGTCAGAATATTCTATGATCAATTTATCGCGCTGTTCGCTACCAGTCGTCTCGACCTTGAGCAGAAAATTCTCAATATTTTCATCTACTGCTTGACCTGTTGAAATATTATACAATGATGTTTTATCCAAGTCATTTGATAAAGGATTAATATTTTGCTGGATATTGTGAATTAAATTGTGAAGCTGTTCGGAATTGGTTTTTATCCTGCTTTTATGTAGGTCTGCCGTAATATCTTGCCGCTGTCGTAAGCCCGTTTGTTCTATTACGTGACTGATTATTGTAGAACGGATGCTGTGGCTTTTGCACTAATGCTGACGAGCCGAAATTGAATTTGTTGTATGATTTATTCCGTTAATTTATTTGCAGCATCTGCGTTAATAGTTTGCTCTAGTGTAAGGTCAACAGGATGTCTAGAAAAAGGTTTCTCCGTCCTTTTGACACCAAACGACCCTTTTTCGAGCCCTTTTTCTAATCATGGGTGTAGGATTCACTTACTTTTGGTAATTTATCGTGATATAGTATCGTGATTTGGTAATTTCGGTAAAACTAATTTAAACAGTTCTAAGTTTCCAGTCCGACCACTTGTGTTCAACATAAAATAATAATCTATTAAATTTATATAGATCATATAAAATTGAGGAGTTTTCCCGTGTTCACCGTCAAGAGTTTTTTGTTTATACTCCTCGTACTTTTCAAATAAACATAATAAATCATGATTTTGTACTGTAGGATTAAGCGGCTTTTCTTGCTTGAAATCTAATAAATAACTTTTCATTCAGTCGTAATTTCCATATTATTTTCAGTAAGAAAAGTTTTAAAATGTAATATTTCAATTGCCAATGATAGCAGAGGGTATAATCTTTTACATCTATTAAAATGTTTGCCAGAATCTAGCTAGCATGTCGCTGTTTACCATTATATTACTGATTCCGCAATTATCAATATATTTTCCAACAGCTTTGAAATATGCCATCATAATATGAAATGATCCAATGTGAATAAATAAATTATCGAATCCTGGTTTTTCGGTACTTTGAATTTGGAATGCGATTTTAGCAAATCCTAAATCAAATGTTACTTCCATGTAGGTTTCATTGCACTCCAAGGCGACTTATTGGCTCTGTTGCATTGTCTCAAGAACAACAGAAGTATTTGTAGGTGAAGCGTTTATTGTTGTTAAATATGAAATTTTTTGCTTCACGGCTGGATCGTTATAAATAAGACTATTAAACCCTACCCACATTGGAATATTTGGTAGTTCTGATAAATGAGAAACAACCCACATAAGATTTACGTGCTTTAATGATTTAAAATTACTGGGAATGTGTAAACGTAGTGGACTAGCAATAGGCACCAAATATTCTTTTAATTTTGGCTTTTTTGTGTACGCTTCCAACTCAACACCTAGGGCGTCATAAGCTCCCCGTCTCTTTATTCGAGCTTCTAAAAATTCACTTTCATTGTTATTTTCAGAATTCTCTTGCGCAGTATAATCAGAAAGATTCTGAAATATTATACCGACTGTATCGTGCAACATATCTTTACCAGTCGTTGTGTCCACAAATCTATCAAAGTTATTAAACGCTACTCCTGTAAATAAGTTACTTGATCGACAAATGTCTTCAGGACATATATCCAAACGAAGAGTAGAAGAAAAAGTTGCTTCTGTTTCTAACTCTTCTAGAACCGTATAACTACAGCAGTGACCATACTTGTTAAGAATACTAACGATTTTTTTACTATTCGTAAAGTTTTTAATTGCCAAACCAAGACACATATGCTTTTCTGGTTTAATATTACCATTGGAAGCAGCATATATTAAATCTTGCACAATAGAGTTTGCTATTTTGTCTCCGTCTATACTGTTACGCTTATGTCGAAAACTTTTACCACGAAATATTTATAAAAGAAAATTATTAATTAAGCTTGGAGTGTCACATTCTTCTTTTATTAAATCACTAGCAGTTAATTTATCTGGTAGTTTATTGCACTCAATATTTTTAATTTCTTCCCTTAAAATCGCTGCAGCTTCATGTAAAATATCTTCTCTTTCTATTTTATATATGTCATTTCGCACCAAAACACCGTTAATAGGCTTAACTATTTGTTTACCTTGTACAGTGACAACATTAATTTCCCTTCGAAATGTTTGCAGTATTTTATCTTGTAATTGGTGCAATACTGCTTTTGAAGTTAATTCAACATTATGATCATTTAGACTGCGGACGTACAGATTTTGGTTAATAAATGAACACACTTCCTGAAAAGCTACCTTATAAATATTTCGTTTTATATGCCACTCTGTTTCTTCCTTTTTCGCAGTTTCCTGACGTTGTAAAAATTCCAATAATTATTTTTACAACATTTGTGATAAAAAATGAATAACTTGTTTGAACGTAAAGTTTCAATTGTTTCTAATAACTCAGTATCTTCCACAGCTTTTAAAAAAGATTTAATTGACTCAATACCTTCCTCTGTCTGGCATAGTGTTAATATTTGTTCAGAACCTTTAATTTGTTTGCGATTCTTATTACAACAAATACATACGCTTTTACACTCTTGTTTTTGTGACAAACTGCTAGAATCGTGTAGTCTAACGACTTCAGATGCAGCAATTTCTTTACTAAGATTTTGCGTTCACGGTTCACAAGTTGCAGCTTTAGTAACTTCGGCTTCTACAGTTCCTTAAAAAATAACGCCTTCGTGCCCAGTACTTTGGACACTGGCATCAGCAGTAACTTTTCCAACAGCTCCTCCGCCACTGAGAAATGTTTTTTTTTTCAATAAAATATGTGTTTTTCTAAATTTAAATGGGGGAACATAAAAGTTATTATTTTTTAATTACTTAAATATCACACATATATATTAGGGTGTCGCAAAAAGAAACGGGTTTTAAATTTCATAAACCTTGAACCGGAATTAGGTTTCTTACGTTGCAAAAATATTTCCTGAATTTTTTTAGATCTATTGAACAGGTATAAAAAGTCGCTATAACGAAAAAATGGTCATTTATCGTTATTGAGTAAAAAATTCACCTATAAGCTATGAATACAGATTTAAAAATGATCTAAATACATATTTTTTCATATATTTTGTATGCTGAATCGAGTGGAATAGTTATTTTTGACATACCATTTTTTATTGACAATTTCTTCGCAAAAAATATGATTAAAATTTCATAAAATTTTTAATAAAAAGCGTGTAAAACATAAATACGCATCTGAATATTTTCTGACTCAAACTTTTTTTATGTATTATTTGATGTTGTATCAAGTGAAAAAACTGAGTAGAAATCCAGAAAAATTTAAATACATAGTTTACAAAACGTAAATAGTATTTACGCTTTGTATGCTATTTATTTAAACTTTTCTGGGGTTCTAGTTACATACATACATATATAACTTATACATACATACATATATAACTTATATATACATACATATATAACTTATACATACATACATATATAACTTATATATACATACATATATAACTTATACATACATACATATATAACTTATACATACATACATATATAACTTATACATACATACATATATAACTTATACATACATACATATATAACTTATACATACATACATATATAACTTATACATACATACATATATAACTTATACATACATACATATATAACTTATACATACATATATAACTTATACATACATACATATATAACTTATACATACATACATATATAACTTATACATACATACATATATAACTTATACATACATACATATATATGTAGTGATATAAATCAAGGTATATATGTACCTCCCGGCATTGTAACCGCGAAGCAACTCGGCACAATGATCTTTGAAGGTAAGGATCGACTCTGTAGCGTAAAAGTATACCGAAAAGTAGCCTAGAAAATCGCTCATTTCGAACGTTTTTAGAAAAAAATATAAAAAATCCATGATTTCCTGCTTCCGAAAGATCTTAAGTACAAAAATTTTCAAATGCGTTGTGTACGACTCGAAATTCGCGATCATTTATCCAACTTTCGTGCATAAAAAACGCCCTATCATGTATTTGTTGAAAAAATCACTGTGCCGGGATGTTATTCTCTATTTAATTAAGTTTAAATTGAAAAATTTGTATTCTAAGATCTAAATTTTAAAATATTTTTTGAACTATTAATCGCAATTATTAATTATAAAAATTTCATAAATTATTTCACTTTATTTTAAAAATGTTTAAAATATAATAGTTTGTTAAGGCGCCTTGAAATCATAAGTATATGTTGACTAATATATATAGTAAATAGAGAAATAAATCAGCCCTTAGATTTCCTAAACGATCAATTTTTTTAAATAAAAAATATAGGTTAATAGATTTCCATGCCGTGATCTCGGGAAAACAATATATTTTGGTCAAATTGTTGATCAAAATATTTGTAATTCGCACATCGGCCGAGCCACAAAATTTCCTGTAAACATATCCATATTTACAAAATGAAGATAACGGTATTTCTAACGGCTTTTTGGCAAAGCTGTATTACAATTATTTTTATCCACAATTCAACGAAAAAATATGCTTTAAGCTCACTTCCGCGGTATCTCGGTATGAAAAGATATTAACCCATTTTTTTTAATTGCAAAAAATTAATTCGGTTAGGAAATTCAATGGTGCGAAGGAGCTGCTTTATTTCTCCATTTAATATATATATATATATATATATATATATATATATATATATATATATATATATATATATATATATATATATATATATATATATATATATATATATATATATATTAGTCAACATACATTTACACTTTCGTGACACCTAATACAATTTAAGTCATAGCAAATCGAACGAATAAATTTTTCGAAATGAAACAATTATACTTGTAGCATAAATAATTAATATGCTTATATGTACAAATATAATAACTTACTCTGTCTCTGTAGAGGTTGAGGCTTGGCTTAGTGCTGATGAAGATGTAGTTGTTGCTCTATATTTTTGTGGCAGTGCTGTAAAACGCTTATAACACTTTGAGTGGTAATTTTGAAAATTTTTTCTTATTGTTGGCAAAACCACATTGTTCATTGATAATTTATTATCTTTTCGAATATTTAAAATGCGGTTACATTAATCTAAACTTTCTTGCGTAAATCAAATTAATTTTTCACTTTTCACTAAGCATATTACACAAAAAGGTTTTATTTCAGTCATTTTTAATGCATATCTTGTTATATGGAAAGTACAAGCCAAACTGTTCGACAAGCTTGCAATGCACTACAATTTGACCAATAGAAGAGTAGGGATAAAATAAACATGAGTAACAAACGTTCAAATGTTACATGAAATCTTAGGTGACAAGAGGCGAAAGCCTAACTATACAGACTTATGAGTAGCCAGAGAAGTCGTAAAAGTTACCGATGTGTAAACATATTTTCATAAACATTGAATATAAAGTTTAAAAGTAAATCCTCCAGAAAATTTCAGTTATATCAAACTATTAAATTAATGTTAAAACTCTCACTTTATGAATACGCGCATACACACTAAAATATCGGTAACATTTAATATGTATATTATTCTTTAAATATTTTAATAAAAAATATTAATTTACATTAAAATTAATTGTAATAAAGAATGTATACTATTCATTCGTGTATTTTCAGACTACTTAAAATTTAATTATTTAATTCTTAACTCAGTTTCATGTACTAAAATAATGGTCAGCTGATGTTATAATGGGGGTAAGGACTAACTGACGCAATTTGAAATGCGGTGCGGCGCTTGGATGGTCACGGGCATACTCTACCTTCAATTGCGTCAGTTAAGCTCTACCACCGCTATACATTCAGCTGACTATTATTTTCGTACATGTAATTGAGTTAAGAATAATATATTAAAACTTCAGCTGCGCTGGTATTGTTTAATAATACGATTTTATTGACATGTTTATACGATCAGCTGACGCTGTTTCCCCACCCCTGAAGCAGCTGACTACATTTTTTTCAAATTTCATATTATTATTAATATGTACAAAAAATTTCAGTTGATCTAGGATCATTTTCTATTACATTTTTTCGTCACGTTTGATACTCTCCCGGAACCTCCCCCACCGCTAGAATGGCAGCTGAAGGTCGGCTTCGTGATAACATAAGTAAGATCAATAATATATAGGGGAGAGCGGGGCAAGCTTGGCATGCCGGGTCACTTTGGCAGCTAAAATTTTCATATTAAAAATTCATGTTTTAAAATGATCTTTTTCCCTACTTAATTCCTCAATCGATAAACTTTTTTTCAATACCCGATATGTTAAAATTAAATTAAAAATAAAAATAGTAACTTAGATTGAATATTTTACTTAAAATACGACGCTCGCATCGATATTTCCATCACAAGGTAATCTAAGAAAGAATGTATACACTGACTTACATATGGTCTAATTTGAAAGTTTAATTTTCGAACTTTTAATTCCTTTTTTTTTATTAACCTAAACTAAATGCAAAGAAAGATTTTTTTAATTGAAAAAGATATTCCGAGCGGGGCACACTTGGCAGGTGAGACGGGGCACGCTTGTCACTTGAAGCCCTGTGACATTGAATGGAACCTCGCGTACATAACCTCATTTTACATGTAAATGTTTCGGAGCTCGAAGAAACCAGGAGTGAGTATCGTTTTAATTATTTTTTCGGATAGTCAAATTCAGTATATTCGATTTTCTTATAATACTGAACTAATTAGCAACTAAGTGACGACTGACTTTTTATTTTAAGAAAAGCAGTTATCAGTGCAAAATATATTTTATTTTACTTTGTTACTTTGATCTCAGTATTTTATTACTGTAAGTTAAAAAAAAATTGTTAAAATTTTTCAAATCATTTATAAAATACTAAAAAACTGTAAATGTTACAAAGATTTTTAAGTTACGTTAATTTATAAGAAAGAAACAAAATGTGATACATTTAGTAAAAATGTTATCATAATAATAAGAATGAAACAAAATGTGATAAATTTAATAAAAATATGTTATAGTAATAATAAGAATAATGTAACAGACTGACTCTAACTGATGTACATTAATAAAAGTAAATTAATCTAATATCAAAACCTTTGTTTTTTTACCTATAACCAAATCCTGATCACATTTTCTAATTTGAAGCTTTGAACTTTCTTCTGCAATACCGCGCCAATTTCGCCCCACCCGCATGCCAATATTACCCCGCTAGTCAGAAAGGCGGGGCACGTTTGGCAGGTTTCATTTCGATAAATATACAAAAAATATTATACATGTATGCTTTTACAAAGTACGGCATTAATTTCGGTGATAGTTAATAAGTAGGCTACGATTTTTAAGATTCTTAAAGTTAATTAGTTTTTAACATAGCCTGGATCAAAATTGACCTGCCAAGCGTGCCCCGCTCTCCCCTATAAAGATGAGTTGGACTAGAAACCTTACAAAAACAGGGCCCTCACCTCCCGGACTATATATTAACTTCTCATGTTTAGTTCTCATATTTGTTGCTTTTTAATATACGTTGATCAAATTGTTTTGGCAACTGTTTCTAATACAATGTAGTTGCACTAATTTTCACTATTTTTCCTGTTATATTTTTTTAAATAATAGATACTATAAACTTTACCATAAGATAATGTTTAGTCGTACTGAATATTTGTAATAAAGTTTACCAAATTTCGGGGGTAAAAAGTGTATTAAACAATAAAAGTGAAAATCGTAACGAAGTTTAGAATGTGTTACAATACCAGACATATTAAGTATTATCATGAATTTCATCATCAAGCGCTTATCTGAAGCTCAAATTGTCTGCTGCTCTCAGACATTTCACAAAAATGTCATCATTTATTCGTATTCCAATTATAAACGTTCAAGATATTGTATAAAAATTTATTTAACGGTTCCAAGATTATGCCGTAAGAGTAATTATGTATTATATCATCAGATATGCAAATTTTAAAACTATTATTCATTTTTTATGATATTCAAGAATAAATTCAAATGAAAATGAAAGATACGCGTATAATTTTTTGCTGTCCATCTTGTGAGTTTCTCTCTACTTTAGAGTGAAACAGCGTAATGAAATATTTATTCTAATCGCAATTCAGTCAAACTTTAGAGGAACTTCATAGTGCACAATTTAAAATATCAAATTCAACATTTTGCATAATAAAGATAATAATTTCCAATCTATTAGTCCTAAGTAAATAAAAGTTAAAGTTTAAATAATTTTATAATAATTGTACGATCTTTGGCAGTAAAGAAAATAACCTAAATGTTTCTAATCATATCGCGCATAACAGGTTGTTTTAAAAGCATGAAGCATACATGTACATTACACTACCTACAATGAAATATTCTGCATAGAATAGACTATGTACAATACACTCCTAGAATATTTATTTACGATTATAGGAACCATCAATATATATATGAAGACCGTACCTACAAAATCAGATAATTCCATTTTCGTTATTTAACATAAAGTTGAATAAGCAAGTTTCTTTTAATAATCATCTCTTTTTTATTTCAGAGTGATATTGATAACATTGTTTTTATAATCAAATTTTGCCTTCTTCCATGAAGAGCTATTATAAATCGAAAAGGACTAACAAGCTAATAAAACATAATGCTCCAATTACGTCCACACACTTCTGACACACATTCCCCACTACAAACTCCAAAAATCGAACACTCCACATCGCAAACTTAATAAACTCCGCATACGAAGGACCACGTAATACCCTCCCCCGCCCCAAGCTCCACAGTCAGAACCGTGTAAATGACGGGGCTGAAGCTTTCAGCCCCCCCCCCCCTCTCTCCGCCGAAATACAAAAGCCCTCGACGCCAGTTGACCAAAAACTTCCAAAGAGCTTCGCCACCGTGCACCACTACAACCCCCGTGTATAATGAGCAAAAGGCCGGCGCGCTGCACTGGCGCTTGCGGCCAAAGGCGCCTCAAACATCCTGCCCCCCGTGAAATTGGATCCTTTTCAACGCACGCTCGCCGCTGCAGGCAGTAACACCTGGACAAGCTCGAGCTCAAGATGTTGCGCTGGAATTTCACGGAGCGCCAGGGATTCCCTTTGCGCGGCGTTGTCGCCGCTCTGGGCGTTGCGATGCTGCGAGCGTTCTGGGCTATAACGTGAGCATCCGTCGCCCACCTTCGGCTTGTGCGCGGGATTCGAGATAAGCTCGGGGTTGCCGTAGTTTGTGGATGGGATGTGTGGCGCGGAGGAGCGAGGCGAGGGAGTTATTGTTGTTGGAGCTTAGGTTTTATGATGTTTGAGAGTTTTCTGGAGGGAGTGGAAGAGAACAGGGTAATTGTAAGATGTGTTTGGTGTTTATTTTGTGGTCAAGCGTTGAATTATCATTTCAATATATCTGCTGTCTGAGTATACTCAATAGCATATGATTAATTATTTAAGCTTCTTCAGCTTGAATATTAAAAAATTAAGTGGGGTAAAAAATAACTGTTTTTTAAATTTATCTACTACTGAAATATGATCCTAATTATAATTGTGTAAGTAATAATATTTAATAAATCTTCTATTACATTTATCAGCTTATTACTATCTAAATTGCTTCTCATTTTTATTCTTTAATCTTCATAAACTGGATGCATACCAGAAGAGTTTTTCTATTGAACTATGCTAACTGTTATTCTTGTGTATGACGACTGAATTGAATTGACTACTATCTAATTTATTGTATGTTATAGGATACTTAAATACATAAAATTTCAAATGATAATTATCAATCTGAGAGACTATTAGCGACAAAAAACTAAGCTAATTTAAATGAAACTTCCCAGGTAGAAATCTTATCGTGGCGCCCACATTCGCTATAACGACCTTTATAGTCAAACTAGATAGTACTAGACTATACAAAACTCGATATATCCACATAGATCTGCATAGTTTTCTCAATAATAATATGTACATATAAAATCTGTGAGATTATTCTACATAGATCTGTAAAGTGAACGGGATAAATTTCTACCAGGGTTATTTAAATTGTAAATATAACATGTTTCTATGCCAGCAATGCTGATATTTATCTATAATTTTATTATTACAAAAACTATATTTAAAACTTAAATAATAGCAATAAACTAGTTGAAAATGTACACTTAGAACTTAAAAGTATTTGGCAAGATCTGCTGTAATAAAAAAGTCTGTATTTTTATAATTTGTTGCAAATAAATATATTAATTATATTTTGTTAAATTTTTATAAATAGCATAATAAATACTTGAGTTGAGAATATCACCTACCAATACCGCAACATTATTTCTCTGAATCGCTTCTACCGTATAAAATAATCTCACAAACTACGCCATGTAGTTTGGCACTTGTACAAAATACTAATCGTAAATGAAATAATACGGATAGCTTTCAGCAATATTGCGTTTATTATATTTTGCATGGGTGTATGAACAACATGCTTTTCTCAATATATAGCGCATCGTTAAGAGGGAAATAAATATTTCACGTTATTGTTTTCCTATTTTACAAGCCCATGTATTCCCAGAACTGACAATGGAAATGGAATGAATCAATTACGTCAGTATTATTACGTATTGTTATTGATGCCAAAGTAAATATAGATATTGGTGAAAGTGTAAACAGCTCCATTACCAAATGTTCCCAACAATATTGTAGAATTCAAATGATTTATTTATAAACGGCTATCTAAAATCCAAAATTATTTTCACCAACAAATATTAATCTATATAATGCAAGGCTATTGCGTATCTAGTGAAAATGATCATCCGGCGAATTAGCATAAAAGGCAGCTATTTTATCGATAATGGCCAATGCCGGAATTATCAATACCATTTTGTAGAAGTTATACAAGTGCAGAGTACAATGCTAAAATTATTATACGGTGTTCTACCGAATCAATGCGAGCGCGCACCAACAATGCTTGTCCGAAAGCATTTAACCACTCCACACCACAAAAACAAACAATAAGATGAGCACCACACGGAGAAATAAGTTAATAAAGTTTGATAATGGTTTCAAGGTCCCCCAGATTAAGACTTTAGTACTCATCTTTCGGGGAATTAATAAAATTTTACGTAGCCTTAAACTTTTGGGCTGTTTATGATTTTATATTAACGAATTATGTGCATACATAAATTTTATCATAACCCTGACAGAAATTTGACCATTCTTACCAGTCAACATGTTAATCAAATGGAGGCTTCTTTATTTTAAATCAATATCTATAAAAACTATTGTTGCAAATTAAAGTATTACAATATTATGTATTACAATACAATAAAATATTATGAACTGTTCATATGGAAATATATTCATTTGTAGTATATAATTATCAAATATTGCTATTGTGTCGTTCTTAATTTTAAATTTTTCCGTTAATTGGCCAAAAAATACTGAACATTTCTACCAGGGAATTATTCAAATACATGGATAAAAAATGTTGGTAATAACGAATGAAACCTCAAAATATAATTTTATAAAAACTTAGGTACTGTCCAATAACTTATCTAACTGGCTACGTAATAATTCGAAACATATCTTATCGTCTTCATTTTACCTATTCGGACTGGTAATTATTACCAAGTTTTTATAAAATTATATTTTGAGGTTTCATTCGTTTCCTAGAATTGACACTCAGTACTGATATAATTTCTTTTTAAACTTATTTTATTTTGTGTACTAAAACATTTTACTTTGATAATGAGTTTACAATATGTACGATCCTTGCTAATAAAGCCAAATGATAAATCAAGTAATAATTTCCCTGGTGAACCATCTGACGATAAAAATGTTTAATAAATGTTAAAAACGTTAGCTTATATCGATTTAAAGCTCCTTATAGAAAGTATCATCCAGATGAGACTACTACCCATATGGCCCATCAAATCTATGGATTTTGATATTTCGTGTATTTTGAAAAAAATAAATTTATAACTATATTTTTAGGTGATAAACCAGATTATAAATCAGGTGATTACATGGATCAGTTTAATCAGCTAACAAATCGGGTGATAAAATAGCTGACATAATAAAGTGATAAATCAAGTGATCAGATTAGTTGATTTCAGTATGGGAGGTAACTAATCGATTGTATGAGATAATTTAATCAGATGATTAAATCGGATAATATATCATGTCAACAAATCAGATGATTTATCAGCTAATTCATCCCCAGATTTTTTCTAGTAAGCATAAGTAAAAACACTTAACAGCTTTTCAATACTTTTTTAAATTATCAACACGCATTACGACTCACTTAATAAATTCTCATCCCCACGCACAACGACGAAGATGAGAATCCCATCTCCTGGAAAGAAAGTCGCCGAACACAAGGGTTTGCATGCTGGCCGAGCGTTACACAAGACGCTGTGTATACTTAAAGTCTGACCACTTAGGAGCGGGGGGATCCGTAGAGAAGAACCTCCAGGGAAGCTTTTCCTACTCTCGGGGCGCGGACACAGTAGGGTTACCTAACGCACTGGTGCGCGCTCTACCCGTGCATTTCGTTTTGATTTCCCCGGGGCTTCGAATCAATACCCCACAATGGGCCACTAAGTAAAGACGCACTGCCCGGTACCCACCAAGGGGTTATATTCCATTATTTCATATACTGCGCTCTCTTTCGTCTCCTTTCGCTCTCTCTCTCTCTATCTCTCTCTCTCTCTCTCTCTCTCTTTTACGTTTTATTTGCGCCGAGATAGCCTCGACTTTCCCTTCTCGTCGCGCATTCAATTTTCATTCATGTTACATGAGCGGGTAATAGCTTCCCGCTGCGCTGGTATTGAGAGAGAGCCAAGAGAAAAATATTTTTCCTCGACCTCCAGCAACTTTTCCTCCCTCTTTCTCGCTCTCTCGTTCAGTGGATAGGTAGTTCTCGGCTGCCTCCGCTGCTACCCCTCGGGGATACTTTGCACATGTCGTAAACAGGAAACAATGTACACACGGAGAGATAGAGAGATAGAGAGAGCGGAGACTCGAAATTCGGTGGTAAAAACACGCGAGGTACGAACGCGGGCGGCTGCGATTCGCGCGCACGTTTGGGTTTCATTGGGAGGCGCTGAGACGAGACTTCGAAGTTATCACCAATGGCACGTGATCTACGGAGGAGAGTGTAAATATTTAAGATTGATAATATAAAATTTATACAAATTTAGCATCAGTTTTATAGTTATTTCAGCTTGTAATCTTTTTTATTTATTAATAAGGAAGATTTGCTTACTTAGTACTGGATACCTATGTCCTTTTATTGATTGAAAGTTTATTTTTTCACTAAATTAAATTCTAAATAATGCATTTTAAAGATCGAGCCTTGACAGGAACTCTAAACTGGATATATCTAATATATGAGTTTACTTTGAAAGTGTGGGCACTGATGAAAGTGGAGTACTAATAGTGGCACTTACTGGTAATTAGAGGCAGCAATTAGCTTCCGTCAAATGTTTTTACTCGATTGGTGAATCAGTTAGGTTGTGTCATTATCAGTACCCGTTTCATCCAGTTTTGTTGATTATTATCAGTACCCCTACTTTTATTGTACATGCTTTTTGAAAACATTTCTAATAAATTATCTCTGTTCAATTGTTGGTCCATTAAAGTCTTAAAGATTTAAAATTACCTATTAAATCTCTAAATCTTAATTGACTAATATTTGACAATAAAGCTTGAAAATATGTGAAAATGGTCGACACTTTTGAAACAGTCGTCTACTAGTATAACACTGTTTAAAAATTAATGTTAAAGTTAAAGTAATAAAAGTAAGTCAAAGGTAAGCTGGATCACTGTATCTGTTCAATCGCCAGGTAGAAACATGAAAATAGAATCAACAGATCGAGAGTTCCGAAAACCATACGCAAGACAATCCATTCGCCAAACGGACAAGTTGAAATCTACGAAATTGATGCGTCGTTCGTAGTGGTGGCACGCGCAATTGCAAATCATGGGACACGCGTGATACATAGACATGGACAAAGATGGTCTATTAGCTTGGATCCATTACGTTGTAATTATACCGCTGTACTGCTGCTCGCGAGGTTTACTGAATTTTCATTGCGGCTCGTTCTGTTTTAACTGCGAATGGAGCCGCGCGACCTTTATGCGCGTCACCAATTTCCTGTGTTAGCTCACGTGCCTTTACTTCTCCCCCAAATAGTTCAGCGATTATTTAAATCTATAATACAGGTTGCGACTAAATCTCCGAACTGAAACCGCGTTGAAACACCAATTAATTACTACGCTAATTCACAAAAATAAATTTTTTATGAACCTAGGAATGCCACTGGATATTTTCGAAGGATTTTAACCTGATGAACCAAATCTATTAGTTAAATAGCGCTACCAAATCAAGTTGCTAGATAGTCTAACCTCAAATACTAGTTCTTGGGAGGAATCTCCTACAAAAATTAGCGATTTTCAGAATTTCGGATAAAAACTATAATTTTTTAGAGGATCTAAGAACGTGTTTGTAATAATCAGAAAATCTAAAAAGTGCTAGATTTTTACGAGAGGCCTCTGAAAAGAACTAGGTGTTCTTGAGAAATCTGAAATGTGCTAGTCTTCATAAAGGACGTCGATATACTGGCCCATGATAATCACTCGTAATAAACGTTTTGCTAATCTGGCTTCAGATTTACTAGGTAATCTAAGTTGCCTGAGCGTATTAGACTTGATTCCATACCTAGTCATGATGCATCCGTTTCCCTTGCCCACATTTAGCATGTATAACAGGTGAAGCACGTATGTATTATAACTGGCCCTAGAGTTTAAGGTGAAATCCGAACTACCGCCGTAGACGAGATAACATATGAATCAACATTCAATAATCAATTGTAATCAATGACATCAGAAACCTTTAGATGATCCAGTTGGTTTCACAATCGTGTATTTGAAAACTTTTGCTTTCAAAGATAACCTTACAAAATACAAAGAAAAATCTATTATTATTGTTTATCGGAGATCGAAGTTGAAGTGAGCTTTGAAGAGGTAATTTTTTACCTGTACGCTTTAAAGCTGGTTCCCTGTAGTCACTCCCATTCTATCCTGCTACATTTGGAGAATGTAGTAGTGTGTGCATCGTTTGAACCCGGTACCTTTTGGTTAGGAACCCGAGTTACAATCCACACAGCCACCGTGACTTCAATTAATTAGTATATTTTTTTACTTAACTGTTTATCAAGTATCCGAATCCACACTACAAGATCCAATTCACACCTATCAGATACCTAAGATATTCTAACCTAAAAACATCCCAAAAAGCTCTTTTTGGTATTCAAAGATTACAATATTTCCAAAACCTGACGATCACACCGCAATCTAGGCCAAAATCCTCCACAAACTTTCGACGCACAGTACCATCTCCAACTCGAAATCGGTGTCAACCTCCATTACCCAAACAGACGTTCTACCACGTGTTGTCGAAATAATGTTTTCGCTCGGCCAGAGCAAGTAGGCGCATCTGTTCGCAGCGCTACCTAACGATTCTCCGCGCGAGTTTACGAAGAAACATAAAATTAGGCGGTCTGGCACTACAGCTTGGCAATGACCCATAAGATGAACCCTCGGCTCTGCCGCGACAGCCTCGCTTTGTATTACACATCGACGCTACCGCAGCGGACAATGGAACGGGGTTAAGTGAGCATCAACTTTAACTGAAACTAGCTCCACCTCCCTCACTCACTCACTCACAGTTTCCGCTTCTCGTAAGTTTTAAGAGCTCCAAAGTCTCGAATCGCCGCCTGTAAAATAAGTTGCACTCGCGACTACACTCGTCGCAACGGTACTTCTATCTCTCTCTCTCTCTCTCTCTCTCTCTCTCTCTCTCTCTCTCTCTCTCTCTCTCTCTCTCTCTCTCTCTCGACCGCGCACTTCTCTCGTTCTTTTTAATTCCTACTCTCCGGTCGGTCTGTCTCTCTCTCTCTCTCTCTCTCTCTCTCTCTCTCTCTCTCTCTATCTCTCTCTCTCTCCTTCTCTCTCTCTCTCTCTGCACGTCAAATGGCGCACTTGGTGAGGTACTAGTGTCGAGCTGTTGAAACGTATAAGAGCAGCCACTATAGTGTCGTATGGATCACAGTGTGTAAATGTGTGTGTGTGTGTGTGTGTGTGTGTGGCATCTTTGTCGCGGCCGGAGAATGGCTCTTTTGTGACAATCGATTGTGGGGCGTTGGCAGTGCAGAGACTCGCTGCTGCCGCTGCTCTCGCGGCCCTTTGCTGCAGTGCGCGATGTTCAGGTACAGCAGGCCAGTGACTTCCTTTTTCGCGAGACACTTTCGTGCGACTTCTTGTAATTCTTCTTCTTCTTCTTCTTCTTCTTCTTCTTCTTCTTCTTCTTCTTCTTCTTCTTTTGGGGAAGAGGAAAACAACAAGGATTGAACATCGATTTGCGGGGGGAAATTTCTACGTGGCTGTAACTTGTAAGTAGGGAGTGAGCGGTATACAATTTGGTGCACCCATACTTTAAGCATTTAGCTAGGTGATATATGATTTGAAGTGATTTTACTTAGTTCTCTAATTTACTCAGTACAATAAATCCGAATAATATATTAGATCGTATTATAAATTATCTGCTACCAAAATGTTTGTAAAAGCTTTCAAAGCTATTTTCTTATATATTAGATTTACGATTAATATAGTTATTGTTGATTGAATGTTTGTCAACTTGTATGAAGTGAAAACTCATTTATGGTACAACTTGAGCCTAAACAGTGTTGATTACTCCATTATACATCTATACGAACAATCTGCATATATTTGGTAAAATATAATTATAGTCGATAAAACGTAACAAGTGTGTCGAAAATGTGGCGCAGTAGAAATGTCAAAAGAATTTAAACGATTGTTTATCCATCGATAAAGTAAAAAAGACTTAAAAGTAAATTTTAAATTGAGTTATAGAATGGATTTATAATGGAACCAACGGTATAAAAGAGGTAAAAATATATGACTTGATTATACATTTTTATTTATAAATGTTAACAATTACACAACTTCTTGAAAAGAAGTGGGAATATGGTAAAATAATTTATTAAATTTTAAGAAGATATGTTAATCAGTTATAAGATTTAAATTAAAATTAACTATATATATTAATATTATTAGGTACACCAAACAAATTAATTAATTTAATATTAACTTGTCTAGATAATAGTCGAGGCTAAGTTCGGGTAAGTAGTAATTTATCTGAACAATTTGAAATTCGCAATGGGCTGAAACAAGGGAATGCGCTATCAACTCTCCTATTCAATTTAATATTGAAGATTGTTATCAGAGCCGTACAAGAAAACAAAAAGGGAATAATAATAAATGGCTCATTAACCTAATTATTGGCTATAAGCAGATGGTATTGAGCTATTAAAAAAGAACAGTGAACCCATGATAAAATACGAGGAAATAATAAAAACGACTAAACAAGTAGGATTAAAAACGACCGAAGAAAAAACTGAATACATACCTATAGAAAGTATGTGACTTTTGACAGTACATTTGTTAATGCAACTTAGCCTGTACAAGAATAGACTTTTATTCCCTATAATACATTGAAACTTTCCCATCCACGGCGGTCAGTCTCCAATACAATTCTCAACCGTTTCATCTAAGTTCACGATCGCTCAAGTGACAACATTTTTGTCGTGTTCTTCAATACATCCGAGCGACGAGCGAACTTGCGAACCTCCTCTCACACGAGCTTGCGAAGCTTCTAAGTGCTGCGCTTGATAAAAAATTGAAGGATTCTTTCGAACCACTTAAAACTGTAAGAACTCGACGAGCAAGAGAGAGTCGCGTCGCATCGCGCCGACAAGAATGGCATTGTTGAAAGTCCTTTGAAACTGAGATTTGTCGTCGAGTTTATTATTAAATTTGCCCTGAGCGCGCGCGCGCGCGGGCACCTTGCACCGAGCAAATTTTTATTTCCTCCCCGGGGTGTATGCCGTTTCCTTGTAATAGCACGAGCGTGTAACGCGAGAGGGGCAATAAATTATTTATTCTCATCCGTGATTTTATTTTTGCGAGCCGAGAAAGGCCTTTATAAAAGAAAAATCGATACGGTAATAAGAAGTTATTACTAGTGTAACTTGACTCTTCGCGCATAAAAGCTTTGGAAGTCGCTCGATGGGCGCGTGTAGGTATAGAGCTCTATACACTTCCGCGCAAAATTTTCCGCATTATGCAGATGAACACGCGTACTCGCAATAGTTCGATTTTATAGATATAGAGAGGCTGGCTCGCTCAATATTCACCGGAAATTGGCTATCTCTCTACCTGGTGTGTAACTTTTCCGCGAGAGAGTTTTCTTCTTTCACGTTTTGCCTTGCTCTCTTCTTGAATTTCCGATATACGCCTCCGCGCGATTCTCAATGGCGTGCGCGAATTATTCAACGCTGAGAATTATAAGGTTACTCTACGAATATTGCTGGTATATCCAACATAGTCGGCCCTGATATTTCGGTTGGCACGTGGAGCGTTCGTTCGAGTTGTCTGATGGTGTACTTGACCAATTGAAGCGCACGAAGCTACGTATAATTGACTTTCAAGGGAAAACATGTTCTTTACATTCAATTTGATTGAACTATGTTTATGTGCTACAGAAATGTTCTACATTATCGGTCAATATTCTTACCGTTCCAATATACAAGATACTTATAGTTGATGTTTTTAAAACAATTTTTTTACCCTACTGTTATTTGTCTCTTTATTTTTAGATGGTACATTTTTCTTGACACAATGTTATTGTGAAGATAGAAAATAATAAAAAATAATACTGGTTTTGCTAAATTAATATTAATAATAGCATTTTGCTTAATATTTTATTTATTATTTGGCTATAATATACAAAACAAACAAAAGACCACATATTTCGTTGATTACTACGCGGTCAATTTTGATTGCAAACTAATCCCGAATTCATGATATCCAATACAAATTGTATTATACAATATTTAACATAGGTATCCAATATGACCGACTACACTTTTTTCAAATCTTTATTAGGAGTTTAAACATTCCATGCGACCTTATGACCTATGCTTTTGACGACCATTTCTCATTTTTATATATAGAGATATAATTTTCTATGTTAAAATAAAAACATGGCCGTTGTGAACACAGTTTTTCACTACACTTTTCACACACACGTCACCGTTGGCGCGGTGGATGTTTTCTTCCCCAATAATCGGTTTCCTGGTAAATGACTGATCATTTTGATGGTAGAAGG
Source organism: Gastracanthus pulcherrimus (assembly GCA_949152435.1). Taxonomy (NCBI): domain Eukaryota; kingdom Metazoa; phylum Arthropoda; class Insecta; order Hymenoptera; family Pteromalidae; genus Gastracanthus; species Gastracanthus pulcherrimus. The sequence continues at coordinate 73,781,663 of OX424572.1, forward strand.
AAATATTTTAAGTTTTTTTTTCTTATTTTTGTAAAAAAGAGATTATTTCTAGTATAAAAAACTTTTTTTCGTATCAATCTGATTTCTACTAGTCTTTAAAAATATGAACCATTAAATTTAAATTTTCACTTGTCATTATGGCACATTAGGTTATCCAATTATTAGACATACATCTTTTCAGAAAAATGTTCAAACCACAGATGGATTATATTAGATAAAGTCACCTCACATCTACAATTTGTTTTTCTTCCGACTCTCTATCACGTCCGTCTTTTCCAGGGCTGCATTACTCTCCGCCCGCATACATTCCACTAACGACTTTAACTCGAAGTGCCAGGATTTAAGACCATCGATGCAAATCGAGCCTGAAAAAAACACAGCGTGCAGTGTTATCGAATTTTCGGGATTCACGGGCGAGGACAGCGAAAAATACGGCCAACCAGTTGGCGAAGCGAGCCGGTGCCAATGCTATATACATATATACACGCGCGCTCGCAGAGCCGTTTGAAGATCTGTGGGTTGAGGGCCTCGGAATATACATTAGCGCAGGCGCAGAGTCGACTTCGTGGTTCATTGGTACGTTCTGCTTCGCGTGAGAGCAGCAAATTCCACTCTCCGAGAGATAGATAGATAGATAGATATACTTAGAGACGGGAGAGAGAGAGAGAAAAATATCGCACGCGGAAAAACCTTTTTATGTGGGCTATTGGAGATTACTGTGTGTCTAACTTTTATGCTTCCGTCGTAAAAACAGCGTGATACGTTATTGTACCGGGGGTACGGCGCGCGCTCGGATTAATTTGTCGAACGAGCGAAAAGCTCGCTCTCTCGGCAGGTGATCACGGCGTGGCGCTAAATGTAACGCAGAGTTTTCGAGATGTGGTAATACCGTGTTCGAGGAAATGTGGACAAATAATGGTAGCCAATTTCGTCGTGTAAGACTTTAATTAATAGTGGCGAGAGATTCGAGTAAAAATAACAGTATATTTATAATGAAATCATGCAAGTATGATTACGAATTAGGAACGGTTATAGTAATATTTTTAAGCAGATTTACTCGTTTTTATAAAATAAGTGAGCTAACGGAGTTTCATATTATGAAAACAAAAATAAAATCATCAATACAATATACAAATCATTCAAGATACGGCGTATATGTCAATAATCAATTATTAAGCATTGGAATTACATATTTTACTGGAATTATTTATTTTATATATAACGAACTGATTAAAAAATGAATTAGTAAATGACGGAGCTGAAATTCACTTTATTTACTTTTTACGTTTTTAATGTGTAAAATATTTCATTATTTCAGCAAAATGTTTTGCTCGCATTTACGACCTAAATTGGGAATATAAAAACCTGTAATTTATCTCGCTGACTCATGTAGACGCCATGCTATCCAAAATTAATCTCGTTTCTATACATTTTTCTGACTTTTTTCTCTTGATTTATTAGAAACTTTTATTTTACGATTTTCATATGGTAATATTTTTAACGATTTGAGTTGCGGAAGTTAAAACACGACAGTTACCACCTGATCTGAATATAAACTACTGTCGAAAATTCAATTCAGTCCGTCAAACTGTTTCCGAGATATCGCCAGATATATAAACATTGGCACATAGTCACATAAACCAATATATTTAAATCAATAAATCTTTCTCTAAATTATTCTCTTCAATCGAATAAAGGAAAACATAATTCAGAATAACTTACCACCCAGCCTTCTATCGTTCCACTTCAGCCTGTCGATCATACTTAAATAAATTATGCAAACTACGGCGGATACGATTATCTTACATCGCTGAAAAAACACGTCTTCCCAACCGATCCAACGACAGTTTCATTTTCCCCGCGGGCGGCGCGCGCGTGAAAAATGTCGAGAGTTTGGCGTTTTGACGTGGGGTCGGTCGGCCGTCGGAGAGAGATCATCCGCATGAATATTAATACGCTAAAAGCCGGGAGTGGAAATCAATCGGGTGTCCCAAGGGCGAGTGCACCGGAGAATCCGGCGATGTACGGAAAACTCTTTTATTCTCTCTGATGTTTTGCCTCGCAAATGAAATCGGAAAAAGCGGTAGAAGTATGGCGAAAAAGAGGTTGGTGTATTTTTAAAGAATAGTCCATTTTGAGAGATAGGTAATTTAGCTGAGTGAAAATTAAGAAATCGTTTAAATGAAAAATTGCGGTCCCTTTTACGCAAAGAAATTTTAATAAATCGCGGTTGGAGTTGATTAAAGGTGTCTCGACATACTCGTATTTATCTACTTAATTGTCATAAAGGTCTTTCTATATCGTGTGACTTTATTTTCTAGAACGGTAGTAGTCGTACCTCTAGATTTTAGTTTCATTTAATATTTTTTAATTTTGTAGAGATCGCGTAAGTAGAATAAGTTATTGCATTTTAATGTTTATTGTTTATTAACGAAAATCATAAATTGATTTTTTTATGAAAAATAATCGGTCACTTATTTTTTCATTAAATACTACTTCTATTTTGCTTATTTCTTGTTTAATTATCTAAATAGCTTGTTTTTATTTTAAAATCATTTGTAATATCAAAATTCATTATTATAACTAATATTGGATTTTTAGGTAAAAAATATGAAAATAATGGTTTACACTACTTAGTTGTATTCAAAATAATGCAATAACTAATATTTTTAAACTTTTATTTGAACATAACTGAGTGTTAAGACTTTTAAAATTAAAGTAACTGTTGACTTCGTACTTTTTAAATAAACAATTATATCGAGATGCATTACTTTTTCCGGTCATCACAATTTTGGAAGGGGATTGCTATAATACTTATATTAGGGGATGAACAATTTCATGATAATAATTACTAGTTATTTCAAATAAATGCACTTAAAATTATTTTAATTAACATTAATATCTCTTTTATTATACCGATAAAGTGCCCTGATACATGATAAAACTTAAAGTAATAAATGATAAAAAATACAATGAATAATATTAATTTTTATCGTACACCAAAATAATTTTTAGGTCAGGATGTCTCACATTCTCAGTGACTTTCGGGGTAACTTTTATGAAAAAATTCTCTCTGTGTAGCAATATAACAAATTAACCAAAAAACGCTCAGAAACTACAAGCATCGCCATCTAAAACACAGGATCCATCTTCGCAATAAAAACAAAATAAATTCTCGACAAGAGAGATGCCTCCTTCCCTTGTCATGCACACAAAGCCACCATTACACGCTAAGACACTACGCAACGTCGAGTACACGCACTCTTCGCTCCCCCCTTAGAAAACTAATATTTACCCTACCGGTTGTTTACATAACATAATGCACCCTACGAGAGGCTGACGAGAAACTTTATCAGCAAGTGCCTCGCGCTCTCCAGAAACAATTCGAACAAAAGCGAAGCGCGCCGTGTTACTCTCGCGAACAGCAGTGCACCACCTAAAAAGGATCATTATTAGGCGCGAGGAGGCTTACTTCCTCCACGCAACAAACAACTTTTGTCCTCGGGTAGAAAATCTCAGGCGCTGCTACTTTACCTTCTTCTCCTTTTTTCTCTCCGACCGCCGTGCTAACTTTCGCCATTTGCATCTTAATCCCAGCCCACTCTCTCTCTCTCTCACACTCTCTCTCGCCCGAATTTGGCTTCCTCGTTGACTTGCGCCCGCGGGCCGACTAGAGAGGAAAAATCCCTGGGCACGGCGCGCTAAAACGGCCGTGCGTTTTCCAAGCGGTGTGGTATATGAATTTCCGTGGGATTCCTTCGCTGCATATTCATGCGTTTTCCTCCCGGCTCGCGTAGAGGCATTAGCATACTTCGCCCGAGTCGTTTTCTCAGAGAGAGAAAGCGGTGATTCTCGGGTTTTGCGCGTCTGGCCCTGGCTCTGGCTCTGGCTCTGGCGATTTCCTGGCATGCGTGACCGGCGTCTCGGGAGGAGAATTGGGCTTGGGAGGGGTGCTTTGTTCTTCGCGAGGTTTCTTTGGATCGTACGTGTAACGACTTGAAATAATTTGAGAGATGGGCGATTTTCCCGACACTGTTAGGTTTCATGGCTTCAGATGTCAGTGATACTGAGAAGCAAAATAATTGATTTTTTGGGAGTGTATATGATAAATATGAGCGCCCTTCGTACAATAGACAGGTCAAATATGCTCAAAGTGTCAACTCTCCGTGGCATACTTTATTGTAACGTTACAGTGAGTTTGAAATATACCATATTGTGCTCCTCCAAAATTATTCAGCAAAAACAAATCAGAATTTAAAATAATAATGAATTTTCGTTTTGGCCAGAGACATTTTGGCCTCAACAATAATTTTGGTAGCAAGATTGTAATGACCAACAAATTCTTACTAAATAAACTTTATTTAGGTTAATGAGAATTTGCATTATGTATTGTGTAATGACTTATATTTTACTATATTTGTATCGTAACCGATACGATATTTATTTTTATTAGCTCTTTTACTCATAGGCGGTCATGTGTGATACAACTATTTAAAGATTATCTTTTTATATTTTAATAGAAAATTTTTTGTATTATTTTTGTATATTTTAAAACATTTTTTGTATTTTCTTCTATTTTTATTATGTTTCTAGCTTGTTAGAGCATTTGTAAATATGAATAATAAATTATTAATAAAATAATTAGTAATAAATAATACCCACAAGATAAAGTAGGTCTTTTTAGAGAAAATTCATGTCAGAAAGAAAAGCAAATTATATTTGTTTCAAAAATACACTGTAGAGATTTTTTGAAATTCAAAATAGTTGATCCATTATAGCTGGACAATATGAAGAAAAAGTATTTATTAATATTTCATGAAAATTACTTATAGGGAAGCCGGTATTCCATTATATTATAAACAAGACATTCATAATCGGTGACCCAAGAAATTCTAGAACTACAGTATTTCAAGAAAATTTATGGAATAATAAAATTCTTGACTGAAAGGCTTACGCATTTCAAACCACAGACAAGATTTGCTTCTTCCACTGAAAGAAAATTTATCGTTTTTAAACAAATATAAAATTCTTACATGAATTGAAACTTCATTTATTTTTTCATTTATTTGATGTAAGAACAATACGCGAACGAGCAGCGTAGTTTTATGTAACGTAATTTCACTACGACAAGAATTCATTATATTTATACAAATTCCATAAAAATTAAATAGATTAATATATTTGGTGAAAATTAATTAATTGCAGCTGTATTTAGAAGCGATTAACTATAACTCAAAATCGGCGCTCCTTAAACATACAAAATTTTGATAATTTTGATAATATTGAACCTATTGTACCCGATTATTTGTAGAGACATACACTTGTATTTTACAGGATTTCTATGCCGATATCTAACGGTATCCACAAAACAATTGCGCACAAAAATAGAGCACAGAAATTTTGAGTTATTGTCTTGTTCTGGGGGACGCAATAAAAAGCGTAGTATTATGAAAAATAAAGAGTACAGTTAGAAAATTGTATACTTATAAATATAATTACGTGTATGTAAGCCTATTAGGCAGTTTCAGTGGTAATATATAACTAGGGATGTGCAAGGACCCGAACCCAGTCACACGATTTGTGTTGAAAATTGCTCGATACCGGTCGCAGGAGGCGGATAAAAATTTTATTTTTATCCAGTTATCAAGTGATATAGTTAAATATATAAATATACACTGTCATGACTTCCAAAAATACCTCAGGAGTTCGAAAGAGCTCATAAATCTAAGTCGGGTCTACGGGTCGGGTCCGGGTTCGGGTCTTTGAACCCGGCATATAATCATGAGATTTTTCATCTCTTTAGAGTGGTTTTTTGAAATCGTAACCATGTTACATTTTTCACCGAGTCATCTGTTTGCCTTGCATAACCAGTATCAAATAATTTCCAAAATAAATCAGTCCGGTTCGTGCTCACCACTAATTATAACGCATATAAACTGCACACATGAAGAATCACATTACGATAAATGTATATTATTTCAGATTATTAAACTTTCTTTTGAAAATAAAAACATACAAAGAGTAGACTAAATATCAAGTTTAGAAATACATATTTATGTATTTTCCAGAGACGTATAATTAAGATCGCCCAGTGTGTTTACAATTTTCTAAGATATAACATAGTGTAATTGCAATATTTACCCGTTTCCATTTGCTCATGTTCCCGAGCAAAATGAAAGAATTTCAAATTCTTATTCTCTTAAATTAAATTAACCGGAATATGAAGAAACCAAATATCCCAGTGAAAATAAAATATCGAAAAATTATCACTCAATGTCACGCTTCTAAATCTACAAAACATATTTAACAAAAAGCCGCACCCCAAGTGACAACCATGGCTCCAGCATCCCAACCCCTCGGCTCGCAATACATCTCTCTGATTGATACTTCCGCCATTATTACAGAAAATTACCCGAGAGTAAAGCTCCAACTCCAGCAGCCTCGCCTACCACCTGCGCCACTTCCACCAGACAGATCAGAAACAGACAGTCAGCGAGAGAGAGAGAGCATAATTAATAGAGTCATCTCTCGTCTACCGAGTGAAAGATGGAGAGAGCACAGAGATAGAACCCGAGAATCTCCCACTCGACGGCAGAGCTTGCCCAGAAATGTCGAAGTTTCGCAAGCGCGCGAGTGTGCAAATAAGGGATCGCGAGACGACGCCCCGGCAGCCTGATAAATGGAAGGCTGAAAAAACACTGAAGCGGAACAAAGTGCTTTCCTCCGCGCCGAAATGTCTTCCAGAGAGACAGAGAGAGGGAGAGAGCAATCAGTAGCTCGCAGCCGCGTCGTGTATAATACCCCCGCACCTGGCACCACTGCTTCGTTGAACAGCCGCGTGCAGCGATCGAGGCCGCAGAATTTTCGTCGAATTGAATTTAGCTCGTTTACTCGATGAGAGTGTGCGGAGAGAGAGAGAGAGAGAGAGAGAGAGAGAGAGAGAGAGACAGAGTGACGACTGCAGGGGATACAGGAAACGTACGCGCAGTCAGTCAGTCAGTCAGTCAGTCAGTCAGTGGGGACGTGTATATACGGTATAGTCGGACATTCGCGCTGCACATTGACAATTTAAACGACGCGAGCTGGGCGCGCGCGTCAGACGTCATGCTGAGAGAGAGAGAGAGAGAAAGAGGGAGAGAGAGAGAGTGGAAGCATGGCCGGTGATGGGCAGCGGTCTGCGCGGACGCCATGCGTGTATATGCGAGAGGGACTGTAGTATTCTCCGTAGACGCGAGGAATGAGGAGAGCTGGGGCCCTTTCGACTGTACCTGGCATGCTGCTAGCGCGTAATTACATTTCCGATCTCGGGATGTCGGACGTCAATTGGCGATGTTTGATTTTATAAATGGACGATTAAATTGGGTGAGGGTGAGGATTTAGGTGGGGGAGAGGGATTATGTTGAGTAAGTATAGCGAGGTTGCTTTGAGGTTGGATATTTGTCGAATTATGTGTTGGGAGTTTGTCTTTATTTTGTTACTTTGTTGGATTTTTTGTTCTACGGGAGACCAGGGTAAAGTGAACATAGTAATTGTAAAAGTCGAAAATAATATATTTTTCAGACTTAAAGCATTACGTTGTAACTTGCACAAGAAACTTTTTACATTAATAAACATACTAGCAATTTAAAAACAGTCATTTTTTAAGCTCAATATTATTTAGCTTTTTTTTTAAAATACCGGTTCACTTTACCCGGGATATTTAGTGTGGGGTAAAATGAACTAGAGGATAGAATTAAATATTTTGAAAATATTTTACTACTTTTTGTAAATGAATAGATAAAATCATTAATTTAGATAATAATAAAACTTAAATGACATCTTAAAACCTTTCAAATACTGTAAAATATGAAACAATTAAATATGGAGGTTATGGCAACAAAGGCTTTGTGAACTATAATAACACTCACCTTGATAAATATTTTGTTAAATTTTCGATCTGGCCGCGTATACAGTAGTCCAATCGCATTTTTTTTCTGGACCACTTTACCCCAATTCACTTTACTCCGAGACGTAGATTCTTAAAAATGCTTTAAAAACAGAAAAGCATCATTTAAAGCTCTGCATTATTGGCAATAGTAAGTAAAACGTATTTGAAGTAATTAGAAAAAAAATCTAGCAATAAAACTGATTATAAACATCTATAATCGTTATAATGAATTCGACAAACCAATTTTCTTTTAAGATCGAAAAATACAATTATTTTTCATTCGTAAAATATTAATTGTTATATTAATTGAAACTTTTTTATTATCATCCTTGCACAATTAACTTTCATTATAATTAAAATTAGGAATAAATAATAATTTATTGAAGAAATAATAAACATGATTCACTTTACCAGTGTGCAGTGCTTGAGTGCATAGATCTAGATACGGGTTTTGAGTTGAATCCAAAAAGTATGTGCTATAAAAATAAACAATGCAAGCTTAAACATATAGTTTTACAGCGGAGAAGAGTGCTCTAAAAGAACATCTATGGCAAAGAGATACCTATAAAAAGATATAAAATACGTACAATACAAATACAGTACAAATATTTTCTAACCACAGTTATTGTAGCATCATTATTACTCATATAAATATCTTTATATACGTAACGTTATACTCAACCTACAATTTTTGTGCAATCAGTTGTCTAGGGGATCTCAACTATTTATATAAGTCACTAAAGTTTAGAAACGAAATTTTTCTGAATGCAGCAAATTTTCACATTTACTATAATGTACGGTAATTATTATTTTTAATTCCACTGTAATTTTTATTTTTAATTCCACTGTAATTTTTATTATTAGATACATTATCTATGTGCAAATTGCAATTTCTTTTTTGCTAAAGAGATAGTTTACATGAATTTACAATGTCGAAATAGTATTGAATACCGAGAATACTATGCTTTTAATGTACGCATATTATATTATAGCACACTGTGTATAATTTTAGCGCTAACTTTACTTCGTACAAATGAGAATATTACAATTTAGTTGATGTTACGAATCGATAATTTTCATTTAGATTAAGCAGAACCGCACACGAATCTGACTTCATTTTGAAATTGATGGTTATGTTCAAATAACATTTTGTTTATAGTGTAGCGAACTGTATTTGCATAATTGATAAATTATATAATTATTAAATTACATGGTTTGAATCAATCGATGAGTTAAACTAGCTATAGTTAATTTAGTTGTGAAAGGCTCATTTATAGGCCATATGAAAACATTTAGATAGATCTAGATATAAAAATATAATTATTACAAAAATGCCATTATACAATATATAGACTCATATTTGAATCGTATATTGTTAAAATCGCGTGTGTGCAAAAATAATCATTTTGAGAAAATAAAAAAAAACTATTTAGTACAAAAATATGGGTGATTAATGATGTTGCTACTACTTCAATAGGTTCTTTTACAGATAGTTCAACGTAATCAAAAAGTTTTTTATATGTTGTTACTCTTGTTTTAAAGATATCAATACTTTAAGTTCATGAACATATGCTATTTTAACAATATATGACTATTTAGATTTATTTTCATTTTGTTATTCGAGACTTCCGTTGTTTTTAAAATAATACAAATGAAATATAAGTAAAAATGAAAGAATATAAAATTAAAACACACTTTTAAATTGTAATATATGCATATTTATTTATTTAAACTGGGTTTTGTATAATAATATACAAGTATTGTACAGGAACTAAGAGAAGTTTAAATTATAAAATAAAAATAATGTTATATTTCTAAATAAAAAATAATATTTTTCAACATAGTCCACGTTGTTAAAAAGTAATTTCAAACAAAAATAAAATGAAATTATTTATTAAACAATAATATTGCTATTTATTAATTTTATTCGCTATCAGAATCGTTCTGATCAGAAGTTTTTGGCCACTGTAATATTTTGTTAAAAAAGTCAATATGTTCAACTGGCACGTATTTGACTATTTTTTGGAAGTCAGGAAATTCTACTGATCTTATTGGTACCTTACCAGAACTGTAAGCTGGAAGTATTGGACTATTTAATGTTGTTCTAATTTTTCTCATATAGAAATGATGGAAGACATTACCATCAATGTCATTATAAGCTAGTATAATTCCTGATGCATTCTTATTGTATTTTTCATTGGCAGGTTTTCGGCTTGTCTCATATGAAACACATGAACTTTTGTATATGTCAGGCCACCACTTTTTAAAATCAATTATTTCTGAAGCATTTACGTGCTTTACTATGAATTTTCCCTGCTTTTCACTTTGAATTATTAGACTTGTAATTTCTTCGATGCTATAAATCCTATCATGTTTACTGATTTCTTTACTTATAATGCCAAAATTTATGTCACATGGTAAAAAACTGTGACCTCGAATGGGAAAGTATTGAGTAATCTTATTAAATCTGCCTGTATCGGTTAAAAAGAGGAGGAACCTTGATACTGTTTGATTTTTATTCTGCCCAGCGCAATTATCAGAATATATTTTTAATTCCGAAATATTTTCAGGTACATTTTGAAAGTAATCTTTCAAAATTGAGCAAACTTCGTCGGGGCACTTTTTACCATCGCCTTCATGATAAATATACACAGTGCTACTATTCGTCTTTATATTTGTTATACAAAATATATTAACTGTCAATTTTCTTAAATAGTATAAGTCTTGTACAGGAATCTTTGGTAATGAAATATTTTTCATATAGTCAAATGATATTGATAAAACATTACTCTCTTGTTCAGAATCCATTGATGCTTCATTTTGTATAGCGTTATAAAATTTTTTACTTTTACGTTTGTGAACTATTAATTCTGCAACGGCTTTCTTTTTAGTCACATCATTAATATGCGGAGATTTTTTTTTTACATTCAACTCTTCACAAGTATAACAAGTATCAACTTGTGGTCTTCCAAATTTGTAATTTAAATTTTGACGAAAAAAATTTCAAAAATAGTAATAACTGATTTTATTGTCCGGATGTATATTAATGTATAGTTCGAACATTCTCTTTATGGTCAAATCAGTATACTAAGATAGTACACCTTTCTTCCAGAATAATGTGACTCTTTTAAAGGAAACGAATTTATGTGATTGTTTAAAAGTGCTATGATATGACTAGGAACACTGTAAGATATATGTTTTCCTCGAAGGTCGTTAGGTACTTTTCCTTCTTGTTTTAATTGTCTTACTCTTCTCATTCTACCTTCTGTGATTCTGAATACTGTTAAAAATCCTTTCATACAAACATTTTCTCGTTTATCTCCATTTATAACATAATATTTAAATGAAGCTCCTTTTGTAGTTCCAAGTGAGTTGTTTTTAGAACTATTGATGTTTACATTATGAACGTCTATCAGACCTTGGATAAATAAATCTTGCTGATCTTTTGACTTTAAACTATAAAAGTTTTCAAGGATTTCCTTACAATTGGATTCACCCAAAGCATTTAAGCATTTCCTTTGACAACTACGGAAACAGAAAACAATAGATTCAATAGGTTTTCGTTTTTGTAATTCATAGGTTATGTTAGTGTCGGAGAAAAAAAAGTTTCTTTTCGATAAAGTTGCCAGCATAATTGGTATAAGAGAGTCCTGCAACTTTTGACTTTTTTATTACATTACGATTATACATGTCATCGTTTCGAGCTCCACTTTTTCTTTTGTTAGTGTCACAACTCATAGTTTTACAATATTTTATTTTCTTGTGATAATCGCAAGTATTATATTAATAAAGAATCAATAACAGCATCAAATAAAATCCGTTGAAATTTATAGAGATCACGAAGACGTCGAGCACTAGATAGACGTCAACTAAAGACACAGACTTACGCAGACACTAAGGGCCAGTACACGTAAAAAAGCATAGACCACAGCATATAAGAGTAACATTGATTAGTATACCCCCCCCCCCCCCCCCTCAGCACAGTAATAACTTTATGGCAGCCAAAAGATGTCTTTAAGACAGACCCCGTCCAAATGTTGTCCTAAGGATATCTTTATGATGGACTTAGGACTGTGGGCTGGCTGGGTATCTATAGACAGCTCTTGTTCCTTGTGTTTTCTGGTGTTTTGTGTCATATAGATATACTAATCAATGTTAATCTTGTGTGCTATGGTCTGCGCTTTTTTACATGTACTGGCCCTAAAACGAAGTACCATTACTATAGGGAGACTGTGTGCATCTGCAGCGCCACTTTGTCTTTAGCTGTTTTGAATTGTACCAAAATTGGCATTTGTATATATTAAATTGAATTTTTTACAACTATAAAAGTCGTATATTGTTAAAATACATTAACCGTGAACGTATATTGTTAAAATAGCGTAAGTGATACACTTACGCTGTTTTAACAATATATGATATTTTATATATCAAAATACACTATGCTAGGGTGCACAGATCTTTTTCTGCAAATGATATATCATAACTGAACGTATGAAGATTATAAATCAGTCATTATCTCAAAATCGACAAAAATGACACATACGCTATTTTAACAATATACGATTCATTTATCTAAAAAACATCAAGAAACAGTTTAAAACTGAAAAAAATTTGATAAGAATCATCTACTTATTAACCTCTTTACCCTTGTAGAAAATTAATCTAGAACTATGTAGATCTATTATTTAGTTTGCCAAGGAAATAATCGAGGGCCTCGATAAAACTAGATAATTTTCTACCAGGGTAATGATGATCTAAAACTCCAAATAACCAAATATCTTTTACCTTAATCTCTTTTCAAAGATTTTATTCATGACTGTCTATTTATTATACTGCTAATAGTCAAAACTATATTTCATCAAATGAGCAGAATATAGGATTCCGATAATCAAAACATATTAAAAAAAAAATTAATCTCCGCCAAAGGCAATTCGGGTCCCGATTGTCAACGCCAGTTGGCCCATCGAAAATCCACTACTCTTTTTTTCCGCTCGCGCAAATCAACCTTTGATATCTTCCCAGAGCGCGACCGCCAATCGAAATTTCGGCGAAAAGTGCCTTGCACGATGCCGTCGATCAATCGGCGATTTTTCACCATCGAAGCCCATATACAGGTATACTCGCGCCGTGTGACGTTCTTCGCGCGGAAACTCGATAATTGAATGTATTGTCAACCGCTCGCTCGCTAGCGCTCTGCCTTTTCCCGGAAAAAGGTCGGACGCGCGCACACACGGCGGCACTTTCATTATTTACCGGAGCGCGAAAATTCCAAGTTAATTACCGAAATCTCACGCTCGCTGGGCTTTACGAGGACTGCGCGCGAAACATTTTATTGCCAATGGTAAAAGCGTTTAGCTCGCGTGCATTCCTTGGGTAAGGCAATGAGGGTCGTACGGCACCTTTGTTTGCGGTGAAATCGGCCGACTCATCGTCGGGTGATTTAGTATTCAACGGCTGGATGTGAGTTACGTTTATAAGTTCTGAGCGAATCGTACGTTTATGAATTTTATCGCAGCTGAGTGATAAATTATGGGGCGTAGTTTGGTATTCTAGTGATGTTTCGCGGCAAAGTCAAGCGCCGAACGAGAAAAGTTCTCGTTAATAGGAAAGAGAAGGAAAAAAACGAGGCAATCTGCGCGGGGAAAATCAGAAATTGACTCCTTGCATTTCTAAGTAGCTCGGGAAGGAAAGCCAAGTTTCGCGGGTACGGTGCAGAGTAAAGAAATCAAGTACGGATTGCTCGGAGGCCTCGCTTTTCCCCTGGAAATTTCTTCTTCGCGTAATATATTTGGTATTATTAGCGCCTGCCGATCTGCATTATTCAGTTGAGGAATAGAGGTAATGAATTAGGAGAAAGATTTTTGCCAAAACATTTCATGACCAGACAATGTAATAGGCCAAAAGCTTGGGAACCGTAAATTGATTATATTCAAGGATAAATTATAATTGCGATAGCGCAAAAAGTGAAATATTTAAAAAATTATTACAAAAAAGACATATTTTTGTACGTGTTTAAACATTTATTGGCTATTATCAGTTCAATGGAAAAAAGGACTAAATAATCCATTACTTTTGTTATTCTCATCAATTTGTTATGAAAACTTCGAATAGTTATAAAACACGTCCCTCATAAAGAAAATTATATGTTATTAGTTGTTAATAATACTTTCTCCACAAATCGATGAGAAATTCAACAAACGTAATAATTGTTCCTTTCGTAATTTTTTCATAGAATCGATTTCATAAACAAATTACAAAAAATAATTAGTTCTTTATTTTAAAAATTTCGACATTAATCCTCGCTTTACCATCACTTTTTTTGTAACGTAGTTTACCAATGTGGTAACTTAGGGACCCCAAAAACAAACCTTTATAATTTCAACAATTTTTTAGGTTTTTCAATAAAAATTAGCATACAAGGTCGCTAAATCCGAAAACGTAGACTAAATTTCAAAATTCTGTAGATTTACAATATATTTATGGATTTGTGTCTATACAGGCCGTATATGTATAAGTGTACATATAACATCTGCCATTTTGGACCCTCTAGTTTAAAATGTTTAATATACGGACAATATATTCGGATTCAATAACCCTTAAAACCCCTGCATGCCAATTTTCATTGAAAAACCTTAAAACCCTTGCATGCTATTTTTATTGAAAAACCTCGAAAACTGCTAAATTTGTGAAGTTTCTTCTTGGGGTCCCTCATGAGTTACCCCCTTTATTAAAACGAGGGTTAAGTTATCAATTAAATCGGTGCTAAAAGTCTAGCCAGTTATAAATTACCGATAACTATACTTTTCCATAAACTCAACCCAATTTCCAAGATTCGCGCTTATTCTACATTCCACTCCCAGCTGCAGGTACTCAGCCCGAAAAATATTTTCGTTTCACGAGAATAACCCACCGAGCTATTCGGGCAGGCAGGCAAACAGGCAGATAAACGAGTTTCACATACTAATATATATTTCGCGCCCGAGAACACACATCGATATATAGCATTTGTGAAAATAAAATTGAATTTAATGAAACCATCAGTCAGCAGTTTTTAAAGCAGCTCTCAGCCCCTCTCTCTCTCTCTCTTTCTCTCTCTCTCTCTCTCTCTTTCTCTATATGGCTATGATGTAACGACAACGAACAGGGCGCGGAGCTAAATCGATTTCAGCGCCGCGGTCACCACTGACGCCGCCAGTGTGCGAGCGCTACGCTGCTTACACAGTCTCTTGAACCATTAATCGAATCTTTGATGCTTTAACCTTTGCTTTCTTCTTATTCTTTTTCCTGTTTCTGTTTCTGCTCAGCTTTCCATTGCGCTTTTCAATCTGCTGTTTGTGTGTAGGAAAACAAGGGGGCTACCTTGGTCAAAGGCATGAAAATTGTAGATAAATGAAAATGCGGCGATTGGTGACAAGAGTGTAAAGTCAGTGTCAACAACGTCAACGTTGATGACATTTTTATTTAACAACTTGATATTAATTAATAATAATAATTAATATTTATTTAGAAGCCATAAGTAAGGCAAGAATTATTGATGTTCTGAATTAGGTTTTGTAAGTTATAAGCGAGTTTCTGGGATAGAATTAGCATGGAAGAGAGAAAAATTGCGATTTTATATTGATGAAATAATGAACTTTCGAGTTTCGAATAATATTAAAAGAAACGAGGTTTTTTATACATAAATACAGTATCAAGCTTACGTGACCAAGATAGTTGATTCATAAATGACCATTTCTGAAACTTACCTGTAACATAAAGAAAAGTTATAATTAGTACTGATTTACATAGGAAGTACATGTAAATATATAAATACATAAATTATAAGTTCCGCGCAACTACTAAATAATAAGAAACATTAAATAATATTCCGTTGATTGCTTCTAACAGTAAATTGTAGACGAGATTTTTAGAGTGTCTCATATACTCTTTAACAAAAAATCTATTATATTCATTTGAACAACAGAAACAACTACTCCGCGGGCAAATACCCCTCCCAACATTGAATTAAACTGTTAATTCATAAAATATGTAGATTTAATTTAACATTAAAAGCCCAAACATTTTTAGTATTTATCCTGCAAATTGATATTTCTTTTTAGCAATAAATGGAAAACCATTTTAAATTAGGTTTCTGCTAAATCTATTACATCGTATTATTAGTTTTTCACTATATTTATTTGTAAGGCTCATTCTGTAGCGGGTCGTTCGGCTCGGAAAATCTAAAAGTTTACAAAAATCACCTCCCGATTTGACAGTTGGTTTTTCTTTTCAAGTCAAATTTAATAATTTGGTTTTTAATATGATTTTTGTTTGAATTAATTATTCTATTGTAATTCTAAATTTTGCAGAAGAAAAATGTGGTGTTTGTGTTACATTGTTTCTACAAAATGTTACAGGTATGAAAAAAGTAATTAAATTTTGTGGTTTTCTTTGATATACTGTTAAAAAAATTTTATTTATTTTTTTAAATATACGTGCATCTATTATGGAGACTGCCTGATCATACTGATGAAGCCTACAGGCAGTCTTGAGGCCGAAACGCTTTTAATCTTTACATTTATAATATTAAAGGACCTATATATTTCTTGCTTTGAAAAGGTAGACTCTTCTCTGTAAGAATGAGCCTTACAAATAAATATAGTGAAAAACTAATAATACGATGTAATAGGTTTAAC
Organism: Gastracanthus pulcherrimus; assembly: GCA_949152435.1. Lineage (NCBI taxonomy): Eukaryota > Metazoa > Arthropoda > Insecta > Hymenoptera > Pteromalidae > Gastracanthus > Gastracanthus pulcherrimus. Next base: position 73,798,265 of record OX424572.1, read on the forward strand.
AGAAACCTAATTTAAAATGGCTTTCCCTTTATTGCTAAAAAGAAATTTCAATTTGCTGGATAAATACAAAAAATGTTTGGGTTTTTAATGTTAAATTAAATCTACATATTTTATGAATTAACAGTTTAATTCAATGCTGGGAGGGGTATTTGCCCGCGGTGTAGTTGTTTCTGTTGTTCAAATGAATATAGTAGATTTTTATTAAAGAGTGTATGAAACACTCTAAATACGTAATATTTTTTATCCGTTTAACAAGTTTACGAGAAACTTGCAGGATAAATACGAAAAATGTTTGAATTTTCAATGCTAATTATATTTACATATTTTATGAATTAACAGTGTAATCCAATGCTGGGAGGGGTATTTGCCCGCGGAGTAGTCGTTTCTGTTGTTCAAATGAATATAGTAGATTTTTTGTTGAAGAGTGTATGAGACGCTCTAAAAATCTCGTCTACAATTTGCTGTTAGAAGCAATCATCTAAATTTTATCAAAGATAGACATTTAAATCACTTTTAAGAAACGAATGTTCGTATTAACATCGTACAAACATTCCAATAATTAAATAATACGTTATTTGCCTATTTCCCAACACCAACAGACGGTTGTCTCATGTAGTATTGTTCTCATTTTTGAGTAATCAATACGATATATAACGTCTTATTTGATATTATAATGCAAATTATAACGTAATAATCAATTTATTAAAAGCTATCTCATTATATCCCTTTTGAAGTATAACATTATAATAATTTATAAATTAAAATAATAGTTATACAATAAAATGTAAAGTATAACACAATAGTTGTTATTACAATATGCAAATATTATAATGTTGTCGAAACGGGAGTTAATTATAGAGAAAACAATTCCAATAAAATACTAACCCTTTTACGCGCTCATTTATTTATATTTCAATTCTGGTTAAGTGTAAGTTTTCAACCATGCAACCTTCCATAAACTCCAAAATTGTATATTATTCAGCTTTAATTTGAGAGGTTGCAGATGTTTATGCGATATTAAAATTCAAATTTATGATGCAAAATGAATACAAACATGACGTGTATTTTCGGCTGAAAATCCTCATTTTTCCCCTTATCAGGACTAAATTATTCCTCAAAAAAGATTAGCAAAATGTCTACAAATTACGTTATTTGTCCACCGAACAGAAATCCATTCTCCAAAAAAAGAAAAATAAGCGAATGCACACTTTCTTCAAACACATCGACTTTAACGCATACCTATTAATCTGCAAGTTGCTCTCATTTTGTAACTCTTAAAATCCAATTAAAAGTATAAAAAGCTTTCCCCAGTCGCCGGAAGCCGGGCTTTTAGCCCTCTTTATTATTTCATGTAAATTCGCGAGCTCTCGTACACAGTCTCTCTCACGCTCTCTCTCTCTCTCTTTCCGACAATGCAACAGCCGCGCGATCGCCATTGGATATTTAAACGCTGCGCAAACAACGAGCTTCCAATACAAACACTAAAGAATTACGCGCGCGCCTTCTTTATCCCTTTTTGTACAGGCGCGTATATAGGTAATTAAATACTAGTGCAGACGGGCTGTATATATATATATATATATATATATATATATATATATATATATATATATATATATATATATATATATATATATATATATATATATATATATATATATATGTGCTCTTGATCACTCGTATAATACACACACACTGATAAAAGGCTCGCGTATTTGAACTGGTTCAACATTTGTCGGGCACATTGTAGAAATGTGCATCGCGCTAATTTACAAAGCTATCCGCGTATTTACCGGCTTCCTTGCCGAGCACATGTGCACGACGATTTGCACAGATTTACAAAGGGGATAAAGTAATGGGTTGCTACAAAGTAGGAGAAATGGACAGAAATACGGACGTATTATAATATTGGACGTACTGGGAGACGACTGGATTAAGAGTTTATTACGAAGAAGCTAAATGTCGTGACTTCGGCATTTTCCATAACTTATGCTAGTGAATAAGAAAACTTTTCTGTTTAGTCCATAGCAATCGAACAATAATCGCATTGTATTTGAGCACTGGGAAAATAACGATTTAAGCCATAAATGTTTATTTATCTAAATGTATTTAATTAACTTTGATTATTCTATAATCAATATGATAAATAATTAATTAATAATAGTATAGGTATTTAACTATTGCAACGCCTATTATCCTAAGCGGGTCCTGGGCGTAGTCGTCCAGAGCGGACGGGTGGGTGCCTATCACCACTACACAGCGCGTCCTCAGTTTGCGGATAGAGGAACGACCCCTGAGAAAGAGGTTAGCTGCGAATAAATTGAATAAGCAGTCGCGGACAGCCGATAGGCTCAGGCGTGGGTGTAATGAGCCCGCACTGGCGAACGCATTTATCTAGAAACACTACGCAAGCACCACAACAACTACAAACACTATACAAAATCTCCTATCTTACTTTCTTCTTCTAACTTACTCTGTAATCTATCTCTTTTACCACACATTTCAAACAAAAAATGGGCCAAAAATCCTGCTGTCGTGGAGGATGCGGGAGCGATGACGACTGCCCTGAGAGGGGATGTGTAAAATGATTCGCCACCTGGTCGTACACGGCAACGAAACCAGAGAAGGCGCGCTGCCTTGCAGGGGGGCGTTAGGATATGAGAATGAAACCGAGTGTGTCTGACCGAGCTGACGACTATGTCCTCGCTAAAGTCGGAAAGCTCTCATACTTAGTTCTAGGGAGGTATGAGGGTTATCACCCCCAGACAGATGGACTCACCTGCGATCGGAGCAGGATCCAAAACGCGCGGGTTTAACTTACTATCATGGCTCAAAGAAAACAAAACCAAACCAAAACCAAAAGGAACTTAAGGGTGGGAACCTGGAATGTACGCAGTCTACACAGAGTGGGCGCGTTCCGGGAAATCATAAATGAAACTAAGAGGTACAATTTAGATTTGGTAGCAATACAAGAAACTCGATGGAAAGATAACGCGATGCTAGGATCCAGTAACTTTACCTTTTTATATGGGGGCGCGAGCGGGCATTTCCTAGACACCGGATTTCTTGTTAACAAAGGCATCATACATTCCGTTAAAAGTTGCAATTTCGTGAATGACCGACTCTCGTATATCATCATCGAAGGAGCGTGGTATAATTACGTGGTTATTAACGTCCACTGTCCTACGGAGTACAAAGAGGAAGAAATCACAGATCTTTATTATGAAACTTTAGAGCAATTAATCGATCAATTCGCGTCTTACGACACCAAAATAGTAGTGGGGGATTTTAATGCTAAAATAGGGAGAGAGGAAATGTTTAGGCTCACTATAGGCAAAGAAAGTCTCTTCTTATTGAAAAGAAGCGTCACACCAATGTACTCCGCATAAGGACCTATAGGGGGGCGGATTGCGACTCGGATCACTATTTAGTAGTGGCCAAATTAAGAGCCAGATTAGTAGCCGGTCAAAATAGTAAGCGAGCAAACAATGTAGAAACCTTTGATATTGGAAAACTATGAAGCGGGATAGAGCGAATCAAGTACCAAATAGAAGTTAGCAACCGATTTCAGGTGCTTGAGGAAACGGATGCACAGACGGGAGTAAATGACGATCCGAACAGGTTATGGGAGGCTATCGAAAAAACTATAAAAGAGGCCGCAAACGAAGTACTGGGTAAGAAACAAAGGCCGAAGAGCAAACCATGGTTTGACGAAGAGTGCGAACTCTGGTTTGAAAGGCGCAAGTAGGCTAAATTAGATAGCATACACAATGAAAGCGGTAGGGCCGTAGAAGAATACCATGAAATAAGAAAGCAAGTGGATGTGATTTACAGAAACAAGAAGCGCGAGTATCAGAAAAATGAAATTAGAAAAATAGAAGCTAATAGTAAGGAAAATAATCCGCGCGAGATGTACAAAGGAATAAACGCTATTAGGAAGGATTTTCAGAGTAGATCGCAGTTAATGAAAGATAAGGACCGGAGCCTCATGACAAGCGAAAATGAACTATTGAAATTATGGAAAGACTATTTCGATAAGTTATTAAACGTGCATGAAAACTCCGAGGAAATGGGAGACGAAATCCACACTGCTGAACTCCATATTGACGAACCGACCTACAAAGAAGTAGAGGCCGCGATCAAAAAGCTAAAAAACAATAAGGTCGCAGGAAACGATTCTATACCAGCTGAACTACTTAAATATGGGGGCACCGCGCTTACATCTAAAATTTTTGATCTAGTATGTGCTATTTGGAGAAATGAAACAATACCAGAAAATTGGAAAGAATCCATCATCATACCTAACTTTAAAAAGGGAGATAAAACAGACTGCAATAACTACCGGGGAATCTCACTTTTAGCTACCTGCTACAAAGTTCTGTCAAACGTAATACAGGCCAGACTCACACCATTTGAGGAAGATATAATAGGAGATTATCCGTGTGGATTCCGGCGCAACAGGTTGACGAGCGATCATATGTTTACTGTAAGACAATTATTAGAGAAAAAGTGGGAATATTGCGAAACTATACACCAGCTATTTGTGGACTTTAAGAAAGCGTACGACTCTGTCAAACGAAGCAAAATGTATGAAATCCTAGTGCTCCTTGGCGTACCAAAAAAACTCGTAAAATTAATTCAAATATGTCTGAACGGTAGCACTGGAAAGGTCCGAGTAGGCGGTAATGTATCCGAATCGTTCATGATACGCGAAGGTTTGAAGCAAGGTGACGGGCTATCAACGGTACTCTTTAACTTGACGCTAGAGTATGTTGTTAGAAAAATGCAGGCTAGCGAGCTAGGCGCAACACGCATCAGAACAACGCAGATTTTAGGCTATGCGGATGACTTGGATATAGTGGGAGATAATGGTGAAACGGTGGCGAGAAACGCGGAAATCCTTATAAATGCGGCTAAAGACACGGGGTTAAAAGTGAGCGAATCGAAAACGAAATATATTATCATGCAGAAACTGGGCATTCGCGAAGGAGAGGGGGATCTCAGAGTCGGAAATTTCACTTTTGAAAAGGTTAGCGAATTCAAATATTTAGGTACAACTATAAATGATCGAAACGAAATTAAAGCCGAGATTAATAAGAGACTTCATTCGGGTAATGCCTGCTTCTACGCTGTGAATAGATTACTCAAGTCAAAGCTACTGTCGAAAAATGTCAAAATAAGGATATATAGGACTATAATAATGCCGGTAATCTTGTACGGGTGCGAAACCTGGGCGCTCACTAAAGCGGAAGAAAATCGTTTTAGGGTATTTGAAAATAAGGTTCTGCGGAAAATATACGGGCCAAAGAAAGATGAGAAAACTGGGGAGTGGAGGGAACTGCACAATGACGAGCTACATAATTTGTACGCGTCACCAAATATTAATAGAATAATAAAATCACGGAGACTAAGATGGACAGGGCACGTGGTAAGAACGCGACCTCTAGGTAGACCTAGACGCAGATGGTAGGATAATGTAAAAGCAGACGTAACTGAAATTGGGCGGGAGGGCGCGAAATGGATGGGGTTGGCACAAAATAAGGAAACGTGGAAAGCTTGCGTAGATGAGGCGATGAACATTCAACTTCGAAATGCCACTTAAAAAAATAAAAAAAATAGGTATTTAATGTCATTATTAGAAAAAAAAATATTTAGTATAGAAAAGCATAACAATTAATATAAACGCCTTTTTGAAAAGTTTACAATTTAATAAAAAATACAAGTAAATGTTTCATATTAGGCGAAAATTCAAGAAATTATCAAAATTTCAATGTATTTTCTAAGTAGAATTCTGGTCAAATTGAAAACTTTTTTTTATCTCTCAACGTACAATGTTAAAAATTTTACGGCATATGGCTGATATTAATATAAACGTCTATAGGGGAGACCAGGGCATGACCGATACCCTAACTTTATCACGATTTTTAAATATGAATTTTTATGATTTCTGCAGAATAAAAAAAAATAAATGTGTAAAAAAACTACTTAAAAAACGAATGCCACTTAGTTAAATTATAATATGTAATTTTATATATTTAAAAGCTTAAAAAACTTGCAAGCGTAAAAAATGACGGTTTGCCCCAGACCCGGGGTAAGTCCGTCATACTACCGGGGTACAAACGTCATACCCAAATACATGTAAAATGAAACTAGAAATATTGCCAATTTAGATAATTTTAGGTTAAGAAAATCAGCTGTTTCATTTTGATTTATTCCGCCGTACCGTTTCATGCGACGTTCGTTCCCCAGTTGTCAATGACGGTCACACCCCGAGTCAATACCTGTTTTATATTTAATATAATTTATAAAATATTCATCGTAGAGGATTGATTAAAAAAGAAATTGAAAGTTTGTGAATTAAATTTTTAAATGCGTCCAATTACATATATTTTAAGTAATTTGTTTCAGTCTGACCTTCGATAGAAATTCGTTAGCTCTACACAGTTTTGAGCTCCGAAATTCAACTAATTTTTATTAATTCAATTTTGAAATTTTTAACAAAAAATGGCTAAAGGGAAAAAATATACACTTATTTAATTATTATAAAAAATTACCGAGTCGAAACATTCATTTATTAAAGTTGAAAGAGGGGTGACGGTTTTTTCGCTGAGACGCTCATACCCCGGTCTTCCCTAATTATAATTTTTAGCTTAATAAACAGATTGATATCTTTCGCTAGATGGTAACAGTATTTTCACTAGCAAATTTATCACGTTATCTCCATGCATTTGCCTAATAAAATGTATTATTATGCGCCATGTATATCTACGATAGAAATTGTCTGTATGATTGACGAGAGCCCACAAACAATTTTAATGCTTCAAAGACACAATATTATGGTTATTAAATTTGCAAATTTTTTCAAATAAATATAAGTTTAACTAATTTTTATTGCTTTTACTATTCAGAGTTCTCCTTTTATGCACTCATTAGGTGGGGTTTTAAAAGACTAATAAGTTAGCCTAGCAGTACAGAGTAATGAGATTACGATTTTGCTCTTAGAGTTCAGTAACTTCATTTAGGTCCCGATTGATATTAGATTTATGGAAAAATAAATTTTTGTACGACATGCACGATTTTCGTGGTTTATTTTACCTAAAAAGCGAGCTTTAAGTGCTTGTTTTCTGACCGACGGGCAAAAAAACAGCGGACAAAAAAGCTACTTTTTTCCCGCTGTTTATTTGTTTACTTATTTGTGATTTTCGAGACTTTTCCACGAAAATCCATACATGTGTCACAAAAAATGTGGTGTGCACCAAGGGCTAGTGGGCTTTTTGACCTTGTGTGTTTGCAGTACTCGTCTTCAGCTCGCGAAACGCACTCGCCTTCGACTCGTACTGCAAACTCCACACTCGGTCTAATAAAAAAACCATTTTACGCCCTTCGTATACAATATACTATTTTATATCGAAAATAATTACTTTTCAAAACGTTTCTTGAACACGACGTTGTAAGGATTCTATATGGAATTTTGTAATATTGAATAAACAATATATATTATGTAAAATACATATTGTTAAGCAATATTTATATGTAGATAATATTCAATAATGTATCAAGAATAATTTAATATTGATTACATTTCAAAATTTTGTTCTCTACGTTTTCTGAAACAAGATTCTGAAATTTTTTAAGTCTCCAGAAAATGTTCTCAAAAAACTAATTTATTAAACATCAAAGTGAGAAATATATGAAGGATTCAAAAAAGAACCATAAGTGCAATCCACGTAATATATTCTAGGTACATTAAGATATATGCTACGAAAGTTTAATAATGATTCACGCAGATCCTCTGCGCAAGATAGTTTTTTAAATTAGAAAAACTCATTTTGAAAAATACAAATTTAAATTTTCTATTTTGTATGCTGTATCATTTGCAAATATTTTCACAAAAAATGGTATGTAAATCTTATTTTTTCTAATTTTAATATATATCAAGTTATAAAATATTCTTTAAATAACGAAATTAAAAATACTACAATAAAAAAATTTTGATTTTTTATCAAAACATTCCTAAAATATTATACTTATTGTAATTGATTACTGCAGCTATTTAATTAAATCGAGTCTTTCTACACTATTAAATATTAGTAAAAAGTACGTAAAAAAATAATTTTACAAGCTCACTGATAAGAAAATTTCTACGTACATCTTTACTGCCTCGAAAATTGCTCGGTTTTTATGGTACGCCGGTCTTGACAATATTTCACCGAACGGGGGAGGCGTGCAAAGAAAGTCGCGCCGGAGTATCAAACAGCCCCTGGGAGGAATTTAAAAATTTGCACTTTGTTTCTTTACCAAGGCATAAATCCACACACACTCTCCCTCTTCTCTTACCTGCGCGAAATTCAAATCGAGATGATTTGACCGGTTGCCGAGGGGACACGCGATACTCGCGGGCTCAAGAATAAGGAGAAATAGCAAGAGGGGTGTTATAGATACATCGAAGTGGGTCGGGAGACGAAAACTCGAAACGACTTTGGTAAACTTGTTCCAACTTCTCCTTATCAATCTACATTTTCATTGAAACAGTGAATTCGTTTAAAGTAGTAGTACTGAAGGGGGGAGGAGAGGAGGTCTAGGTTAGGACCCCAAGCGCGCAGCATTCGAAAATTGTTCTCGAGCTCGCGCGCTCGCTAGTCGAGTATACATATACATCCGGCGCCAACTTTATGAGCCGTAATTTCTCACTTGATGGAAACTTAATTTTGTGATTTATCATTTCATTTACATTACAAAAATGGGAGACTGTATATATAATCGAGCAGTAACCGGTAGTTGGGATCACTTTGGAGATAAATTTATATACAAGGATATAATTGCAGTTTGCGCAAGTTCCACATAATTATTTGACTAAATTAAATACACCCCAAATGAGTATTTTAATTATAACGGAGTAAAAAAAATAGTGCGCAGGTATACAAAAAAAAGAAAGAATCCCGCGTATAATAACATTCGCGTGCGAGCACAGCACTGCTAACCAGAGATAAAGCGAAATTAGGAGTGTTCTTTCTTTTATTAAACATGCATTACCCGCGCAGTCGGAGATTTTCCTCGAATAAAGCCTTGGAACTCGCTTAATAAGCAAGAGCATAGCTGCGAGCTTGAGAATACGGGGAAACGCGTATAATTGTATTTATACACGTGTGTGCGCGATAAAGAGAAAAATTCATATTTTCACTTAGATAAAAAAATTCTCCGTATCCCAGCAGTAGCAGCAGTTTGGAAAAAGATGAGACAGAGGTGACGGTGCTTTTCTAACGTCGCTGCTCTGTCAGGGGGGCAAACAAAGTTAAATGCGAGTGTATGGACACATCCATGAGACTTTTAATTTTTTGTTTAGTTTTGTGATAAAATTTTAAACACTTATATTAATATAAATATACAGACTGTTTAAACACATAGTAGAATAAATAAATTTATTTTTAAAAAGTATATTTACAATTCTTGGATATGTTAAATATTATTCAATATTCATAACATTTCGGGAAATATCCATAGGAATTTGTGCAAGTTTTTCTGCAGAACTCATAGAACTTGAAAGATAATCTGTAGCTTTTTCTACAAGGTTTTTGTTTAGAGATCTATTTGCAAAAACATAATATATTTCTATGGACAAATCTGCAGGCAAAAAACTTGCAGATTCTGCAGTGAGATGTACAGGAGAAAACCTTGTAGTTTTCACAGACAGACTTCAAACCAAAACCTTACAGTACCTGCAGACAGATCTGTAGGCACAAACCTTGTACTTTTAGCAGATCGATCTGCAGGTAAAAACGTTGCGGATTCTGCAGAAAATTCTACAGGCACAAACTTTGCAGTTTGTGCACACAGAACAGCAGGTAATAACCTTGCAGATTATGCAGACATATCTGCAGGCAAACACCTTGCAGATTCTGCAGACAGTCATTAATAAACAAACCGTACACTTTCTGGAGAGAGATATGTAGGCGCAAGTATTACAGTTTCTGCAGACTGATTTGCAGAAAACCCTTATGTACTTTCCGCGGACAAATCAGCAATCACAAACGTTATAGTTTCTGCAGACGGATATGCAGGCAATAACCTTGCAAATGCTACAGTTAGATTTGCAGGAAAAAACCAGGCAGTTTTTACAGACAGACTGCAGACCAAAACCTTAAAGTACCTGCAGACAGATCTGTAGGCACAAACCGTGCACTTTCAGCAGATCGATCTGCAGGTAAAAATCTTGCGGATTTTGCAGACAGCTCTACAGACACAAACATTGCAGTTTGTGTACACAGAACTGCAGGTGAAAACCTTGCAGATTCTGCAGACAATTATATAGAAAAAATCGATTGCGAATACGCAAAACAACACGCGTGCTGGCTATTATTAGTTTGAGTGTTGCTTTCTTCATTAAAAGTTTGAAATTCCGTGAATGCGCCCACATACGCGACGTGTTTTTGTCAACTTCCCGACGAGAGGAAAAATTTGTCGCCCCGAGTATGACTCCAGCACAACAACTTACTCGACGCACGGCTATCTCGCCGGGGAATCGCACGGGAAAAGCTCGCGTCAAACAAGCGGACTCAAATCGTCGGATCGATGCTTCTAATTAACGTCAACGACGTCGTCGTCAACGTTGACATGCTTCTCGGACTTGAAAAAAAAAACTCGACTTTTCGTTCGAGAGAAGATAACGACGATGGCTGCGGTGGGCGCAAATTGAACGACCCAATTACAAATGATTTTCGCCGGGCTAATTAAAATGATAGAGCGTCGCTGTGGCCTTTGCTCGAAAAAGCGATAAAAAGTGGATCATTATAGAGAGGAGAAGAGTGCAGAGAAATAGAAGGGAGAAGGGAAAAGGAAGCAAAGACATCGGGATGAGCAGGTAAAGAAAAGAGAGCGAGAGAGAGAGAGAGAGGCGGTGACGCCGAGGATTAGATTATAATGGGGCCGAGCCAAGTGGCCCGAGTGTCCTCTCCGCGGTTCACCTCGTTTCTCTTTCAACTCCGCGCAAAATCCATCGCAAATATTTCGGTTCCTCGTATCCGTGGAAAATCGCTATGTGCTGGCTCGGTGGATTCTAAAGTCAGCCCCCTAACCTCACTTTCTCACTCTCAATCTCTCGATTCTCCTCCTTTTCCACAGTTCGTTCCACACCGCCTGCTGTATATATATCGTCTGCACACCAAGTCTCTCTCTCTCTCTCTCTCTCTCTGCCCTCCCACTCGAGTCGAGCACTATTTGCAGAAATCTTAGCCTCTCGCGAGCGAGCGAGCAAGACCTTTTAGCTCGAGCGAGCGCGCAAACGCTCGAGCGGAGCCTCAACGACTTGAACAGTTACGTAACATTTATAGCTGGCGAGTGCGAGAGCGCGAGGGCGATTACCAGGAAGGAGCTAACTGGGTTTCTAACGACCTGCCGGATTATATTCAGGACCACGTGCGAACGTTGGTTTGGATATTGCGTGAGGGAATTAAGGCAGTGGTTTGAGTGGGTGGTGGGAATAAGCAGGGGGGGGGGAGGGTGGATTTTTAGTTGGCGAGAGGGTGGGAATTTTATGAATGTAGTTTGAGGTAGAAATTAGTATTAGAGGTGGCTGCCGGTATGTATCGAGTGAAAGTGTATTGTAGTTAATAGATCACTTACGCGAAAGAAGAATTCGTAATGTAAATTACGTTACTTGAATTTCATTATTGTATCACTTTCTCTCAACCTTTTTTAACTAATTTTGGAAGCATGTGAAGGGCATTTATTTCCATGTCATCTATTATTTGTGCGAATTTTAAGTTTAAACAAATTTTAAAGTGTCAGATAAATAATAAAATATTTTTCAAGTAGTGACGAAAATTTGTTGGTCGAATTTTCTCCAAGTAACTTCTTTTTCGTGTAACACTTTACTTCCACTTTTATTATATTGTAATTAAAGAGTAAACTTTTGATGTGTTAACACTTTGTGAGCTTCATTGATACTGTTTTACAATTATTAATTCAACAGCTAAAGCTGTTTCGTAACTCTTTTTATCTATTTTATTCCAACTCAAAAAACACATTAATAGTAGATACATTATAATTATAAATAAATACATTATAATTCACATTTGATTTTATAATAATTCATACAATTAAGACATGGAACAATTAACATTATTAAATTCGCGGGTTATTTTTTACTTTATAAAAATGTAGACAGTGAGATATATGTAGAAGATGCAAGAACAGAACCGCTAATTGAAAAGCTCAGTTAAAATAATTCGCTGAATCGTTGTTTTATAATTTTGATATGTGAATTTTAAAATAATACAGTTTTCATTAATTCAAATGAATTGAAATATTTGATTACGAATATTTTGAAATTATCTCTCGTTAAAATTTTCCTGTATAACATTTTAAATTCCGAGAAATACATTAGACAAGCCATTCAAGCGCGTTTAATTAAAAAAAATTAATCAAATGCTATTACCGTACGTTGTTAAATTTGATATTTTAATTAATCGCTATTTTAATTAAATAATTATTTTTTTGAGTTTAAGCAACTGAATAGTTTTTAATTAAAGTCGAAATTGTAAAAAACTTTATCCTTCAATATAAACCGTTAGCTTTAACGTTTTACAATTCAATTTGATAGATGCATGCCAGTTAAAGCAAGCATTAAAACTTGTTAATTTTAACAATTCAATAGCGAAAAAAGTAGCCAAAGCAGATATTTTTAGTTTAGTCAAATTAAATACATTATTAAGGAAGTTCTATTGTCATATTGACCTCAAAATAAAAACATTTTTTACTATAATTGAATCACTCTTTATTATATTTAAGTCAATATATTATAAAACAAGGTATCCTCGTGTAGTTAAAAAAAATTTTTTTTATCGAAATTGCGTTACTGTAATAGTAGTAAAACGCGCAAAAATTTGGCATCTACTTTATCTTGAGAGAGTTTTATCGAAAAACTTGTAAGAAACGTAGAGCCAGTTTTGGGATCTGGGAACGTCTTGCCGGCGCACAGACCGGCAGTTCGGCACAAACGATTGAAGGGTACGCATCGAGTACTTTGGTTTTAGAAAACATAGATTTCTTCGAGATTTAGTTACTTTAGCGTCAAAACGTCAGAGGAATATTCAGTTTTGATTTTTAATTTTATTTGTTATTACGTACCTCTCCCCGTGAACATCTGTTTCACAAGGATACAGCCCTTGAAAGTTTTCAAAGAACAAAATGAGACCTCTAAAATTAATATTGCATAACAAACAAGTAAGTCTCCGCTGTTTTGTTAAATTTTACTCTAGTTGACGATATCTAATTTTATAATAACGAAATTTCGATATAAAAATTGTTATTTTATAATATATTGACTGTCATATCATTACGTGAGATTAAATTGTAGTAAAAAATCTTTGTTTTTTATGACATATATGTGCTGATAGAACCTCTTTGATTTGAAAATAAATAATGCTTTTAGTAACATAAAAATAATGTTCTACAAAATATGTGGTAATTGTGTATCAATGATTAAGTGTGAAAGGGTCATATTCCACAAAAAATAATACCATCAATATCAATGTTACAGTAGAATTTATTTCGGCTCGTAAAATAATAATCATCGTTCATAACAATTATTATTACTCGAGTGTAATTTCAAGTGCTGTAAAAAATCTCCGTTATGATGTTAACAACGATAACTTCCGATGAGATGTTCGATTCGCTTCCTCGGTATTTATGCAGTGTAAAAATATATATATAGGTTATCGGAAAACGCTCGGGTAGATAAATCGAGGCATTAGCCGAATGTCAAATAAAATGCAAACCCAGTGACAAAGGCAAGACAAATACTATATATATATATATATATATATATATATATATATATATATATATATATATATATATATGTGCTGGACATGTATTCATTCTACGGATCAAATTTATACTAAAATGAGTACATAGTTAAAATTTTGCAAATCGTCATAATCATTTTAACATTCAATATATATCGAAAAATAATTTGAGTAATGTAATAAGACTAATAGATTAATTTTGTAGTAAATTACTAATGACGATGATTGAACTTATCAAATTATTGAATTTTAAATTTTGAAAAGATCATGAATGCTAACTATAACATTCAATTCCCGTCAAAATCCCAGGTCCTGCTTGGCTAAGATACATTGCCGCCTTAAATGCTGATCAAACAAATATTATTCACGTTTAATCGTTTTATAAAGTAAACAAAAACTTACTAAACAATACTATTACACTAGATATAAGAATATATAGATACAAGGGTGCTACAGCCCTTGGGCGCTTCGTGCGCCAACCCCCTTTATTGGTCGAGATATAGAGAAGGCCTCGATTCTTACACGTAAATTAACGTGAACCACGTAAAATAGCTTATAAATAACTTTAAAATAACGAAAACTTTTAAAAAATAGACCAAAATAACGTACAAAAAGGAAGATATGGATAATGTCTCGATTCTTATACGTAAAATAACGTACACCAATGTAAGCTAACGTAAATTATGTGAAATAGCCCATAAATAGTGTAAAGATAACGAAAAATTCTTAAAAAGAGGCCAAAATAATGTAGAAATAGTGAGATACAGAGAAGGCCTTGATTCTTATACGTAAAATAACGTAGACCAACGTAAATTACGTAAAAATAATAAAAAAATTCTAAAAAATAGGCCATAATAACGTAGAAAAAACGAGTAATGGAGAAAGCCTCGATTCTTACACGTAAAATAACGTAGACCAACGTAAATTAACGTACACTACGTGAATTAGCGCATAAATAACGTAAAAATAAACAAAAATTCTGAAAAAGAGACCATAATAACGTAGAAAAAGAGATATATGGAGAAGGGCCACGGTTTTTGAATCGACGGCGGCGGCGGCGAAATATTTTTATAATATCGAGAAATAATAAACATACTATTAAATTAGATATAGGAATAGATAAGATTTTAGATATGTAGTATGAATGTAAAATTTAGATGAAATAAAAGTGTTTAGTTATCTAAAAATTACAGAAATAATCTAAATTTCTTAGTACGCTCACTCGCGGTAGACAACAGTAAAATAGTTTTTCTTGAAATGTACGTTATCACTAACATTCAAAGTATTCAAATATGCTCTTGACATAGTTTACTAATACCAATTACTAATCCAGTTTTACAACAAACGTCCAATTCAATTAATTCAAAATAATAATAAACGCGACTAACAGATCAGAAATCTAGTCCATAACGGAATTCCAAAAACACGAAAATCGCACTCAACTGTAATTCCATGGAGCCCAGAGAGCCAAATACTCCCTCGCGTTTAACAACGCCCCTACAACACCGAGGGCGGCGGGAATTGCACTTCGGCTCTCGCAGCTGACAAGCAGTGGAGACAATCTGCACCGGCGTTGCTTACTTCCAGATGATCTCGCAGTAGCAGCGGCGCTGCGCCGGGATTGTCTCACGATTTTCGATTTCCCCCGCGCCGGAGGAGATCTAGGTCAGCCTCCAGCCTCTCATGATCCTGCGATGCCCATAAAACTCAAGCCTCTACTCTGCACGTGTTATATGTCGCGCGCCTATACGCCTTCGTTATGAAACTTTATGTATGTGCATACTTTTAGCTTCAGCCCCCGAACTCTGCATCGTTGCATGGAATATATATATATATATATATAGATATATCTCGGATTCTAGCGCGTTTATGTGTTATGAGGGGAGAGGGAGGGTTGATGCCTATTTTTGGGACGATTGGAGGGTGCTTGGTCAGGGATGGAGTGTGGAATTCTTCGAATGGGCTTTTAGTAAAAGGAGAGGAATGGAGAGTGGAGGTTGGACTGAGATGCGCGTTGATTGTAGATTGGATGGAAGGGTGTTTTAGGTTTTTTTTAGAGGATAAGTGGATGCATTACTGATAGGGCTCAGGTCTGACTTTTGATAGATTTATTGCAATCGAATACTCAATAAATGGCTTAAATTTTGTACGTAAAAGTAGTTGTGTTCAATGAAGTTTTCAATGTTAATGTAAATAGGAAAGATACTCAGATAAAAATATTACGAACTAATAAGCAATCATAGAATATGCGATACTGGTTAGCATATTCATAAAAACCAAAGTAACAAATAAGTTTGAAATGTCAGTAGTAACGTGATGCTAAATAATAATAGCTAAATTATAACTGTCAAATATTGAAAATGCATAGTAACTTTGCGACACGTCAGACATCTGCTTGTACTATGTGGTACAGGATATGAAAACTGTCCGTAATAACAGTATTTTATTTTCATTTTATAGTAATGATTTTTTTTTTAATTTCTCATCATCGACATGAACACTAAAAAATGTATTTTAGTAAAGAAAGATTAAGTAATAGAATCCGCACTCCAAATTTTATATCTAACCTTAACCCTCACTCAGTACAGTAGTGCAAATTAGCACTAGTGATTTTTTATAAAGCTTGGAATATCTTGATTATCATTTGCGCCGCTCTTTCCTGCAGACTACGGCAAATATGTACTAAAGGTTTACTAGCAAATAGGTAAACAATTCTTGTTTTTTAACCACCATTTTTTAAATGAATTTTTTCGTTAACAAAGTCATATTTTTTTCAAATTTAACACAGAATGAAGTGTGCTAACTATTAGTCCAACTGTCAATGACGTGGTCTCTCATTCTTAGTAGATTCCATCAACTCTCAAAGCTCCTATTTTTTGTGTTTACGCTCAGTACGCGCTCCCAAAACTAGAAGAATCTCCTCTTTTCGCAGTTCCACATTTCTCCCAAAACGTCATCGCAACCTGTTTGAAACACCAACCCTAACATTTTATTCTATTTCGATTCACATCGATACATCGATAACGCTTCACCCGACAAAGAGACTATCAGAGAGCTCGCTCGCGCCCATCCCGCCATAGAATCAAATGAATACACAAAGTCAGCTTATCCCCCATCCAACGGGCGCGAATTAAGCCCTTCAAAGGACACTTCTCACAGCAGCTCGCAAAACGTTCAAAAGCCATACACCCATACATTCACACACACACACACACACAGCGCATCGCGTTACACAAGTGGCTCGTACATCCAGCAGCGCGTAGTAAATCTGCTGTACGCCACCCTCTGCTAAAGACCGTTGTTTTGTTTTTTCGCCAGGGTGATCAGACAGTCGGGGCGCAGAGCCACGAAGAGGCAAAAAGCGACGGTCGAAATAGAAAAAAAAAAGAGAGAGAGGGCTTTTTTCCGAAACGGACGTGGCTCCGCGCGCAGCTGTACTTTATGTATCCGTGCGTGCGTATTTATAGGCCAAAGCTGGAGCTGGAAGCTCGGAGCTGGCGCCCGGTATTACCTATTCAGCCGTGTGTATTGGCAGACTCTCTCATACCCACTGGCACCCCGCGTGAAAACGGATAAACCACGATGGATTTTAGAGTTTCTGGGTGATATCGGCTGGCTCGCAGGACTGACACACACTCTCTGACTGTAAATGTGTGTGTGTGTGTGTGTGTGTGTGTGCATAGGCTACTGCTACTGCTGTCCCCTGGTATATGGACTATTCGGTTGACGCAGCCACCCTCGCCCTCGTCCCGTTTTATAGCCTGTGACACGGTAGGACCTGCACTCTGCTGGCTGCTGGGGGGGGGGGGGAAGAGAGAGAGAACGAGCTCGTGGTCCAGGAGTGACACGACGACGATGCTCATCCCTGCTTTGAAAATTCGTCAGACCCTCTTGTGCCTCGTTGAAGTTGGATGCTGGAGGTTTTTTTAAGAGCTGTTCTTTCTTTTTTGGGTAAGGAGCGCAGTTTAATTGCCGTCAGCTGATTGTGGATATTGCAAGTTGTAGATGCGGACTTTGGTATTTGACGAATATAGAACGTGTCGCGTATTGGTCATTCTATACGGGAAGAAATTAACACCGGATCGGTACTGTTAATAAAATGAGGGATGCAGTATTGTGGCTAGTTTTAATAAGTAAGTACAATAGTAACTATTTCACTGTATTTGTTGACTTGAGAGGGCAAGCTAGGCTAGACACTGAAAAAGACAATAATTATATTATAACCAATTCATTATAAAAATATGTAATATGCTCTAAACATTTCTTTTCTAAAAAAGGTACAATCCAGGTTAACTTAAGCCTTGCTAAGCTGATTTATCTCCACATACAGGGTTTGTACTTGGTAGTGGTGCATTCATAAAATACGAAACCTTATTTCTGGTAAAAAGTCACTTACCATTCGGTTTCGAGAACAATTTTCATCGAATTGTCTTGAAACATTTAGGAAACCTTTATAATATATATCTTCTTCATATGCGCGAAGCAGAATTATATGTCATAAAAAACGACCCTTATATATCATAATAATATAATATATTTGTAAAATATCGAAATGGTCCATAAAAATAAGAAACTTTGACTTTTTAAAAAAAATATACTGCGCTTATACGTAGAAAAAACATATTATGAATGTTTTGTGGTAATTCCAAATCAATCCGACGAAAATTGCCCTAGAAACCGCGCGGTTACCCATATAAAAAAATAAGTCTGGAACAAGTCTGGCTACTGTGACGATCCCAGGCTATAAGACAGACTATAGGCAGACTTTGGTTGAATTATGTCACATAAATGACGGAACGCTATGCTTTTGTTTTGCATTTTATCCCAGACTTACTTTTTTACACAGGTAGTGAATTTTAGATAATAATAAGTTTCATATTTTGTGGACGTACATGCATCTTGTATTTTATGGAGATAAATAAGGAGAACAAAGTTTATCTCAACCTTATACAAAGCAAGGAAAGTTTAATATATGTTACATATCTTCAAAAACAATTGTCCATAATTTATTTGTTCTTGTCTGTTGCAATTTTTAACAATAACTCGCCCTTGAGGTAGCACCATATAACGTTAATTCTAATTTAGTGTGACCTACGAAACTAAATCTATACCATCGTGAGACTGATTTACCTAGATCTGTTGAACCGGATATCTACCATCCCAGTAGTCATCGAGATAGATCAGTATCATGATGGTATTAATATAATTGGTTTATAATTTCATATGTGCGCCAAACTAGGATAAACGTAATGATACTGCGTTAGGCCAAGGAGTGCGCTGAATTAGATACTGTTAAAGCTCTTATATAATATCTTATTCCGTCTTATTCACTGAGAAAAAATAATCTTATCAATCAAAACATTTCAAGTCTTCGATCTTTTCACGTGCAACTACAGCGGTTCCTGTTTGGGAATAAGAGGCATATATCTATCAAAAGTATTGACGCATATATATATATATATATATATGACCGGAAAATTCAAATTAAGTAAGAAAGTCTATAATATAACACAAGCAAATGGTTTCGCTTTAAAGAAATGATGACATGAAATTCGAATCCTCTTTAAACGCGATACGATTGGCTAGAAAGGTTAAAAAAATAATAGACAATATCGCACCAATCACTTTGACAAAATGCGTTAATGAAACTCAGCAATGAATTATGAGCATGTACGAAGCGTAATTGAAATGCGTTTAGCGCTGTACAACACATCTAATAAATGTATGCAATAGAGAAAGTTCAAAGCGGCGAATTCCAAGCCTCTTTATATCGATGATTAATTAATTAACTGGAGAACTGAAATTTCTAAAATCTGGGTTAACGTACGTTCGCACCGCGCCACACCATATGATCAAGCTAGAAAGAGAGAGAGAGAGTGAGGGAGATAGAGAGAGATATATAGAGAGAGAGAGAGAGAGAGGGAGAGAGAGAGAGAGAGAGAGAGAGAGAGGAGAGAGAGAGA